>RCWM02000292.1:675000-977500 GCA_003667255.2 Euschistus heros | reverse complement strand
TTTGCATGTTTTAAATTGTTTTTATCATTTACAATACCTTGCAGATATATATATATAAATATATAAAACATTTTATTTCAGCAAAAGCTCCAAGGGTTTCTTAACACAGAAGATTTATTAACAAATATGACATAAAACAATTACGTACACATAGAACAGACCAAGCAACGCTAGAACTAAATAGAACACTTACTACACTGAACTAACAAACATGACTTTTTGTACGAAGTTTCACACTATTCTTACTGTTATATATATAACATTAAATACTCCTTTATTGAAGAATGGTTATGGGAAGAAATCGGGAGAAATGAGCATGGTTTTAAAATTGATTGATTGTCTCCATGCAATATTAAATTTGCGGCAGGTATTAAGAAGGCATTTTTTATTGTATTATTTTATTATTTGTAAGATTAAAAACAACAAATTAATAAGCATATGAGGAATATGGAGAAGCAAATGAGTTGCTAACGACTGCTGGGGCGGCATATGTCCTGGCGGCAAAAGGAGAGTAAGCACGAGCGGGGATAGCCACTGGAGCTGGAGCAGCGACTGGAACTGGAAGAGCAGCTGGAACTGGAGCTACGGCTGGAGCTGCAGCAACAGCTCCCTCCTTACGAACTGCGGCGTTGAATCCGTTGACTGGGTCAGCGGTGTAGTCAACCACTCTCCTTGTTCCGTCAGCTTCGAGCAGAGAGTAGCTTCCCTGGACGACATCCCCTTGCCTGGATTCGGACTGAGTTTTGGAATCTCCGGTGACAGCGTCGTTTACGGAGTAGCTGAAGTCGTAGCTAGGGTTAGGATCGTAGTAAGGATCAGCAGCAGCTGCGTATGCTGTACGAGCCACAGGCAATGCTGCATGGGCAGGATATCTGTATGGTGCAGCGCCATAAGCATATGGTGTGGCGGTGTAGGCTACTGGTGCAGGAGCTACAGCGGGCCTCAGGACCTGAGCCTGGGCAGCGGCGAAGACAGCGAGGAGAGCAATCACCTGTAAAATTCATTCATTTTAAATTTGAAATACTCTCGATCTTGTAGCCATAAACATAAATTTGTTACGTCTTGTTAACACAATTTTTCGATCCTGAATACTTTTACCAAAACCAGGAAATCGATTCGAGAATCGAGAATCGAGATTCTTGATAAAAATAACTTACTATTTTTAAAAATCAATTGCATTTATTATAATGCTACAAGTGACATTTAAAAAAAACAAAACAAATATTTTTTTAAAAAACAACTTTGTAAAATTATGTTCCTCTATACCATTTAATAAAAGGACAAGCCAATTTTTTTTTTGTGGTCACTAACCTTGAAAACTAGAGTTTATAGTTCTATAAAAGCTTAGCAATAATAAAATCTACTGATATTCAATTAATTTGTTATTAAAAAAGTAATAATATGTGGATAACCGTGAAATTGGAATTGACCGATAGGTAGCGAGCGCCATTCTACATGAGGGCTCTGTGTTATTTGGGGCTTGAAATCGATAGTAAAATTACCTTATATTTAATTAAATTATTAAAATAATTAAAAAGATATAATCAAGTTCAATTTAATCAAGGATCTCAATAAAGTTAAAAAACTGACCGATATGTGGTTAGCGCCATTCCGCAATAAATGTTACAGTGATTAACTGAACCTCTCAGGACCAAATTTTAACTACATTATTTTCATAGTTGTAGGAAGGTTTAGCAAAGTTAAAAGTTATAATAATAAAATTTAAATATGTAATATGAGTGGCCGGAACGAGGTTTCCACACTGTTGTATACTTTTATGGTTCCAAATTAGAATCCAACCAGATTAAATCATTAAAATTACTTCTGCCGTATGGAAATTATTACTAAATCAGAATGTCGATCCTTTGTTTTTTGAAATTGTGTGCAACATATGATCCCTAGGCGTTGAGTTGTAAGCACTGCTAATGCTGTCTATTAACCGCAAATGTTTTTTTCTTAACCGTCTCTGTCAACCTTTATTACCAACTCATACATTACAATTAAATATATTATGTCTAATTATGCTATTACAAATCTTCAACCACCTAATAGATTAATTCTAACCAGGTTGAAAATTACTGACATGGGTAAAAAGTTATTAAAGAAATAGTGCTCCATTGTATGCTACAATACAAGATTTTTAGCGATAAACAAATAAAATTTAATTAATAATTGAAATTACCTTTACTAAAGAGAGCGGGTGAAGCCGCATCGAGAGATGTAGTTAATTACAATTCAGGAAATACAATCAGAGATTGCTTTTCACAAAATAATATTTTTTGGTTTAATTTTACTGGACCCGCAAAACTAATAAATGTTTTCACTAAACACCGTAGTCTGTGGAATCCATACGCTACAAATTCTTTTAATAATTTAAAAGGGAATGAAAACCATTATGAAACAACTGGTAAAGAATTTTCAAATTCTAATCCACAATTGACATTGTTATGACAGTTTCTTTGACGAACGTTTTCTTGTTATCAGAACAGCAAACTATCTTTCTTATATTATTAATAACATTAGCTGAACTCAGGGATTTGTTAGTTTGATCGATTTTTTTTTTTTTTTTTTTTTTTTTTTTTTAAGAAGCTATTTTAAATTCTGAACCGAAGAATGACCTAGTAAAAAAATGCTCTGTTTCTAAAGATGTATATAAATGTATGTAGTTTGACACATGCCTAATAAAAAATAATTATATTTTTTTGGTACATATATTATTCGATAGTAAGTATCTATGTATAAAATTACCATATACATATAATTAGGAATACTTTTACTTTTAATATAAATGGTATTAAAATTCACCTAGAACCATAGTTTGGCAAAATTTAATCATAGTTAAACTTTAATCATCAATATTTGATAACAGTTTCCTGGAATGAATCATCTAATTCAATAATGATTAAATTAAGTGATTGTTTCCAGAAAATTGTTTTCATATAGTTGTCATTAACGTTTGATTAAATCTTGCCCAATCTGCCTGGAACAAAGTAAAGTATTCATTCTTTATTTCATTTTTTTTATTATATTATAATATTATATTTATAACCTAATGTTTGAGGATACAGAGCTAGCTAGATGTACTCACCTTAAAAGCCATGGTAAGACTATGTTGCAGAGTAGAGGCGATCCTCCCTTTTTATACTGACCCGAACCAACGCTCCATGACCTTGCCAACCTCTCGTCACTTCACCCCTTGCTACTATCGTCACATTAAAATCTGTAGAATTGTATATTTCTTGTATCTTCTGATTATTAGTTTAAATTCAAAACATCATTTGAATTTAATTTGTGAGCAAAAAAAAAAAAAAAGTTAATAAAAAGTAAAATAATAATTCAATGTAATGTGTGGAATAACTGATCTCGTAAACACAATAAAAGACTATTTATAATAATAATATAATAATAAATAATAATAATATAATAGTAAAATAATACATAAATAAATAATATAAATAATATAATAGTAATAATAATAATAATAATAATAATAATAATAATAATAATAATAATAATAATAATAATAATAATAACCCGTGAGGGGTTGTTAGTCCCCCATCGGGCGCCTCCCCAGGTGGCGGATAGGGGAACGCTCATCAGATATGATGGGTACCGGGGAAATAAAATACCCGGGGCGGACCAAAACTAACGAAACCCAGGTTGCGACGGTATCCACAGTGGGCGGCAACCTGGTCAGCGTCTGTTCCCCAAGTCAGGGGCGGCTGCATCTTCACCACCTGGCAGTAGGTATAAAATGCCCTTACCCAGTAAAAATGGAGTTACGAAGTAGGACATTAGCCTCGGACGAGCTCGATACTGAAGCTGCATCGAGCGGGAATAGTGGACAGCTTCCTTCAGGGATTAGTGGAGCGAGCGGCGCTGCCCTGTCGTTAAGATCCGCAAGACTGCAACGTCTACCGGCCCATCGTTCGAATTCGAGCTTGGAGGAGAGGCATTCTCCACCCGCGCGAAGTCGACAACAGAGACCAGGAGGTGCAATGAGGATGAAATGGACGCCAGATATGAATAAGGCAGTCATCCGGGCATACTACCTGGCAACAAATCTAGAAACAGAAAAAACAGGATATCTTAACCGTATTCAGAGATATTGGCACGAGACATTTCCTGATATCAACGTCAGCACTCAGAGACTGAGCGATCAGGTTAGAGTAATTCTACGAAGGAATTTTCTAACGTCCACAGAACTTCATCAAATTAGAGAAGAAGCTCACAGGTTAGTTATTGCTGAAGTGGATTCTGAGTTACCTGACAGTACTCATAATATAGGGATGAACCTGGAAATTGTAACTAATATAGGTATACCATTAAATGCTACTAATATCGATAGAGATAACGACAACAAAGAACTTGAAAAAAGATTGAGTGAATCAATTTTAACGGAACATATACTTCTAGAGGGGATACCACTAAAAGAGCGTCCGCTGCTACCACGAGTACCGTACAATAAGACCACGCTTAAGGTTACCAACACGATGAATGAGGTTCTTAAGGAACATCTTTATCTGATAAATGGCCTTCAAGATGTACCTCATTGGCTATATATAGCTGCCAAGACAGTTATAGTAGAGCTTGGCATTAAAATGAATGATGCTAGCAACAGAAAAACATCAAGAAGAGACAGAGAAGCACCCCCATGGAAAAAGCGACTCGAAATAAAAGTGAAGACGATAAGAGTAAAAATTGGCGTGATTTCAAATTATATACGTAACCCTCAAGCCGCGAAAGCCAAAACAAAAAGAAAAATTGATGAAATCGTAGTACAAAATCTAGGTACAGTATTGGAAAAAGAATTGACTGATAAGCTTATTATGTATCTAGACAGCTTGAAACAAAAGCTAGCAGTTTATGCAAGCCGATTACGAAGATACAGTGAAGCAGCTCTTCGTAGGCAACAAAATCAACAATTCAGACAGAATGAACGCCAGTTCTATAGATATCTTGGCCAAAAAATCAAAAGATCAACAGTATACCCTGATGGCATCGAGGATTACTGGAGGAATATATGGGAACAGCCAACGAGACACAATGTGAATTCCCCTTGGATAGAACAAGAAATACAAATGTTCCAAAATGCTTCTGAAATGACAGATGCGAAAATAACTATAAACGATGTCACGCAAGCAATCAAGAGCATGAAAAATTGGAGGGCACCCGGTCCTGATGGAATTCAGGCCTACTGGATTAAAAGATTCCGTTCCTTCCATGAAGTATTAGCTAAGGGATACCAAGATATTCTTGATAACAGACTGGACCCCCCTGTTGGATTCTCTGAAGGCATTACTTATATGCTTCCAAAAAAAGATGAAGAAAACCTACTCCCAGAAGATTATCGGCCAATAACATGTTTAAATTGCCTCTACAAAATGTTCACCTCTATCGTTGCAACCAAGATATACGATCACTTGGAATCCAATAATATGATTCCTTCAGAACAACTTGGGTGCAGAAAGAGAGCTAGGGGCTGTAAAGAACTTTTATTAATCGATTCATTCATCGCTGCGCAAGTATCGAAAAGCCAGCGAAATCTTTCTATGGCGTGGATTGATTATAAGAAGGCATTCGATTCTGTACCGCACAGCTGGCTGCTCCAGATACTTGAAATTTATAAGGTTCATCCCAAAATACGAAGCCTTCTCTCAAACCTTATGACTGGTTGGAAAACTTCGCTAAAATTTGGAAGTACCTGCTCAAAAAGCCAAATAAAAATTCTTAGAGGAATATATCAAGGAGATTGCCTTAGCCCACTATGGTTTTGTATGGCGCTTTTTCCGTTAAGTCGGATTCTTCAAAGGGATAAAGTGGGATACAAACTCGTAATTACAGATGAAGCAACCATAATCAGTCATAGTTGGTACATGGATGACCTGAAGTTATATGCAAAAAATAAAGAACAATTGAAAAATATGGTCAAAACCGTATCAGCATTTACCAGTGATATTAGTATGTCATTTGGTTTAGACAAATGTGCCGTGCTTCATATAAACAAGGGAAAAGCGAAAAGAACCGAAAATATAGTTATAAATGAAGAAGATTGTATTCAAGAACTTGAAACGAAACAACTATATAAATATTTAGGAATGCAGCAGTATCTCAAAATTGCCCAAAAGGGAATGAAGAACGAACTTCTGACAAGATTCAAGAAGAGATTGAAGCTCCTATTGAAGACACATTTGTCAGGAATACAAAAAATCAAAGCCATCAACACCTGGGCCATACCAGTTTTAAGTTATAGCTTTGGTGTGCTACATTGGTCCAACACAAGTCTGCAAGAGGTTGACCGTATGGTAAGAACGACTCTAACCAAAGAGAGGGCCCACCATCCGATATCCTCCACAGCCCGGCTGTATTTATCAAGAAAGGAAGGGGGACGTGGATTACTGAATATCGAGGAAGCGTGCAGAAAGGAAGAATTGGCCCTACGTCAATACTTCCTCTCAAAAACCACGAATATGTACATCGCAATTCAGAGGCTGGACGATGGTAAAACACCTCTTAATTTGAGCAGAACTGAAGACGTCATGATTATTTCAGAAAAAGAACGTATAACAGAATGGAAGAATAAGTCTCTACATGGAAGGTTCTACAACCAATTAAACGAGGCCAGCATTGACAAGCAAGAATCATTAATATGGCTAATAGCTGGGAGACTGTTCTCAGAAACGGAAGGCTTCATCATGGCCATCCAAGACCAAGTAATTGCTACGAGATCCTACAGGAGACACATTCTAAAGGACACATCCATTTCGGACAAGTGTCGACTGTGTTCCGCGACTCTGGAGTCGATCCAGCATATCACTAGTGGATGTGTAGTACTAGCCAATTCGGAATATCTCCAAAGGCATAATAATGTGGCCAAAATTGTGCATCAGTCCATAGCCAGGAAGTTGAACCTATTAGAGAAACAAACGCCATATTATAAGTATAAGCCCGATAGGTTGCTTCAAAATGGGCCTCTCAAGCTATATTGGGACGAGTCTATTTTGACAGACCACACTGTGCGACACAACAAAAACCGGACATATTACTTATAAACCTAGAAGAGAAGACAGCACGGATAGTTGATATCGCCGTTCCCAACGACAACAATATGACTTCCACCGTTGGAGAAAAGTTACGAAAATATCAGGAACTGGCCGTTGAATTGAAGCAATTGTATCGCCTAGAAAAAGCAGTTGTGACGCCAATTGTAATATCGACAAACGGGCTGATCCCAACTTCAACTGTAGTTGGTATTGATGACCTAAAGTTGCCATTGGATGTACTAAGAGAGGCTCAACAGGCGGTACTCCTGGACACGGCAAGGATTGTTCGGAAATTTTTAAACATATGAAGAGAAGAAAAAAATAAATAAATAAAAGTAAACCTAAGCTGAAGTTGGCTGGACTTGTCCCCCACCTCAGTTCAGAAACCGCAAAAAGCGAGATAAAAAATAATAATAATAATAATAATAATAATAAGTTTATAAGTTTAGTGACCCGATTTTTATAAAGCGGGGTATCTTTCAAGGAGATTCTCTCAGCCCGCTTTGGTTTTGTTTAGCCCTTAACCCACTCAGCAGATTGTTGAACGAGACTAGGAAGGGATATGCCATCAGCAGAGACAACAAGATCACTCATTCTTTTTACATGGATGATCTTAAAATATATGCAAAGAATGAGAATGAGTTGACCTCCCTGCTAGAAACGGTAAAAACATACAGCGAAGATATTGGAATGGAGCTTGGAATCGAAAAATGTGCTTTACTAATCATAAAACGAGGAAAAGAAAGCAAGACAGTAAATATACAGATCCCGAAAGACGAACCCATTCGGCAACTCCAAGACCAAGATTCATACAAATATTTAGGGATGCATCAGCTGTTGAAGTTTAAGCCGGATATAAAGAAATATTTTGAAGATCAGTTTAAATACCGAGTAAAGAAAATATTTAAAAGCTATTTATCCGGTGGAAACTTGGTTAGTGCATTTAATACTTGGACTGTACCAATTCTAGCTTACTCCTTTGGAGTTTTAAAATGGAGCACTACAGATCTTGAGGCTTTGGATCGCTACGCAAGAGTCCAAATGGTGCTTTGCAGAAAACGGCACCCCAAGTCCTCAGTGCCCAGGCTGTATCTGCCTAGAAAGATTGGAGGACGCGGGCTGACTAGTCTGTTGAAAGCATGTCGAATGGAGGAAAACAATATTCGCAACTATGTGCTATCTAGTGACTCGTCTTTACTATCCCTGATTGGGTCGTTAGATAATAATTATACAGCCCTCAATTTGTTAACAGGAGCCACTCCAGAAATTGTTACTGACGCCACCTGGACTGATTCCTGGAAAAATAAAGCCCTGCATGGAAGATTTTATCATTCTCTAACGGACGAGGGAGTGGATATCGAAGCATCCCTAACATGGATGAAATATGGCAACATCTTCCCGGAAACCGAGGGATTCCTTTTTGCTATCCAGGATCAAGTTATCGCAACAAAAGCATACAGGAAGCATATATGTGGGGAGACCATAGATGATCAATGTCGCCTTTGCAAAAATGCCGTTGAATCGATCCAGCATGTAACTTCTGGATGCAAAGTACTGGCTGGCAAGGAATATCTCCAAAGGCATAACAATGTAGCCAAGGTTGTGCATCAAGCTATGGCCCTCAAGCTGAAGCTGTTGGATAAGAGTTGTCCCTACTATCATTATCATCCACAACCCATAATTTCGGAAAAAAAGGGATAAACATATTTTGGGATCACCCGATAATTACTGATCATACGATCATAAACAACAGGCCGGATATAGTGATCATAAACAAAGTAGGGAAATCAGCTTTTATTATTGAAATCGGTGTGCCATCAGATGACAATATGTTCCGAGTTTTAGCTGAGAAGAAGAGGAAATACCAGGAGCTGGCAGAAGAACTGAAACAACTATATAGACTCGATAAGTGCAGTGTCTTGCCCATGATTATATCTTGCAATGGACTGATTCCGAAAGACACAATTTGTTCAATAGAGAAGTTGGAGCTGCCAAAAACAGTGCTACAAAAAATGCAACAAGCAGCATTGTTGGGAACTACAACAATAGTTCGGAAATTTTTAAATTCCAAATAAACATTCATGGTTGACCATGCTTGGTCCCCAGAATGTTTGCTACCACTAGGTGTGAAAACAAACAAAAAAAAAATAATAATAATAATATAATATATAAATAATAATATAATATATAAATAATAATATAATATATATAATAATAATATAATATATAAATAATAATATAATATATAAATAATAATATAATATTATTATAATATATTATAATAATTATTATTATATAGTATATTATTATTATAATATATTATATTATAATAATATAATATATAAATAATAATATAAATAATATAATAACTATTAATAATGAATTTTTTACTTGATGCTCAGAAGAAACATGATCATAAAGGAATGATAAAAATATTAACCAGAAGACACATTTATCCTATATCCAAAAAATTTATTATTCTACGTAAATGGAAATCAAAGAAAAATAATATTAAAACCATAACATTAAAATAGATCATAATAACAAATGATAAAAAATAACCATGGTTATGGTAAGAATTGTTGGATGAAAATTGAAAATAAATAAATAAAAATGTTGGTACATTGATACGTTGATTTGAAAGTGTGAATAAATAATGATCAATGTTGAAAAATTAATGTTTTTCAAAAGAAGAGCGCCGTTTGATTTCTTCAATAAGGCGGATAAGATGTGTTTTAGGGATATCGCAAACCATACAAAACGGAGTTTTACATCAGTTGCTAACTTAATGAGTCGCGGAGAGACATACCTCTCAACTGAGCCTCCTGGTTAGTCGTTACAGGAAATCGCTTAGAAAGTCTGAAGCTTGGAAATACATAAAAAAAAAAAATCAAAAACACAAGTTTTTTTAGCCGTCACAAATTAGCTAATTTGGCCTTTGCTCGAAATATAACATTATGGACTGAGGAGGGAAGGATTGGTGTTTTTTGTTGTTGAAAAAATATTTACTGTGGAAGGATCTGTTGTATTTTTATTTATTTTTATGAATTAAGAACAGTTAAAAAAAAAATTTATCAAAAACGGCAACTGAAAGAAGAAAAGTTACTAATATGTGATGGTTAAAAAACTAGCTTTATTTTTTAAACTAGTGTTTTAATTTTTTTTTATTAATTCTTGAACATTCCTAAAGTTCGATGGAACTCCAGACTTCCATAGCAATTTCCCTTTCCGTTTTACAAAAGTTAGAAGCATATTCTGTTTTTCCTGTAACGACAAACCAGGTGTCCCTCAGCATATTTTTATTTGTAATTTCGTTCACTAATTGCACTTTAGCGTTAGTAACCTACTAGTGAACATAGATTTAGAGTAGCATTTGCAAGTGGAGAAAGATTATTTATTTAGAAAATTAAATTATATATTTTTAATCGACCTGAATATCATTAAACATAAAAGGAAAATATTAAGATTTTTTTTTTAAATGTCCATCAGAGCTCATAAAGATTTTAACGCTGCTAAGTAGCCTCTTACTGCCCTGGTAAGCTCAAATTATTCTTATGTGGAATAATTTGATGTAGCGGCAGCAGAGATTTCATTTTATATTAAAATTACATTACTTCCTTTTCTTTCATTATCTGGTAATAAGGTAATTAAAAAAAAAATAATCAGACGTTATAAATAACTGAATACATCTAATAACATAATGATGTCTGTTAAAGTATTAAAAAAAAAAAACCTCTTAGAGCTTTTGCTAATATGAACAGTTTAAAATATGATTTAATGTAAATAAGAACCCCTTTTAAGCAGCTATGTAGTATGAAGAGTATTTTTATACCTTTTAATCCTTAAGTCATTTACTTCTTAAATTTTATTCGCTTTTTTCTTCTTCAAGAGCAGTGATAAATTTTCTTTTCTAATATTGATATAGCCTTAATAAACACGATTCCTAAATTGCTGTATTACACAAGGTCTTAACTTTTAGGCTATAACATCAGGGAACAAATATTATTAAAAATAAAATAAAGAAAAAAAATGATATCAAAATAATAGTGTGTAGGTTTCTACTTTTATATATCATATTGAGAAACTAATATATACTTTTTAATGATCTATCCAATTTCCAATATATTTACAGTATTAAAAAGAAAATTAGTATAGCATTCCGGTTTTAAGCAGGGCTCATACAGTATTCTCCATGCTTTTGCTAAGAGCTTATCAAACCAACTGACATAATAGTCATAGGGAATAAATAGAGTGCCTTTTAGGTTATGGGATCAAAGGTGTTTGTAAAAAAAAGAAGTAGATAAATAGGACATCTGTATTAAGATCTATAGCATTATACAAAATGATATATTTTATCTTTACCTTGACAGTATATGTGTAAATAAGATACTTATAATATACAAATGATATATGCAACATTAAAATGGTGAGTTGGGTAGTAGAATGAATTATAACTATTGATATCGATAATATAAAGTCCTGTTATGTCTTTATATCGATATTCTCCAAATTATAATGCACTTAGTTGTTTTTTTACATGGATATGTCTTTTAGCTGGGGTTCAGAAGTTTTTATTCTGTAACGTTTTTTTCACCTTCAAAAAACGCACCATTTTTACATGCTCTAGTTCTGTTGATGTTAATCGGATAGAAAATTTACCGATATTTTCCTCATAACAAATTTAATGGAGAATTATCGACCCTAGGACTTGCCGTTTAGGACCTATGTAGATTGGAATGAAAAAGGTCACGCTTGACCTCACGCGCCTCACATTTTTTTATTTCTGAAATTTAAAAAATTTGAATTAAATTTAATTAAGTTGATAATTTTAATTCTAAAATGTGAACTGATGAAAAAAAGAAAAAAAATTCAAGAATGATTTGAAATTAAAAATAGACGATTATCAAAGTATAAGCTTTTCATATTAATAAATATATCAATCGAACGGCAAACAAGAGGTGAATTGATGAGCGGTTGGCAAGGTCATGGAGCGTTGGGTCGGGTCAGTATATAAAGGGAGGATTGCCTTTCCTCTGCAACTGAGTTTTACCATGGCCTTTAAGGTGAGTACACCTAGCTCTCTGTGTATGGATATTATTACATACATAAATAGGTATAAAAAAAAATAAAGCAATGCAAAAACCAAAGTAGTTATTTTGTTTTATATAAATATGGATAAAATATCTTTTTCTAGAAGTATATTCTTTATATATCACAAACAGGAGCAAACAATCTTATATTAACATATTTTAGACAAATATACCAGTCAAAATTTAATTAATTCACTAAAACAAATGCGTGAATATTCGTTTCATCAGAACACATTTATTAGTATGTAACTGAAATATAGATTATTTGTAATATATTCAGTTGTAAGTCTTAGTAGCTTATGAAAATATTGGCCATTCCTTCCTCAGGTTGCTGCCCTCCTCGCTGTCATCGCTGCTGCCCAGGCTCAGGTCCTGAGGCCTGCTGTCGCTCCTGCACCAGTAGCCTACGCCGCCACACCATATGCTTATGGTACTGCACCATACAGATATCCTGCCCATGCAGCATTGCCTGTGGCTCGTACAGCATACGCAGCTGCTGCTGATCCTTACTACGATCCTAACCCTAGCTACGACTTCAGCTACTCCGTAAACGACGCTGTCACCGGAGATTCCAAAACTCAGTCCGAATCCAGGCAAGGAGATGTCGTCCATGGCAGCTACTCTCTCCTCGAAGCTGACGGAACTAGGAGAGTTGTTGACTACACCGCTGACCCAGTCAACGGTTTTAACGCTGCCGTTCGCAAAGAAGGTGCTGTGGCCGCAGCTCCAGTTTCAGCTGCTCTGCCAGTTCCAGTTGCTGCTACAGCTCCAGTCGCCATCGCCGCTCGAGCTTACTCTCCTATCGCCACCAGATCGTATGCTTCTCCAGCACTCGTCAGTAACTCATTTGCTTCACCGTACTCTTTATTCGCCTACTAAGTTGTTGACAAATCGTTGTTACCATTGTTAAAACATTTACAAATAAATCTTAAAAAAACAAAAACAAATTTCTTATTTTTAGTATCAAGGCTATTTATTAAAAAAAGTAAAGTTTAATTTCCAATCATGGTATTTAATGAAAAATCTAAATTTTTTGGTTTAATGCACCGAAATGTTGGTAGTAGGGGAAGGTGCTGTACCTAAAGCACAGTTGTACCAGTGGACATTTTTAATTAAGAGAGAGTGGGAGGAGGGAAATAGAAATTGTTAGATTGGTAGTGCTGCAAGCATCTCCCTGCAGTTGCACGTGTGTTTTCAAGATTGTCAGTTCAACAGTTTAGTAGAAATTATTATTTTTAAGTTTTTTTCTTCTAAATCCTGACCTATCCAACCTGTGATTTTAAATGTTTTAAGACCTACACTTAGAAATTTTCTTATCAGTAATATTTCATTGGGTTGTCCGATAAATATTTCACGACTTCATATGTTTTCATATCAGTTATCACTTATGGGTTTTGTGAAACAGAGCTTTCCGCACAACATGGCGTTCAGTTGTACCTGTGGACAGATAGTTGAAGTGTCCACAGGTACAACAGATTTTTCTTTTTGTTTATTAATTTATTATTTCTATTGTAGATATTGCGGAAAGGTTTGTAGGCATTCCGCGTGATTAAAATGCCTAAATTTGGATACCTACTATTCAAATAACCCCTTTTTTTAAAAGACTCGCCATTCACTATTTATAACAAACTATTCAACTAGTGAAGATAGTGATTTCACAAATGTGATCTTGGCTGATCCATCAAGCGAAGATTGTAATTGGAATGGATGAATGATTATGAACAAGGTAAAGAAATTTAAGATGAAGAAATATATGTTGGTAGCTATGTTTTGTGTTGTAAAGCATTTTATAGCTTTGAACAAAGCTTATGATGTCAAGAACATCGCTACTGATTATGAAATTGAAATAAGATATCAAAAGAAAATTACCACCGCCATCTTTTATAATTGACACTGGGAGATCATGTAAACAATTACATTTTTCTGCATCTTTTCATGGATACGATCTCTAATGATTCGATTTTTTTAACAAGAAAAAGTCTGTGACACTCATTAATAATAATTTTAGGTGCATAAAAGATAAGACCGTTTGTTAAAAGGTTTAAAAATAAGTCAAGTTTCTATTTATTTTTTTATGCTAAATTTATTGTTGTCACCTTTCTAGTCGACCTTCTAGTTCAATAATCAAGTTGACTTTTCATGTTTAAATATTCTATTTTGTTTAGTACATTTTATAAAAAATTATTACTGATGTGTTTATCTAAATATCATATCAATTATCCCTATAATCCTATAAAGAAATGAATGTCCATTGGTACAACCACTAGTGTCCACAGGTACAAAGGGGAAAGGTACCTATGGACACTAATTAGTAAGTTACAAAACATTATTTTCTGTAAAAACAAAATTACTTTTCAAAAGAAAGACACCAGGATTCGATATCCCCTTAAATTTCTTATCTAATAGTACAATAACCACTCAGATAAATAAAGCACCGAAAATTAGAAAAATTTATGAGTGAAAATTGTCCACAGGTACAGCACCTTCCCCTACTTTATGGAGATAATGCCTTTGAAAGCCAGCTAGATAACATATATTAACAGTTTAGAAACATGTTTCTTAAGGTGGGTAAACACATCCAGGTTTAAATGGCAGATCTACCCACAGGTCACAGGTAGCCAGTCGTTTATACCTGTAGGTGTATACCTGCCTATAGGTAGCAGATTAACTTATCTTATGATTGAACTAGACATTTTTGGATGTTGTTGAATTCTCCAAATTCGAAAAATGAGCATTATACTGTTAAATATTAATAGAATAAAAGGTTATATTTACAATTTGCATAGGGTAAAATAGACTGTTTGATTGAGAATAAGCATGGCGTTTCTTAATTGTATTTGACTTGGTCTCTGTTTCTTCATTTTATGCTTGCTCTCCTATTGATGTCTGAAATATTTTGCTTATACAGGGTGAGTATCTCATAGTTTATAAAAAAAAATGGGTGAAACTAGATCGAAAATGTATCAAAATGCCGTAAACCTCACTTTTCTATTCCAACCCGTTGCAGAAATACAATAAATCAAAGACTTTTTCGAGAAAACCACATTTTTTTTTTCCATAAAATCTGTAATGTCTCCATTTTATTTAAATATTTTTCAAATTCTGACCACATTTTCGGATTTGGCATTAAATTTTCTATAATAGCTGAGTACCTGTAACCTTGAATTTTACAAACTTGGTATCTAAAGAACAGCTTGATCTTCGCCTTTTTTAGGGAAGTCACAATGCCGTATTTACTTCAACGCTCACCGTTTTTCGAAAAAACTATCCACAAAACGTCAAATTTCACAAAAACTTGCAAATTTAATTAGCTTTCGAATGATATGTTAAACGTAACGATTTTGTTTCAATTTCATGGAGAAATTTACTTTTGAAACCGAAAAAAACGTGGTGTTCTCATTTGGCATACAAATTAGTTGTGTAAATAAAACATTATGACAATCCCTTAATGGAAATGTGCATTTTGAACATAACAAACTCTTCATTGGAATAAAAAGCAAAGAAAAAAATGATTGTTTAATAGAAATTAAAGGAAAATTGTCAATAAAGCGACACCAGATCAAAAGATCTTATATTATTACATTTATTTATTTATTACTATAATTTAGGATTTATTTTATTAGACTTTCAATGTAAGGTTTAAAACTCAATGATAATGAACATAAACCTCAATTTTGCTAATAGCTTCTGAATGCAGATGATATTTAAGAATACTACATTTTGCGGTGAATTTATGGCTAGATGGATCTTTTTTTACAGGGGAATGTAATTTCTACCGTTACATGTAGAGTATCGTTGGATTATTCATGTTATTATAGCTGCAAAATAGTGTGAAAAAATCATAGTTTGCCCAACAGATTGAATTTGCCACAACTTCATCACGATATTCCACCTGAATATCGGCCAAATATGATTTTCCAACACCATGGTGTTCCTCCACATTATTCGAAAGCAATACAAATAGAAACCAACGATATACACGGATAAGTAGAAATGCCTTCCCCTTTAAAAACAGACTCATCTGCCCTCATACCTTAAAAGGTGGTATTCTTCAACACAATCTGCATTCAGAAGCTATTAGCAAAATTGAGGTTTATGTTCATTATCATTGAGTTTTAAACCTTACATTGAAAATCTAAAAAAATAAATCCTAAATTATAGTAATAAATAAATAAAAGTAATAACATAAGATCCTCTGATCTGGTGTCGCTTTATTGACAGTTGTCCTTTATTTTCTATTAAACAATAATTTTTTTCTTTGTTTTTTACTCAAATGAAGAGTTTGTTATGTTTAAAATGCATATTTCTATTAAGGGATTGTCATAATGTTTTATTTACACAAGTAACTAATTTGTATGCCACATGAGAACACCACGTTTTTTCGGTTTCAAAAGTAAATTTCTCCATGAAATTGAAACAAAATCGTTACGTTTAACATATCATTCGAAAGCTAATTAAATCTGTCATTTGACGTTTTGTGGATAGTTTTTTTCGAAAAACGGTGAGCTTTGAAGTAAATACGGCATTGTGACTTCCCCAAAAAAGGTGAAGATCAAGCTGTTCTTTAGATACCAATTTTGTAAAATTCAAGGTTACAAGTACTCATCTATTATAGAAAATTTAATGCCAAATCCGAAAATGTGGTCAGAATTTGAAACATATTTAAATAAAATGGAGACATTACAGATTTTATGGAAAAAAAACGTGGTTTTCTCGAAAAAGTCTTTGATTTAACGTATTTCTGCAACGGGTTAAAATAGAAAAGTGAGGTTTGCGGCATTTTGCTACATTTTTGATCTAGGTTCACCCAATTTTTTTTTTATACACTTAGAGATACTCACCCTGTATATAACAATTTTTAGTTCTCAAATATCAACTCATTTTATTTCAATTGAAATTCTAAATAAATTATTAAAATAAAGTGCATTAAATTTTTCTGTTTATTTTTCGATGGATATTATTTTTTTCAATTAATTTGTTTCCTTAATGTAATCAGTAGTTCACTAATAATGTAATGTCGATCTCTTCTTGTAAGAGGGTCGTGTATTTAGATATTTTGTACTTGCTACACGCACATATTTTTGGGTATTTTAGTATACATTTACAAATTACAAACAACAAATGTTTTTTATCAATTAAAGCTTTTTAGTGTATGTATCTACAGGATGATTAAATTTGTACATAAAAAAAAAACTAGAAAAAAAAAAACCTGTAGCACTACAACCCATGAAGGGTCCTGGGTTCAATACTTTTGTATGGATGTTCTCTTACTGGGATAACTCTTGTGAAAAAAGGAGATTTGGCTGAAACCACGACCAGATGTTTTTTTTTCTTAATCAAGTGTACCCGCTTTATAGAGTTTCGGTGTGCTTTAGGAGGGCTTCCTTACTTTGAAATCGATCAATGGCTTATTTATAGCAGTAAATAAAACAAACATAAATGAAAATTTCCTAGTATATACAAAAGGTCAAACCGAAATAAACTAAAACTAAACTAAAATCATCAAACTGCTTGACTTCACGTCATTGCTCTTCTTTGGATCTTCAAGTCAGCAATTAGAATGTTTCTATCATCTCCTTATTGTATTTTTGAATGATATCCTTCTCAAAAAGCGACCAGTTGTCTCCTTTTAACAATATGGAATTCATCAGGTGTATTTTTTTATGTCAGTAAAGAATGTAATGAAATGTCTGGTAAGTCTGTCGCAGTGGCATGTAGCTAAGTTAGTCAGAGGATATAACATAGTCGTCATTGCTGTCAGTGAGATTCGATATGTTTTGATATTATCTATTAAAACTTCATAGTCAGCGTTAATTTTGAATAACTTTAAAGAGTATTAGTTTGATCATTTAAGGGTATGTTTGGAAGTAACTATGCTTGTACGAAGCTGCAGTATATTTACAACCTAGTTACTTGAGTAGTGTTTACACACCGGCATTGTTCGTGTTTTAGAGAAAATATGCATCTAAGATTTTCACCATCTTTACTACAGTTAATGTCTTTTGGGTGTAGGTCGTTAGATTCTTTCTTATCTAGGGTCAGAATTAGTTAATTTTCCATGTGATGTAGGATGTAGGTTTTTTTGTATGCTAATGTTCATTTCTATGCTTACTGTCTTATATTCGTTGAAATTAATCGTTTTGTTTGTTTTGTTTTTGTTATTATGTAAAGAGTGGAAATATCCGTGTGAATTTATATTAACTATATTTTTTTTTAATCTTCCAAATATTTACTATGGAATGAGGGTTCAGATCTTGTAGTACTTCTCCTCAGTATTTGAAGATGGGTCTCCTTGGCTGGTGTTCTAGATCTATGAATTTTTATGGATTATTATTTTATTACACACTTATGGCTATAATATTTGGGAAAGAGGAGATCCCTAGACTGTTCATTTGGTTTCAAAATGAAACCAGATTGAACAATTTCAACATACATAATATGAGAATTTATTTTTCAAAACTGAACATAACAACTTAAGAAAATGCTTAAAAAATAGCAAAAACAACCTAATCCATTCCTCTCCCTGCTATTTTATCAAAAACAATTATATGATTTAAACCCTTGATCGATGTCAACTAACAAAGAAAGTAAAGTAGTGTGTACAGCTCGCAAGGCTTAATCAGAAAAAACGAGTCGATTGAAAGTTGACATGTTTTGTTTTATAAACTGATAGCTACTCATATATTTGCTTCATCCCAGGAGTTATACTACTTTATCACTTTGCTCTGCTATATAAAAGTAAAAGTTTTATTTTTAATAAAAATCAACAAATAATAGTAAATATAACAGCAATTAAATAATACGCGATGAATAATTACATCGTCATGACGGAAAAAGAAAATTATACTAAACAAGAAATAAAATTTTGAAATAAGAATAAAAGATATAACATTTTTTTTTAAATAATATATTTATTTATAGTAGCATCTTAGTTACAGTTAGACAATTTTGTAGGCGTATGAGGAATAAGGTGAGGCAAATGAGTTACTAACAACTGCTGGGGCGCCGTAAGATCTGGTGGCGAAAGGAGTGTAAGCACGAGCGGCGATTGCGACTGGAGCGGGAGCAGAGACTGGAACTGGGATTGCAGCAGGAGCACGAGCTACAGCAGGTACTGGAATAGCAGCAGGAGCTGCGGCAGCGACAGCACCTTCTTTACGAACGGCGGCGTTGAATCCGTTGACTGGGTCAGCGGTGTATTCAACTACTCTCCTAGTTCCATCAGCTTCGACGAGGGAGTAGCTGCCCTGGACGACATCTCCTTGCCTGGATTCGGACTGGGTCTTGGAGTCTCCGGTAACAGCGTCGTTTACGGAGTAAGAGAAGTCGTAGCTTGGGTTAGGGTCGTAGTAGGGATCGGCAGCAGCGGCGTATGGTGTACGGGCGACCGCTAATGGTGCACGGGCGACAGCTAATGGTGCAGGAGAAGCATAGCCGTATGGTGCAGCACCGTAAGCATATGGGGCAGTGGCTGTGTATGCTAAAGGTGCGGGGGCCAAGTTGGGCCTCAGGACCTGCGCCTGTGTGGCGGCGAGGACAGCGAGGAGGGCAGCAACCTGAAGACAAGTATTATCTAAACATATTGATTTAAAAAAATATACTTTTTTCGACTGTGCGAAAGAAGTACTAAAAAATTAAAGAAATCTGCGAATCTTGTAGACAAAAGACGAGTTACAATATCATTTTCACAACAACAATATACATTGCAATATGTGCGAAATTAGAAAATTTGGAAATTTAGTCGATGTGACAACATTTTATTACATTTCAAAAGTTAATATCGAGTTTTAATTTAACAGAACTATTTACGTATTTCCTAAATCGTTTGTAATATGCCAAATATATGAAATATGTAATTAGTAATTTTATAGTGTATCTAAGAAAATTTCCGACTTTGAACACTTTATGTGCAAAATGGTATCGCAAAAGATTTGTTTCTAAAAGATTAGCTACAGCAATGCATTCAAAGTTATGATTCCCTTTTATTGCTATAATATTGTTTTAATTATTTTATTTTATTTTTTTAAATTTTATTTTAATGTCTATGAGAAACTGATCTAACTAATCTGCTTCTTATTTTTTAACAGTTTAATTTAAATTTCTAAAGAAGTTAATCTCAGAATAAGATAGATCGCATTTATATTAAACGTATTAATATTTAATTTTACTTTAAAAAATATAATAGAATAACAGTATTATACTGTTATATTAATACGAATTTTGATATATAATAGTATTTTAATTTATATAGGTGTATACAGAGCTAGATGTACTCACCTTAAAAGCCATGGTAAGACTATGTTGTAGAGTAGAGGCGATCCTCCCTTTATATACTGACCCAAACCAACGCTCCATGACCTTGCCAACCTCTCGTCACTTTACCCTTACATGTTGTTATTTTCGATTGGGCTACCGATAAGATTTTCTACATTTTTTCTAATGTTATCTTATAACTTAAATCTAGCAATATTTATTCGTTTTTGACTGGTGTTATTATTTTCTCGTAATATCGTAGAAATTCCTTTTCTACTCAAACTGGAGGCTGTTTTAAGAATAGTTTTATTATTATATCAACATAGAGTATGTCATCAGTTAAAGTTGTTTTTAAGGGCAATGGGTGATTTAGACTAGAAATTCAGTTTTTCATATAAAATCTGTGCTTAGATATTAGGATCCAACGCAGAATGCTTTTTTTATGTTAAATGTAAAATTGACAAATGTTGTGATGAATAAATTTTTATACTATTTTGCAAGCATTAAAAAATAGTGGCTTGGTTATTGTGTACTGGATATGGCCGTAGTATAAACTAGTAATTGTTATGGGACATTAAATCTTTAAGCTAGTAATAGGTCGCGGGGAATTGCCATCTTAGACCTTCTTTTTCCGTAAACGATCCAAATGAAAAAACGAACTATTAATAAAAAAATGTGTTACGAATAAACAATTTATAAAAATGATGCTCACTCTGTTGTATATTATCTTGTTAAAATGGATTATTTCATTATTTTTAATTTTTTAGTTTGAAGAGATGAAAAAACCAATTAATAACTACTACTGTTGTATTGAAACTGCGATCCTAATGAGAATATTTTAAGAATTTCTAGCTCACCTATTATTAACTAATAATTTATAATAGAATTGTCTATTAATTATGATTACATATTTATAAAAAAAAAAATAAAGATTGATGGTTTGATTTTTAAATAGTTTTATAAGTATTCAATAAATTTATGAAAATGATAAGAAATGAAATATACCTATAATCTTTTATTGTTAATGTTAGCTATATATATATGATCCATTATATGAAATAATAATCGTTTTTTTACCGCAAACTCACTGGAGCCTGTATATAATCCAAAAATTTAATGATAATAAAAACACATTTCAAAATCTAAATTTTGACAAAGAAATTTTTTAATGATTTTTTAATAATCCTTAAATTAAAAAGAGTCGTATTAAAAATTTAAAGAAAGTTTCAAGAATTGAACTAAAAATATATTTTTATTAGCAACCGGAAAGATACAGTAAGGAGTCACTAGTAAATGAATATAAGTTCCTTTACCACTAACACACACGTGTCGGAACAGAACGGATGGCATCCGACTGGATTTTCCAACAATGTTGAATTATTAGGGAAAATCCGCTGCGCACCATCCTCGCATAATTTGTGTTGTTTCTATCTAACCATCCTAACCGATCCCATTCGCAAAATCCACCCCTATCTGTACCGGTGTCAGCTAACTGTTATAAAATCATTTTACCATGTGAAATTATAAATCGATCAAGTTGTATAATATTGTTGTAAAATCTACAATTTACCCCATTCATAAAATACTTTTGTTTTGATTTATGAAATAACCAGTCCCATAAGGAATAAAGGAAATAAATTCAATTCCTGGAATGGTTAATTACCTATCATTAAAAATATGAAAATTTGTTTATCGATTATCAAAATAGGTTCGTTTAATAATAAGCCCTTTTATTATATTAACCTTCCGAAGGGCGCTATATGATTCGTAACACGGTCAAGCGCAATGCTTCTGAGAGATCAAGTACACAAAAATGCAATAAATTCCATTGTAATAACGAAATAATGTTACTGAGAGACTCAAATTTAATAAACCATATTATTTTACAAAAAAAAACAATTTTTAAATATAAAACATTTTTGTTTAATAAAATTGCGACCTAATAAACGCTTCAGTCTGTTAGTATTTTCTTTATAATTAGATCGAAAGTCCATGTTTCTTTTATATTTGCAATAATTAAAGAAGTAAAATTATGACTTAAAACACAAGATTATTTTATATAAATAAAAGTTGGAATGTAAAACACATGTTTAGAAATGCTAAAATTTAAATGAACAATCACGAAAAAATATTATGAAGAAGTAACACAATTTGCGTAGTAAAACACGTATCCTATTAAATGATAATGTTAACACATATTTAGCAAAATTAGAATATTACTTGTACTGTTAGAAATCGATTTCAGCCTGTTCAAAGTATATCTTAAAACAATTTTCGCATACCATACATGCTCTAGGCAAAATACTTCTAAGCAGCATTTTTGCAAATAATTTTTGAGTAACGAACTTTTTACAATTCTTTACATTTTGTGCGCCTCTTTCTCTGACCATTGTGACATAATGGTTTTTAGTCCACTTGCCTCAGCAGGTCAGTTGTTATTAGGCTTTTTTTTATTTATTTTTTTTGACGATTTGGTAATTTTATCTTTACCTAAAGAAAAATCGGTCATTGCATACAAATATCTTCCACATTGGTATCAGATTCGTCGTCATGGTCTTCATTTTCCAACGCATCCTCTTTGTTGAATAATAAATTATGAATGGCTGCCAAATTGTCTGGGTACTAGGGGTTAAAAATCTCCTGACTATTAGCTATTGGATTTTGGAATAAGAAAAGTATTATTATATACCAAATTCAGGCGCAACTCATCTGACAGATTAGTTTACGATTAAAGGTTTTTAGTTTAAAAAACTGAAGACTGTAATCCATAATAAGTATTATAGATAGTAATATAACGATTAATTAAGATAAATTTGCAAAATAATGAAATTAGTTAACTTAGGTGATCGGGCGCAATTAATCTCTCAGATTAAAATCTCTCTAATGGCATCGGAGAAGGTACTGGATTAAAAATGGTGGTAGGGTAGGTGAGGAGACTGGGAGACAGGAAGATAGCCGGAAAACACAGAAACCTGGTAGGCTAAGGAATAGGATAGACATAAGGAATAGAAGTTTGTTATGTAAATAATCAATGTGCGTACGAATAATCTATATGATAATTTAACCTTTGCTAAAAAAAAATCAATAGCAGAATTCAGATAGTAATTAATTAAATTTACATATCCTTTCTTTCAGAAAACATGAAAAATTACCAACACAATGGTTTGTTATTTATTTTACTATGAAAAAAAAATCTAAATTCGCTGTGGTTACGTCACGTTCCCAAAACTTCAAAGTCAAAACAACACTCCACAGTAAATGTCAATTTCGATCTCTTGGATAGTTAATTTCCCTTTCTGAAAATAGGAAGGAGAAAAGAAAGTTGATATTTGAGGTTTTCGGAAAATACAAGGTATTTATTTTGTTTCCATTAGAGCTCCAATTATTCAACCTTTTTCCTGTTATATATATATATATATATATATATATATATATATATATATATATAAAGTTAAACAAGAGTAAGTTTAGTTATTTTTTAAATTATACATAAGGTGCATTGTCCTCACACATTTGCTCCAAGTCTATGATGTAGCTTTGTGGTTACCACAGTTTGGGGTTGGTCAAATACTCAATCTTTATCGAAGATATACCTAGTATTGTGACAACAATAGCCCCAACTATATATTGCTGCCTGAGTTATTGAATACTTACTAACCTAATGTGTAAAAAATTCTACTCTAATTAGTGTCAATCAGGTAATGAATCATTAAAATGGTTTGTGAATCTTTATTTTTGATGATATCATAACTTTAATAGCTACTACGGATAATTTAGAAATTACTCCACTTACTACCGTTTTACTTACTAATTTCTAATGTTATGTTTCCAATTTCTAATTTCTAATCCTATTTGTTTTCGAATTTCCAAATATACCATTTGATTTAAAAATTAACTAATGTTTTATACTGAATACTGAAAGGCACTATTGGGGAAGTACATGCTGTAAACATAGCAAAGAAAATATTCTGTTTACTATCACTAGGAAAGCTTTGTTACTGGCTCAAAGGGAATGGAAGACCCCTCTGTGGCTATTGTCTTTAGGCCTGGTCCCTTTGTTCCAGGTTCCCTTCATGTTTCCTTTGAAAAAACGCCCTTCTTATCCTTTCATTCGTAGGGCTCTCATTTATGCTGGCTCTAGGAAATTTATAATTGTCTTTGTAAACACGAGGTTGGTAGATGAAATTAGAGCAATGTTTCCACTAAAATATATTTATAATATGTAATGACATTTTCTGTTTACTTGCGTCAAGTTTAATTAAATTCACTATTATATGATTCTCGTCTGATTGTAGTATCTAAAAATTTAAGTTTGAATTTTATGTCATTAGCCTTATACTATTCCGTTGAAATTACATAGATTATGTTTCGTATCCGAGGATCTGTATTTAAATAATATAAAATGCCTTATACATCCTATGCACACATTTAATATCCATATTAAATATTAGCTAACAAGCCAGACTTAAAAGACAAAAAGCCTCTCGTTGTTTCCGAGTACTCCAACATTTACCATACAAGCGTTCAAAGCTCCCAATAAATTACAAAAGATTTATTTACAAGACAGTAATTAGAACCATTCGGATAAGTTGATCATCGGTACTCCATTAAACCTGCCAAATCTTCTCGTATCCGATCCTTATTATCTTAATTCCTCAATAAGGAGTTATTATGTCACAAACAAAATTATCCATAAAGTCATTAATGTTCCATATGTTGCTGATTTGGCCTCATATCTGTCCTTTCAAAAGAAACTCCATACCCACTAATAACAACTAGTTTCCCAACTTGATTTATTCTCAACTCCCGATAATCCTCCGAGGCATTTGAAAAGATGATGACCAAGAGACCTTCTAATGTAAAACTTTTATTAAAGTGCTACTAGTGAGTGGTTCTTAACATGTTATTGTAATAATTGTCCTCAAATTTACTTGTTGTACATACAATTTACAGTAAATATCATTAAATGGTATATATATATATATATATATATATATATATATATATATATATATATATATATATATATATATATATATAGCTATATACTGAATTTATATATTGAGACATTAAAGTTGTTATGATTTTGATCATGAATTGATTATGCTAATGAATTAAATTATTGTAATAATAAAATAAAAAAGTTAAATTATTTAATCCACATTTCTTGTAGTTTCAATTGTACTGCTAATATATATATATATATATATATATATATATATATATATATATATATATATATATATATATATATATATATATATATTAGTGTTATATAATAAGAGTTATATAATAGTGTATGTGTTTGACACAAAAGTACAATTATGGGTAATATATGTATTAGATATCTTAGAAGAATATTATTTCTAAAATACATTAATAATATGTTCTTATTAACGACTTTGCTTGACTGCTTTATTAATCTTAGTTGTTTTTTTTTAATTTATAAAGTTTGAGTTTTAGTGAGATTTTATTAAACATTAAACATGATTTAGCAAGGCCTAGTTTGTAAAATATAAGTTTTTGGGGAACGCGAGGGCGTTTTGAAAAAGTCACGTTTTGAACATCTCTTTTTTCCCAATTTATTTCGAATAGCTATTAGGTCATTGTTAATGATTTAAAATGATTTAGGCGAGGAGAAAAAATAAAGAACTCCAAAGCAGAGACGGACAGGAGGATTAAGCTATTTAGAAATGTACCTCCTACAGAAAACTAAATTACATGTGAGCGAGAAAAAAAAAAAAAAAAAAAAAAAAAAAAATAGAAAAGAGCATTGACTGGTAAGGGAGCAATCCCTAAAATATGTTATAGATCCTAGTGCTTTTCTTCCGCCGCGTATATAGTATTTGATTTAAATATTGTATCACCAACAATAATCTTCACTAGGTTATCATTTAAAGTAACTTTTTTTTTATTTATTGTTCGCCCTACCTTGCCTTTAGGCAATACAGGTTTAGACAATATTAACTTAATATTGCCAAAACATCACAATTTACAATATAGCACATTTAATAATAGCAATATATAATTACAATACAAACTTAACATAATAACAATAACAATAACTACAGTAACAATAACAATAACTACAGTAACAATAACAATAACAATAACTACAATAAACATGTGGTAACGTAATTAATCTTAGGTCCAATCTTAGGCTGCTCTATGGCTGTCACCGTCTTTTTCAGCTCCTTCGCTGTCCGGCGGCCTCCCAGGAATATGTCCTCTTCTACTAAGGTTAAAATGGGATGTGGCAATCAGAGACTTCCAACCGTAGACAAAAGCTTTGTAGTGCGGGTAGTTTTCTTCAGTCATTAGCTGAGGGAAATCATTCTCCGAGAGAACATATAGTCCAGTTTCCCTCAGTAGTTTGGCCCTCAGAGCTTCAAAGGTGGTGCAATTCATAATGATGTGCTCAGCAGTTTCCAGATAGGAGATCTGTCTAACAGGGATAAGTGGGGTACGAAAGGATGCTGTTGGTCTAAAAGTTGTAGGTTTACAACGAAGTGTGAATTTCATTTTTCGAAATTTATTTTAATCTTCCAATTTTTATATCATTCTATATGGTCTGTCATGTATGATTGTGGTGGTTAGATAGTAATAATTGGATCGTTATTTAGTGATAACACACTTGCGGCATCAGCGTACGTGTTTATTACTGTGGAAGGTTTGGATATAAATCGTGTATAGGATTGGCTCGAGGATACTGCCATGAGGACCACCCGTAGACAGCTTCACCTCAAACTTGTCTATGTTTTACATTCTTCCCTCGTTCTTTTGTCACCAAATCTCAGTGTTCAAGAAGAAACTGAAACCTCATTGTGCCTCGAAAAACTGGAGGGCCATACATTCTTGAAAATATTTCTTTTGGATTCACTGTACAATCTTTCAGAGCTCCACTCATAAACAGAAGACCGAAAAAAGCTCTGAATTCAAAATAATTGGTATGTGAAATCAATAATTCATCCCCGGATGAAATTTGTCGTTGAAATTTTTGAAACATTTCTTCACGGGTAGAAAAGATTTTGTTTGAAGGTTATTTTTCTAAAAATAAAATTAAGGGTTCCTAATTGTTATTATATGAACTTGAGTGAAAAGGTTACATGGAGAACTAAAAGAAAGGATTGTAAATATAAATATCACGTGGAGAGGGATGAAATTCATTGAAATATTTAGTGCATAAACTCTACAGTGGGTCAAAACCGACCTAACACGTTTTTCCTACGGTCCGGTCAAATCCGACCAAAGACATGTAGGTAACAAACAGTAGACACCTGAGCAGTATAAACGAGGCAGCTTCCTCACTATGGCTGGAAAGGAGGGTCCCCTGACAGTACAGCACAAAGCGCTCGCTACATAGGCTATAATGCATAATGGAACTAATAGGTGGGACGTTTCCGACTGGGCCGTAGGAGAGGAGCGTTAATTATTTCGAAACATACATTTTACTTTAGTATTAAAGTTAGATTCAAAAATAAAGCAAATGTGTCCCCAAAAATATACATTTCATGTATAAAATTGAATGAACAAATTGCACACAATAGTATCAAAATAATGCATATGTAAAATGGTAAATGGTAGAATTAGCTCATTAAAAAATATATGCCAAAGTGAAACAAAAGTGTTTTTGAAACTGAGAGTGCTAAGAAGGATTCACTGGAATTATTTGAAGCCTTTTGTTTAATATGATGCGTAGGGAAACTGTTCAATATAAATCCTTGAGGGGTGATCTTGAAGATGGATAATGATTGCAGAGAGTGGGGACGGAAGGGAAATAAGGATGCCTGGTGAAGAGGCTGGAGGTCGATGTATATTCATAAGTTTCTGCCAAAGGGAACCCAACTGCTTCACTGAGGAACTTTATTCCCACCTTCATTAGGTACACCTTCAATATTTGCTCATAAAAATAGTCATTTATCATGTTTTATTCGTTTATTTTTTTATTGAAACAGACCAACTTTTTTGAGATTCTCTTGGTTCATTGATGGTTAAATCATGACAGCTCTTGCGGTTCACGAGGACAAACTGTGTTATATCGCTTAGTTATTCCCTCTGTGCCCTGGTCCCGGTTCGTATCTTCTTTCCTCTTAGCTATCCGTAAAGGTTTAAAACTTTAGAAACACTGTTTTTCATTTCTAAGCACTTACAACACTAATTATCCTACGTTAAAACATGAATAGCAGTAAACAATTAAATTTATATTTGTATTATATTAGGAGGCACGGTGGCTCAATGGATAATGCACTGGACTACCTACTTCAGGATCTGCGTTCAAATCCGGCTGTGGAAGATAATTATTTATTCTGTTATGTTAATCATGTATCGACCCATGCTTTACGCAGTAAAATATGAGAACATATGTTAAAAAGTAATTAGGAACAAAGGACACAATAATATTTAATTAATAAATATATCATTGAAAAATTCTAAGACTTCTGGTCTTATGTTATTTCTCAACGATAATATAAAACTTATGGCTAAAAAATGAATTATATTTTATATTTACTTATTAATGTTCTTTCTAATAAGAGGAATTGTAAATGTATTATAATGGCAATGATCGAAGAATAAATTACTATTGATAACACTCAAATAAAAGTAATATGTGAAAGGGTCTTCTTTTTAGACAAATTTAAGGATTGTCAGAGATAGTATGAAAATTAAATTATGAAACTAGTAAGCTTAAACGGGTGTGGTGTTTATGATAGGACATATATCTGATTTGGAAATCAGCCGGATGAGACATAAAATTATTATTCATTAGGTACAGTTGACTGTGAAGTATAGGAGATGTAGATAGTTAGGGTAGGCAGTCATAGATAGTTTCAGGTAGTGGTAAACAAACTGTTTACCACTGTTTACAGTTTGTTTACCACAACCTGAAACTATCTATGACTGCCTACCCTAACTATCTACATCTCTCATAAAATTATTATGGATTAATTTATTTGTGGTAAAATATGGGTTGTTGCGATGGATTTTAAGTTGTTTAAAATGACTAACGACGCTCTCCCATAGAAGGGCTTCGGTATAGGAAGACCCTTCTAAATGACACGAAGCCTTGTATTACCATTGGTCTTGAACAATAATTCCTTAACAACTGTCTATCGGAAGTCTCTTAAATAGCTGTAAATGATACAAATATTTATTTTTGAAATTAAATTAACTGATGTATATGTATAATAATTTTAGGGGTGTTATGTATAAAATTTATCTGCCAACTCTAACTGGGAATGTTTAAATTTATATTAATTTTTTATAGTAGATATTGAGTATACACAATTCAATACTAAAATATTTTTAATAAACAATTCGTTTATCATGATTCAGATGTTCTCTATGCTATGTGACATTTTATGACCTAGTAAAGTTCAATGTTAAATAATTTTAAAGTAACTATTTTTGGAGGAATATTGTAGTTCGAAAATAGAGGGGTGATGTAATGCAATGGAGTGAAGATAGTATTGCCATTTATTATCAGATCAGCGAGCATTGAACTTGATCCATATATCGGCCCTGTGGCAACGAACGTTCTTGTAAGGACGATGTCTCTTTTAATATTTTTTTTTATGACTTGCTCCAGTTACAGTCACAACTTCCCTGTTCGTTTTATTTTATTTTTCACATTGGTTTATTTTCTCTTTTTATTTATATTCTCGTTATCCACTAGGTCATTCAAAATATCCTGTCGTTTGTTTAAAAGTTAAATAAAAATAAATAGTTAATAAGTACATTTAAAAATGAAAATATTCTCCATTGTGATCAATCATCATCTCTCAACTTGATAAAAAATCTTAAAATTCGTTATAGAACAAAAGTTGATACATATATTTGCCCGACCAAAATGATAATCGCTTTTTAGTGTCTCGTCATCAGCATCGAATTCCGCAAGCAAAAATTGTTCCTTTTGCTCACAGGCAGAATAATTTTCAAATTACGAACATATATTTCTAGGAGCTGCGATAGTTATTTTTTTAATCGCGTATTAAAATCAACAAGATACTTTTCAACTAAAATTAATTTGTCTCGAATTATAGAATGCTTGAAAAAAAAATATTTTAAAATTAATTCCTCTCAAACCAGAGCTATCCTTTCAAAGAACCCCATACCCATTCAAATCCATTAGTATCACAACTTGCTTCACATTCTATTTCAGATGACCCTTCGAGGCACCTGAGAAGATGGCCCCGAGACCTTCTATATATCACTTTATTAAATAGAACTTCTATAAGTGCTACTATTGGATAGTTGCTTTTAATAACAATAGAAAGTAATTTTAGTCTTATCATTAAATTGTCTTTTATTTATATTGTATACAGTTGTAAATTTCATTAAATAGTCATCTTCTTCTTTGAAAGGATTTTCTTCGCTGTTGGAAGTTTCCTTCAACTAAACTCCTCCCTCAGACGGTTCCTCCACTCCTCTTTGTCCATCGCTTAATCTTCCGTTAGTCCCCACCGGACCATATTTTCAGCCACAACACCTCCGTACCTGATACTAGGCCTACCTCTTCTCCTCCTACCGTCCACTTCCCATTCATAAGCTATAGCGGAGATTATTTTACTCTCCATTCTTTTAATATGGCCGAACCATCTCAGTCTCCTTCCCTCCATTTCCTGCAGAATATTCGTCCTAAATTTACTATCATTCTTTCTCTTATAATCTCATTGTGGATTTGTTGAACCCCGGAAATTCTGACCTCCAAAAATCCATCACCACAGCAAGGAATCTCTTCCCTTGCAATTTTTCTAGGGCCATTATTCGGAGCTTTATAGCACCAAGCTTTCTACTAGCGTCTTATATACTAGTTTCTTAATATTTTTATATATGTTTGCATTACAGGGGACTGAATTTAAAATACCAATTTAGAAAATATAGTATAGAATTTAATTTTGATGTTTTTTTTTTTTTTTTTTTTTTTTTTAATATTTTTGATTGAGGTTCATATCCATTGTTTGTATAGCGATGTTATGAAACAATGTTGCAGCATCATACAATATGAGAAAATATATTTGACATGGCATTCATATCTGGTTTCAAACTATATGGGAGGGAGGAGCAGGTTGTGTTATCAAAACAATAGAAATCTAATATAAAAGACTTGTATACTATCGATGTATTCAAAGCAACATATAATATAAAGCAACATATACTGAGTTAAATATAATATTCATAAGACTTATCTTAATATGCGATTTTATATACACATGATTATATTTTTAACAGCGGTGAAAGAATATATGAGTTTAAACCATATTTTTTAAATATCCTTAATTTTCTTAATATACTGCAAATCGATTTTTCCTGCCATAATTTGATTGAATCTCTTGTTTTTTATTTTTGATTTCAATGATGAGGCCAAGAAGTAAGATGTGAAAGGACTGGAATAAATAAAAAATGGCTGTAAAGTTTTAAAGTAACCAATAGACCATATTGACCGCCACTGTTATTGATCCAAATCGTTTGGGTAAATTTCCACCGAAAATGGTCTCTACGCATTTTATTCATTACGGTATATGAGATTTAGGAAAACTTATTTTTTATTTAGATTTTGAATTATACCCACATGGCTTTTTGAACCACCAACAAAACTAATAATTTAAGAATTTAAAAAAAAAAAATGTTTTAATCCTGAAAATTAAATAAACAAGCTTATAATTTTTTTCCCAGAAAAAATTATGTCTGATTTCGATTTAAAAAGCACAAATTTTGAGGTATTAATTTATGTTTTATTTTTAAGCTCTATATCTTGTTGAACATGTATCCGATCTTGTCGTTTCTGGAGTAGAGGTCTTCCTCTATTCATTCAAAAATGTTAATTTAAATATTTGGATTTAAAACGTGATTGAAAAATGAAAACCAAATTGAGGATTTTTTCTAATAGCAAGTTATAAACATGTATGAACTTTTCATTATAAATACATTGTGTTTATTATTATCTATTACCTACCATATAAATTCGGTTTGCATCGGTTAGGAAATGGTGAGATTATGAGCAACAATTCAAATAATAATAATTTAAACATAAGGTTTGTTTGGTGTGCTAAATCAAAAGATCACATTTTTTTTCTAAAAAAATAATAAGGCTTGTTTACTAACCAGTTTAAAACATTTTATAAATATTTTCTCTTAAAAGTAATGGTTTAAAAAAAAAAAAAATCGTGATATTGTATTCCAAACGGGATACATAAAGTAATAATTCTAATTAAAAAATATTAACCCTAGCGTTTTATTTTTTCCCAGCTTCACCCTTGGATAAAATGAAATAAAAATGTGTATTGATTATTTGTCAATATAGTTACTTTATCAGTTTGTCAGCTCAGAAATTCCTCCGGTAAGTGTGGTTCATAAATAGAAACAAGGAATATAAAAGTTCTCCGTTATTCTTAAATTTTATATATATTTTTTTATTATTTACTGAAATACTACATTTATAATTAAAAATATGCCTATGTTATATATATATATATATATATATATATATATATATATATATTTTTTTATTTGATTAAATAAAATTTTTTTGAAATTCTGGAAATGATTAGCATTCTCACTATCAAGTTGTGTAAGACCATAGCACCATTAATCTGCTTCCGCTATTTCTGTATATTTATTTTAATTTTTACTACCATCTTTATTAATTTTTTTTAATTTGTTTCGTCACTGATATAAAAAATGGTGTGAATACATACATTTATTTAGTATATACTTAAATAATTTAATAGATAAATAAACTAATATATTCCATACATTAAAATATATGCTTTTACTTACTTTCCTTAAATGTGCCATTTTGTAATATTCTGCAATATAAATATAAATATATTACATCAACTGGTTTACATTCGTCACATTTTCTGTTAAATATGGATATCCCAGTCTATGAAATAGAATTTCAGCGTAAAATTACCGCTCAGAATATGCTATTTACTCATGAGTGAACGCACCTTAATAAATCTAAAATGTTTTATGGTTAAGAGTGGCCATTAGGTATTCGGGGGCTATAGATTATACCGTGGCAGATCTAAAACCGGCCTCGCTGCCTGCCTGATACAAGGAACACCGAACATGGGTTTCCAAATCCGGAAAGGTACAACGTTACTTCATCGGCACGGTCACTCATCATGTCACTACAGCATTTCAATTAGTACCTCAATATTAATCACATTTAGTCTTTTAATTTTATTTTTGGATAATATAATAGCACTGGAATAGTTGTGAGAGAAGTTTTTTTTTTTTTGACATCTCCACCAATAAACCGAAATTATTTTGATGAATAATGATATACAACTCTTGTATACAAAAAGTCCTTTTGTTTAAAATGAGATTTGTGGTTAATGGGTTCATTCCTCTTTGCACTTCTACGATGAGCGAGTCACCACATTTTTTTCTTTATTAAATTAGGAATCCAAGGTTTATCCATTTTTAATTTTTTATTTCTAAATATTACTATTTTATAATTGGGACATATAATTAAATTAACTGAAACACATTCATGATTTTATATACGTTTACATACATTATATATATGAAAGGTGTCAGACTAAATGGGAAAATGTTATATCTGATATTTCCTGGCCACCAGTTAGCTTGTCATATATACTGTAATTTCAGATGGTCTTTGGAAAGAGGATTGTCACATATTTTTGGGGTTAAGTTTAGTTCAGAACTCTGGTTACCATCATGGAGTTATAGTACTATGGAGAGGCCCTTCCTGTATATTGTTCCGTGAGGGGCGAGACCAAAACATTAACCGGCCACTCCCACTATGCCCAACTGGCCACTTTCATTCCATATGGCCTAGAGCAATTAAAAAGGTTCGTAATAAATAAAATAAGTAAATCACTAAAGTAAATAAATCAATAAAATAAAATAACAGCAGTATAAAGCCTAGGAAACCAAAATTTGAACTGATTAGTGGCTAATATACTGATAATACGGTTCACTCCAAAATGGCGGCCTGCCCTGGCTATTGAGAGGTAGGACCCCTCCACTTGTCTATAACTCCATGGGTTACCGGACATACCCTTCTAGCCTAACCTCCTACATCTATATAGTAGATATAGATCTATACTATAGATTGGGATTCCAATAGTTATTTATAGTTATTGAGTTATAGAGAAATAATAAAGGACTTTGATTACGGTTTCAGAATCGTTGTTTAAGATGTAAGTGTATTCAGATTGAGGGGTTCTATTGTCCTAATGAGTTGTTATATTGCCAAAAGGCGTGATTAATATATCATTTACTAAATCAATTTTCGCACCTAATAATTTAAGACTGTCTGTTCCAAACATTAAATCGAATTTAGGATGGAAATCAAAAATGCCAAATTTCAGGAGAGTTTTGGTGTTGGGAAATAATTTTGATGAATCTACATTAGCATTAAAATTTGGTGTAGAAGAACCGTGCGCGCTAGTAAGTTTAAATGGTTCGTGAGTAATGTTATTAAAAAAATCTTTATTTGCTACTAGGACGGATAGAAGGGATTTTGTGCACGCGGTGTCTATTAGAATTTTTAAGTTTGAATTTGGTGGAATTATATATGGAAGAGCACTAAAACGGGTTAAATTAAGTAGGTCTATTTCGTCCATGGTTCTTGTGCTAGGCTGGGATCTAAAAAATTACTTTGATCACTATCGAGATTATTTTGATAAGTTTATTGTTGATTTTCTTGATGATCGTCTGGAAATGATACAGTGGGATAGTTGGGTGGTTGAGCATTTGGTAGTTCGTTAATTTGGGATTCACTTACGGATTGTTCCGAGTTTAGATTATGAAGTTCTTCAATTTCTAGGTTTGGGTTTTTCCGAACTGGGGTATTGAGAAAAGATTTAAATTTTACACTTTGATCAGGTTGTCTCTGATGTTGGAAATTACTTCTATAATTACTATTGACACTCATAGGGGTTGACTGTTTAGGTTGTTGGGGTCTATTATGATGATATAGTTGTGATTTATATTGATTAGGTTGTCAGGGTCTATATTGATTTGAGTTTACATTTTTAGCAGGTTGAATTGCTTTGTACTGGTTTACTGGGAAATTTGGTGGTATAAATTGTTGGCGATTTTGATGTATTGGTTCGTTATGATTTTGGTGTGGGCGATAAGTGTCGATGACAAATTGGAAATCGTTCGTCAGCATGTTTATTTAGGTCTACCAGATTTTTGGTTCTCATGAAAGAGCCAAGTGTTTCTTTCAGTCCTTTTAACAAAACTCTTAGTGCTAACTTTTCGATATATTTCGTGAGGACTAACGCCTCCATCGGCATTTCGCTCCTTAAATAACTAATTTGCAACAGTAAAATTTTTTGTATTTTATTTTAAAATTCGAAAGGGGTTTCGTTGCCTTGTTTCGTTCTCGCCATTTCAATATTTAGAGTGTACGCGTCGCGTTTGTCGGCGTACCCTTGTCTTAATGCATTTTTAATATTGTCCCAAGTATTGATATATTTACTGATAACCATATCGGCGGCAGCTCCTTTGATTTTAGCACGAATTGATCCTATTAAATATTCGTTTTGGAAATCGGCAGTATTTTAGTGATTATAAAATTTGTTTAATAATTTATCTGAAATTTGTAGAAATCGCGTTAGTGACATAGGGTCACCGTGGAAATCAGGTATCATCTCTAGATACTCTTTCTTTAATGTGGGAGGCGCCATTTTCATAAAATATTTATTACAAAAATTTACAAAAAAAAAAAAAATGAAATGAGATAGTATGCAATAAAATTAAAATAATATGAAATGAAAATTAAATTTATTCCTAATATAAAGTAATTTAATATACCTGGCTTAATATTAAATAAAAATAAACAATGATATTTTTTTTTCAAGTAACAAAATAGTTCTTTATAATTATAGTAATGAAATCATAACATTTTTCTTTAAAAATAGAAGAAATTTTATTCATAATTATTAAATTGGAAAAAAAAAGTTTAATATTGAAATAATATCTCTTAAATACAAAATCACTTACACTAAGATGACTTCGATAGTCAGATCCATGCCAGTTTAACGTCTCGTCTTCCTCTGAATGGACTCAAGTCAGCAAACAGTTGATACTGATCCTTGATATGCCCTCAAGTTTGACGATAGCCTACCGACTGCGCCAGTTATCTTCAATTTAAAAGTAATGACTTTTTTAAAAAGAAGTTTATTCAATAAAAGTTACAATATCAGAAAGAAGAGTGGCGTGGAGACGGCTCTGGATAGACTGAGAAAGTATTACAAAATTTCTTGAGGTTTATAAAAGGTTACAATGGCTTCTTCTAGGAAGCTTTATGCTAACATTACAGCTCACAGGAGAGCAAGTTCCCACGAGGGGTTTCTAAGAAATAGATTACAATAGTTAGGAGTCAAAGCTTAAAAGTAAAAATTAAAAATATCTAAGGAAAAATATATAGTGTAACATACATATTTATTTGCTGTTGAATATTCATGCTGTTCGGTTGTTGTGCTCCAAGTAGGCGACATAAAACTATTCAAAGATCCTTGATAAAGAAAGAGGCCCTTGGTCTCCGTTCGATTTCATTTTGGCTACCGATTTCCAAGTGGCCTGCAGAATATTTGAAATTAGCCAAATATTCGAATTTCTATAATCTAGAAAGAGAGGCATATGGATGTTTAGTGTCCGAAAGACATCTCTTACTATTATCCAATAATCCAGATTCTTTTCAGTGTTTTACGGTGGGTTTTGAGCATTTTCTGTCACCGCAAGGTTGTCTTCTGCTTGTAAATCATTGTTAATTGTATTTCTAACGTACCAAAGAGCTTTTGTTATCATACTGACACTGTTTGCCTGAGAAGTTTATATATGTTGTTTCTTTTGGTTATTATTTTTATATGACATGACTAGCTCCAAATTGATTTTAAATTAATGAACGTCTTTGCAAAAATTTAGTATAGAATGGGACCACTGTCATTTTACCATTTTTGTTTAAATTCTGTATTTATTGTAATTTTGAAGTTCTCAAAGTCCTTGTTTGGTTTAATGATGGTCACTTGATCTTATCTGTTGATATACAGTCTCTCAATTTTTCAAACAGTCTGCTCTTTGAAAAAACATGATTTGGTACTATAGGTTTTGTACTAGTTTTCAGTAGATTTTCATCTATCACAACATTTGCTATTACATACTTTATAGTACACAACGATCAATATTAAATGTCATCTGAGCTTTAGATCCACTAAGCCATCTAATTCACCTATCTCGTCTCCAATCCTTGCAATCCAAATCCTCAAAATCTCCTAACTATGGCACAAATAAACTTATCCATGAAGACCTTAATGTTCCATATGTGGATTAAGCCCAAACCAAATACCTCTCCTTTCATAGTAATAACCATAACAATTAAAAACTACTAGTTTCTCAACTTGCTTTTCATTCCATTTCTAACAACCCCATCGAGGCTTCTGAAAAGAAGCAAGAATGTCTCTCTCATATAGAGATTTTATTAAAATGTTACCACTGGGTTCGTTATTATCGCATTAACTGGATGTATGTTTTTGATTTATATACAGTTGTAAATTTTAATAAATGGAAAAATACAAAAAAAAATGTCCTCATTTGATGCAGTTCAGTGAGTTATAAATTAATAATTTTAATTATATTTTTCTATTACCTACTGTCATTTTATTTAATTCTTTTTACTAATCCTGTTTTTATCATCTTCAAGGAAATTATTCCCTTAGCATTTCATTATATTTGAGTAAATGTTAACATATATGACCACTTAATGAGAAGACAAAAAATGTTTACTTTTATCTACTAAGCCTTAGATAAAATACTCTTCGTTCGAGTATTTTTTTTTTTTTTTTTTTTTTTTTTTAACACCGACATTTTTAACTCGTTTTTTCAAGTGGAGATCGGCGGGAGGATGGAGTGAGGATGCCCCCTAACATTCCCGTATGGAGCCGCTCACCTTGTTGTCCTCCTAAAATACATCCTAAAGAGGTGGGATGGCTTGACCTTTAGAAAATGTCGCCCGAGCTGCAACATGAAGCTAATAAGAAAAAGTAGTGTAACGGCCGTTGTGGGCAACCTTCTGGCTCCTAACGGCCCGGGCGCCATATCTTCGGCTTGTTCGCTGCGGAGCGGTGGTATTTCATTGAAGTCAAATGGCTCTGTGCTACGAAGCAGCTGCTTACAATAATCCCAAGTAAAATTTTACAGTACCGAATGGTTTTACCGTCGTAGGTTCACAGTTGTATGCGTTCATTACATAAACACTATACAAATAAATCAAAGTTGTGAATGTTCGAGACTAAAACAAATATGGCTAGAAATAGGTTAAATTTCATATAAAATTAAAAAATAAAAACATTAGGTTTGATATTATAAGATTTATAAATTAGATAAACTGAATAAAATAGGATTGTAACAAAAATCGATTTTGAATGATGAATTTATTTGCAAATTCAATTGGATTTTTTTTTTTTTTTTTTTTTTTTTTTTTTTTTTTTTTTTTTTTTTATTCAAACTAAGTCTATGGATTAAATTTTGATTTTTGAAAGAAAAGTTCTTCGCCGAATTTTTGAAGGTGGTTAATGTTGGAGAATAGGGCGACTCACAAACCAAGAAATTTAAGCCTTTGGAGAAACTGATATGGTCAGACAAATTAAATTCAGGCGTCTAAGGTATGCAGGGTATATTGCAAGGATTGAGGATGTAGGGTTGCCAATGATTTTAACTAATCGAATTTATAGAACAAGGAGGAGAGGAAGACCAAAACAAGTCGGATGGTGTAGCGGAGGGCGCTGGAAACGTCTTGAGAATCAGAAAGTGGATGGCGTGGCACAAAACCGTGAACATTGGAACAGCGATTGAAGGAGCCAAGGACCGTAATCGGGTTACAGTGCTTCGAATAAACAAATAAAAAAATTCATCGGATAAGAATACCAATAGAAGTGGAAAATAATTTATCAATTCTAATTGTATCGATCTTTCAATGACATAAAGTGATAATAAAAATGTTTGCATGTCATTTAGTTTCTCTAAATCGTACATTTCTTATAATACCAGCTGTCTTTATATTTTAAATTTTCTCTGTTTCAACTCATATTTGTTGTAGTCCTGATGAAGACTTACAACGTAGGTTAAAACGACGGCACAATTAACTGATTTATTTTATGGTCTTTAATTATTGGATTCTCCATTCGTATTTTTTTTAGTAAACTAAGATACATTATAATTCTAAAAAGTAGCAAAGATGATTTCTCTGTTATAATAGTTTCTGTAGCAATTATTTAAATTTTTAGAGAAGGATTAATTTATACTTTATTCTGTATTACTCGTAAATCAATTCAGTACTGCTTGTTATACTATTATAATCACAAATTAATTTCTCTACAAAAACAATCTGTACAATATTTTGCGACTTCAATAACTAGAAATTTCTTTCTTTTTTTTTTTTTTTAATTTTTAATCTCATCATAATTATTTAACTGATAATGATTTGTCTAATATTTATTTTATTATACTAATATTTATTTTAATTGTTTATTATATGATAGGAATAAACATATTCTTATTTAATTATGATAATTTTTCATATTAATCTGAATTTCTGCAAAAATATTTTTTGAATAAGTTAAATAAGTTTTCCTGCAACGTTTGAATAATTTTCCGTGTTAGTGGCAGGGTCCACTCAATCCATTCGTAGGCTGGACTTACATAGATGCACGATAAAGCCGCCGACTTTGCATAGGCCGTTCATCAAGCTTTCGAAAGCCTGGTGGGGTGCTGATTGCAGACTGAACAGGGCGGCTCTTCTTATGCAATGACTCTTGACAGATGTGGAAGCATGACATTTGGCCCGGAGGACTAGAACATATTCCAAAGGAACTAAACTAATATTTATTTTACAGGATCCAATCTGGTGTAAGAGATACGGCTTCCACTTGACAAGGATATTTTATTGAACTTGTTTCAAAGTCATATTTTCATATTCGTATAAAGTTTATTTTGTAAGGGCACTAAATTATCATAGTAAATATCAAAAACGTTGTATAGTAAAAGAATATGTCAATTTCCATTATTCATGCCTTCAAACCTTTGAGAAATTATTTGGCGTATACATATAAAGGAAATACCTTAATCTGCTGAATCAACTTGGTCGAAATTAAATTAGCTACATTTATTTGTTCACTACCTTATTTTTTTTTTAATATAAATTAGGTTCTCAGTTATTTTACACCTTTAGTAGCTCCTCTTACCGAACTATTTATTTCAAGGATCGATCTTAGTGACAAAAACTTCCATCTTCAACCCCTTATATTTTGAAAAGAACCTCTTAAAGTGATATCTATGTTTACAATGTTTCAATCTGTCCATGATACATTTTCCTGGTATTTTTTTACCTTATCCCTTGGACATTCATTGTTGATTCCTGTACCATAAGGGAATCACTCAAAAATTATCCTGAAAAATATCACGAAGTATAGACTATAAAAGTTCATACAGTGTAAAATTTGAATAGGTCCGCCGAAAAACGCTCTAAGCGACAAAATTTCAGAAGTTTTAAAATGTGCAATAGTACGTTATAGTACTCCATTATGTCGTTATACATGTAAATATATCAAATTAATATTTAAACATAAAATCTAACCTACAAAACTAACAAAAACTTTAGATTACGATTTTCTTTCACTGATTACTCAAAATTTATGTTTGTAGCTTAGAACGTTTTTCGGCGGGCCCATTCAATTATTGTTTATATTTATTTGGTATAAGTATTTATTATACTTTATTTAATATCTTTTATAGTTGGATGTTTTTTATATTTATTTTTATTCCATACATTACATGCATTAATTGCTTTTGTGTGATACAGACTGTAATATTTTTCCCATAAAACAGTTCATATAGCCTTCCAAAAGGTTTCAGCAAATTATATGCTTTAGAAATTAAATTTAACTTTGCGAAAAATCTAACAAGAAAGTAATATGCATTTATAATAGAAATATACGAATTTTCACGTTACCTTTTCGACTGAGCATTATAAGTGTAATGAAAATAAGTAATATCTTAAAATTAATCATTCCTATTTTATTTTATGTATCTTAAGTGATAATTATTCATAAATTAGTGATATCAAAAATTTTTATTTGCCTTGAAAGAATAATCTTTTCAACATCTAATATTTCTTGAAATGTAGAAAGCCACGATATGTTTGGTACCTCATTTATTTCGAACTCTTTGATTCGTTGAAAACTCACTGTGTAACTTATCCTAACTCTTCCTTTTAAATAATATATATTTCCTATTCCTAGCTCGGAGCTCACTTTTTATCTGATCTTCTTCATAAGCGAAAATGTGTTGATTCATTAAGCTATAAAAATAAATTCAGCTGATGATTACATCTGAACCTTTATAAGTTTTCTGTAAAGTATTGACGGTAGCTAAATAGTAAGCAGTGTTAATATTATGAACAATATCTCTTAATCTTCTAAGAACTTTTTTAACGACTTTAATTTTTCATGTATTTGTAAATATATGCACGTATCTGTAGTTATATCTCTAAATCACTACAGGGATCTCTAAATTAAAATATGAAGAGCAATCGTTGTTGAAAAAAATGTATCCCCATTTTGATGAAAGGACGTGATGCATTGGTTCCATCAACGAGACGGATTTGGTGACGGTGCAATAGCAAATGAGAGGATAAATATTCTGTCGATGTCAGGGGCAGATTAGCCCAATCGAAGTCTGTAACATCAACGGCCATTCAGCACCAACTTTCGGCTTGTCAGCTGCCTTTGGGTGGTAGTATTTTTGTTCCCTCATTGATAATGATTTTGATTGGCTGTTAGTGACAGGGCGATTCGAGTAGAAGGCTACTGATAAAGTGTGATAAGAGAAAATACTGGAACAGATTGTTAGAAGTTGAATATTTTTTTCAAGCTATGTGTACAATTCTTTACCCCATGATACTGTAGTAATAAATTTATTTAAATTTGTTTATTTTACATGTTCTATTTACTCATGAAACAGTACATAGTAACATTGAAAAAAGAAACAAAAAAAAAAAAAAAAAAACAGTATGACTCACAATTGTACCTCTAACAAATATTCAAATTTGAGTATCATGGCAGATAAGACAAATAAGATAACGTAAAAGTGAAGTCTGGAAATTAATACATGAACAAATTAAAAATATTACATATTTTACCTGGAAGAACAGATTTTGATTAACTACAAATTCTTCTGTCGCTAAAATATAATTTTTTTTTTTCATTTGGTTACAACCAATATTAGAAACAAAATTTTATGACTTAAACCAAAAATAATGTAGTCGAATACAATTCCTAGTGAATATTCGAATCTTTTGTGTTATTACCTGCAATCAATTGAATTTATGCTGTCCATAACTACTCAAATGCTTTTTGTTATTAAAATTAGATATGGAAAAGAATACATTATGCACAAACCATTTAAAACCACCATTAAATTTTTATTTAAAGAAATTATTATTGTTTTTTTGTCTGAATATCTCTTTATACTTATTTTTTTGTAACTTTTTTCCACCTCGATGGATGGAACTTTTCCCGATCTTTTCCTGATCAAAACATGAATAGAAAATATTTTTGTTATATAACGGTTGTCGCTTGGACCAACCGTTTATGAGCTATGTGGGTTTGGATAAAAAGTCACCTTTGAGACCTCTATTTTCTCTTAAATGGTTTTGTTTTGAATAAAAATAAATAGTTAATTTATTTTAATTATTAATTTAGATAACTTAAATATTTTAATTCTGAAATGGAAATTGATAATAAAATAAAAATTACTAAAGAGGCAGAAAACTATATCGCGACCTGTTTCGAATACGTTAGTTACGACTAAGAAAATGCGATAATTATTTTTTTTATATTAAATCGTCAGTCAGCCACACCAAAGATCCTTCAATTCAACGCCATGAAAGAAATTAGCAGGAAAACTATCAACAGAAATAGATGTATTTATAGTATATACGTAAATATGGTGTGTTTTTGATATCCAAATATTACCTAATAATTGTCAACGGCCTCTATCAAGTTGTTCCATTCCTTCTTCTGTAAATTATGACGGTATTTTCCTTAATATTTTGGTCAAAGGATTGACACCTCTACTATAGATCATGTGACAGCCATGTGCTGGAACCCGTTCTACCGGTTCAGTGGTGGTGATGGTGATGTTCCTCCAACCTGTCAGAGATCCAAGGTTAAACCCTTATACTTTATTTGGCAGTTATTATTTTTGTTTCTTTTAGTTAATAAATATACCTGAAAAATATCCAGGCATAAATATTTTACCTTATTTTCTGAATTTTTTGTTAGTTGGGTAATTTAAGGATATTCAGAATTCTCGAGGTGAACTTAAAAATATAAAATATTCTACGACCACATTTTACTATATTCTTCGAAGGTTGTTCACAAGATTAAATTTTGAGTAGGATTAGTTCGATAGTTCTTCATTGTCAAGAGTGTGGATGTTCTGAAACATTAAATAATATTTTTAAAAAATGAATCTCTGAATGAGAAAATTTCTTATCAAATAAGTATGTTAAATATAATTTATGTATATAAGTATAAAATTGTATTAAATATACCATAACAAAAGATGGTTATTACTTTTGTTTTCTTTTTTTTTTTAAGTTATTTTATATAGTGAAAAAATTTTTATTTATCTTTCTTTTCGTATTGTAAAAATAGATTCGTTGCTTTCCTTACTCTTACTTACTGCCCGTTAGTGAGGTAGATTGTAATATTAACTACATAAAAGGAATCAACAAGAAGCTGACATCCCAACTCATCCTACCACTGTCCTCACTCCTCATCACTTATGCTGATGACACATGTGTATTATCAGTAAACAATAATAACTTCATTGCCTCTTATACACTCCAATCTTATATCCTTAACCTTCAAGAATGGTGACAAAAATGGAGAATCAAAATAAATCCTAATAAATCTCACCAAATAACCTTTACCCTTCGTCGTAAACCTACGACCTTCTGTCCTACAGTATCCTTTAATGACATTCCACTTATCTCTCTTGAGCAAATCCGCTGTCTAGTACTCCACTTGGACAAAGGTTTAACTTGGAATCCACATGCAAGACTACGATAGGAAACTGCTCGTCATTTTCGACTTCTTCAATATTTACTAGACAAACGGTCATACTTTCCGCTTTACTACAAAAGACTCATTTACATGGCAGTTATCAGACCAATTTAGACATATGGGGTTGAGCTTTGGGGCTCAACTAAACCTTCTAATTCTTCCTGTATCCGATCCTTACAATCCAAAATCCTTAGAAAAATCCTAAATACTCCTTATTTTGTTACAAATAAACTTATCCATAAAGATCTTAATGTTCCATATGTTGCTGTTCATACCATATTCCCGATAATTCAGTTCATACCAAATACCCATACCATTTCATTTTTTTTTTTTTTATCTAAAGGATTTTGGCAGTATAACAAGCTGTATCATTTCAGTATTTCCTAGGTTAGACACTATTTTATAATTATAGTAGTAATTAAAATGTACAATGATGATTGGCAAAAATAAAGTTTGCCACTATGTCATATAATTGTATGGTTAGAATTTAAAATCCAACAACCATTTATTTACATGACTGTCATTAGACCTATTTGTACGTACTGAGTTGAGTTTTAGGCCTCCAATAAACCATCCAATTTATCTTGTATCCAATCCTTATAATTCAAAATTCTTCGAAAAATTCTCAATGCTTCTTATTTGGTCACCAATAAACTAATCTATAAAGATCTTAATGTTCTCTCTGTTGCTGATTTAGCCTAAACCAGATATCTATCCTTTCATAGTAAGCTCCATAACTACTCAAATCCATTAGTTTCTCAACTTGCTTCCCACCCCATTCCCGATAATCCTCCGAGGCATCTGAAAAGAAGATGTCCCAGAGATTTTCTAGTGTAGAATTTTTATTAAAGTGCGACTGATGAGTAGTTTTTTTCAAACTTTGACATGTTATTGTAATCGTTTTCAGCACATTTACTTAATGCATATAATTGTACAGTTGTAAATTTCAATAAATTGATATAAATAAAAAAAATATATATTAAAGCATGCATCATACTATTATCAAATATCTAATTTTATGTTGAAGCAACATGCTCCTCGTGATAAGAGTTGAGAGTCATAGTAATTAGTTTTATTATATTTTTTTAATGTTTTTATTTAAAAATTACAATTTTCCACACTAAAGGACAAAGTAAAGTACACATTAATGCTATATTTACAGAAAATGTTATAATATTATGGCAAATTATTTATAATATAAGAAAACCGATGATACAGTAAAAAGAGATAGAAAAAAATTAATTGTTAAATAATAATTAATTAATCTTATAAATTAAAATACTTAAACGCGCTTAATCTTATTTACAATGTTTGTATTTAGACGTGTGGTATGGATTCCTATAGCAGCTGCATCCTCTCTGTGTGATGGGTCAAGCAGGGCTCCAGGAGATCCTTCTTTTTCACTGGTTCGTGATCTATTGGAGGCAGAGTGAGAGACCTTAAGCCGTAAATGTTGGGCATGAGAGGAGAAGCTGGTCATTTCTACAACTCAATTGTTTAATTTTACAATATATTTTGAAGCCATGACTAGTTTGAGTTGCCAGGAGATTATATGTATGAGTGGAGGAGAATAAAAATCTGCAACAAGATTTGGATAACTGGAAAGTTTTCCATCAATGTTTTAATATCCGTCTGGTTTATAGTCGAGGAATGCGTACGAGGGTTTTTTTTTTTTTATAATCAGAGTAATTATAGGAATAAATCATAAAATCAATCAGGGAAACCCGGATATAATATTATAAGAATGTAGTCATGAAAATATTACCGTTATGAGGATAAAGAGTTAGGTATAATAGATGTCGTATGATTTTACAAGTTATTGAATAATAATAAATAAATGTCGATAAATTCCCTGTGACATCTTCCTGTATGCTAGGGTAGATTAAACATACGAAATGTTTTTGTACTTGAGATTAGATCCTAGGTGTATCGTTTTTAGTTTGGGGGAAAAAAAAATAAACTATGTCATAAAAGGTGACGTTTTTGAGGAACTCTTTAGTTGGTAGATACTTATAACTCAGCGGCTAAATAATTGTATTATATTATCATATTTATAATGTAGTATCAACTTTAATATATATTTTTTTTTAAATTATGATTATATAACGTTTGGTTTTCGCGACTGGTGAAATCGATATCGTAATATACAACGTGTTAGGGAAGAAGAAGAATTACGATACTATTATACCAACAGTGTATATTTGAGTTTTCGTGTTAGAATCGAGGTCTCTCCTAGAGCTTCGCTATTGTCTTTTTTGAGTGAGCTGGATGTTTTAGTAATTTGTTATAAAATTGTTTGGAAGAGGTCTATATGTGTTCGTTGCATGTTGGCATTCGAATGTATTATTTTTTGTTGTCGGGACCTAAAATGTTTATGCACTACACAGCGAGGGCAGGAAGGATGAATACTAAATATTTTTCGACCTTATGATATGAGAAATACATTTTAGATTGCGGTATCGAAGGGATATTCTTTTTATGATTAATGACTAATTCTACTTAGATTATTTTAATGACATGAAATTTATATCAGTTAAATCGCTGAATATGAAGATCTCAAGGCAACTTTCAGAGAGATTAGTTACGTTTTAATTAATTAATTGTTTGATTGTTATTAATTTCATATAATAAAATCTACATATAAGTTTCAGTCTGGGATCGGTATATAGTCCACTGTCATTCTATATCCTTACTTATCATTTTACGGTTCAATGAACTCCTTAAATTCAACTGATGTTGGTTACTATATAGTTATCGAGAAACTTTTCGAAGAGTTGTAGAACTTAGAGTAATGGTATCTAATGGCAAGGCGGCAAGACAACCAAATCCTTACAAAACAAGGGTTTAAAAAAGAGAAGAACTGTTATCGAAGTAGGCCACTGCAGTGGAGAACTGGAAGTAGTCAAGTAGTCTCGCTTTATTTCTCTACCAGCTGAGCCACAACTTAAATATTTTAAGCTCCACTACTGCGCTTTTCTCGTTTTAATGTTTGGTTAATTCTAGTTATCGCAGTGTTTTTAATTAATACTTATTAAAATATTATACATAGCGATGTAACAAGGTATTTCAAGTGTGATAAAATATTTAAATTAAACTCTCAAAATATGCGAAATATTTTACTATTTCTATTTCACCTTTAGAATCTTTCTCGTATGGGAGTCCTGAACTTCTAAAATATGCTATGTAATTTATAATGATTCTTTCATGAAAAATAATATATAGAATAAATAGTTTACAAAAACATTATATATCTAATGTTATCTCTTCGCTTGTCATGATAATATAAAATAATGAACAAACCATTTCAACATTATAGTCAATAATTGAGAGCATTGTTTGCTTTGTAAGATTCTACTAGACAAACGCTCTATGATATTTGTACATTATAAATCTAAATGGGAATAATAATCGTTAAAATCCTCAATGCTCCTTACTTTGTAACAAATAAACTTATCCATATAGATCTTAATGTTGTATATTTTGTTGATATTTACAAACCAGATACCTATCCTTTTTATCATTTCATAGTAAAATCCATAATCATTCAAATCTACAAGTCTCCCACCTTAGTCGATAACTTCCCAAGGCGTCTGAAATAAAGTTGGCCAAGAGACCTACTGGAGGACTTTTATTGAAGTGCTATTATCGAGTTGTTCTTCACAAGTTATTGGCACGTCATTTCACCGCACATTTACTTATTGTCTATATTGTATACAATTGTAAGTATGAATAAGTAATTATAAAAAAAATTAAAATATTGAGACCTATTTGTATTTACGGAATTGAGATGCTCTATAAAGCCATATAATTCCTCTAGTCCTTACAACTTAAAATCATACGTTGAAATTTAATTTATTTAAAATAAACTTATCAGTAAGGTCTATCCTTAAGTTGCTGTTTTGGCCCAAATCTATCCTTTTATAATAATCTACCCAAGTCCCTCTACTATCGTTCCAATCGACTCCCTATAACCAATAAGAAGACGGTCGTATGATCTTCTGGTATAGAACTGTAATAATTTGGCTACAAATGAGAAATTAATTGACCAGTTATCGATTCTCTTCTGTGATTATTATTTTGCATATTTACCACATATATTTTTTTTTGTTCCATTGCTTATAAACCAATATTATTTTAAACCTACCCCCCAATTTATTATAGTATTGTTTTGGAGTTCCATTTGAAAGTGAAATATCATGTTCATTAAAATATATTTGATTAACAAACAACTCGCTGATAACAGTTATAACTGATAACAATATTTTAAAATATTGGGCCGTATTCATGAAAAAGAGCAAAACCTTTTACCTGATGTATAAGGTTATGCTTTAAAAAAAAAGGATAGGCTTTTACTTGAAGTATTTTAAATTAAATTTAAATTAGTATAAATAATTATAATTAATATTAACAATAATAATGGATGTTAATTATAATTAAATTATTTTAAATTAAATCACAAAAAATGGGCCGTATTCATAAAAAAGAGCAAAACCTTTTACTCAAAGTATAAGGTTCTGCTATAAAGAAAAGGATAACCTATTACTTGAAGTATAAGGTTATGCTTGCAAGATGTATAAGCATTTCCTTTTTTCCATATTGACAATGATCTCCTTACTTTTTCCTTTTCGTTACCTGTATGATTTTAAATTAAATTCACAAATAATGATAATTCGAAATAACCAAACTTGAAAAAAAAATAAGAGGTTTCGAACTTTTTTATTCAACCAATATAGCTTCTTATAGCTAGATGTTTGCGATAAATGTTACAGAACAGAAAATATTTTCCATTAAATTTCTGAATGGGAAACTTTCGGCAAATATTCGGATCCGAAACTGTTTCTATGTGGAAATTCAACGAACTATAAAGTTTATAAGATTCACCAAAACCTGTCAATTTGGATTCAGGAAAGTTGAAATTACAAAAAAATGTGTTATTTGATTAAAAAAATAAATTATTTATTCAACTGTGCAATTAATTTAACAAGACATTTTTTACATAATTATTTTTAAAAGATGTAAACTTGAGTATCATTAAAATTGCTTATTATAATACTCAGGTATAATATAAATACTGTATATAAAGGACGATATACCACTTTAAAATATCAAGCAAGTGTAAAAATCGCGGAAAAAACCTTTAACTACTGAGGTGAGTCTGCTACTGACCAACCTCAGAATTTTTGAAGGATATGCTTTATACTTGAAGTAAATGCTAAAGATTATGAATAACCATATACTTCAATTTGAAATAAATGAAGTAGTAGCAAAACCTTATACTCGAAGTATAAGGTTTTACTTGAATATTTTATTAATACAATTGGAAGCATTTGCTTCAAATTATGCAAGTATAAGGTTATGCTCGTTTTTATGAATACGCCCCATTAAATTACTTTCAGTTCCAAATTTCATCCTATTTAATTTAATGGAATAAGAAATTATTTCTTTTTCTTTTTCTTTTTTTTTTTCAGGTGAGCTTGTCTTACTTTACTGGTTCAACTCTTTATATGAAAAGGTGTAAAAGTAAGTTGCATTACGTCTTAATTGTAGATTGTGTGTGGCAATAAATATTTAAAAGAGAAATTTTAGCTAATTTACAAACAATAAGATTTTCAATAAAATAATATACAATGTTTTGAAACTAATTCTGTATTTTGTATATTTTTTAAAATTTTATAAATTATTAATGATCCTTAATAAATACAATGCTTGTATAAAATTCAATTACTTTTATATAGATATTTTTATTCGTTTCGGTTATAATATTGAATCAAGTAAGAATATTTACAAGTCCGTTTGAAAAATCAAGGAAATACAAGAATTGAAGATATTTGCTATTAAATATACAAATGTCATAAAATTTTTATTGTTATATTATATATATTTGAGGAAGAAAATCGGAAGAGGTTCTAGTTATTGTTCAAAAGGTAAATAGAAGGGTGATAAAAATTGCATGATATTATTGGTAATGATGGGGAGTTAGTAATTAGGCAAATAGGAAATCCCTTAGGTTTTCCTTATGATTGGTCTACATTTTGTACCTAGCGTAAAGAAAAAATAACAATTGCTGATATTTATCTGGTCATCCTCAGTGAAATTGGAATGGTTTTAAATGATTTTACTATTTCTTGTGCTACCTATAGTGCCTATAATAGTGCACCCAGTGGTGTATACTCCTCACCTTTAGCTAATTTGAAGTGTTAATGATAATTTTATTGTTATAACGGGTAAAATAAAATTATCATTTACTATTGTACATATTATTTAATTTTTTTTATTATTATTTTGTTTGTTCCTGTGGTATTTAATATTAAGATTTTATTGAAAGAAAGGATTTGAAACTAAAATTTGTATAATTGAATAGCTCTTATTAGAATTTTTAGTTTTCCAGTTAAAATATAAACTATCTAACATTCCTTTTGAGATTTTTTGCCTCTAAGATCGTACAAGCATTGAAATTTTCTTTAGGTGAGAAACTTGGTTCGATTCCAAATTAAATCATTCTAGTGGTCACAGAACAAAAGAAAATGAAGTTTCCGATCTTCATATGTATATTAAAAATAGTTTTTAACTAAGTTTTTTGTTGTATATAAATCCCACCTAAAAAAAATTGGTCCTCTCAGTTGAGATAACAAGCTCCCTGGGGATATTCTTCATATCTTACCCCGGATATGTTGATTCCAAGAATAGCCTGAAAAATGAAGCTATTGTGTTTTTATACAATGTTTTTTTTTCTTCCACCCCGAAGACTGACACGCTCTGTTTTATCTTGCCAGTGACTGCTACAAACAAAGAGGCTGGTGCAGTATAAAAACCCAGGGTCGCTGAGTTGGCACGACCTCTCATATTTCAACTTTTTTAGCCTAGACCTTGGCCATCTGATCCGAGCGCCGCTGGAAAACAAGGAGAAAAATTTTGGGAAATTCGACAAGCCCTGGAATGAGAAAGAAAGCCATTATTCTACCGATTTTATCAAAACATGGCCATAAATTTCCCAATATCTCCGTTTGTATCTTTCGGCATATATATATATATATTTTTTTTTAAATCCTCCTTTCAGGGCAGTCAATATTATTTATTTTGTATTTGATTTTTCTTCAATAATTTTTTTCAACGGAAAGTAATAATTGGTGGTTATCATTTGGTATAAACGAACATAAATTTTAGAGTTTTAAATACATTATTCATTGTTTGTTTCAACAAAAAAAATTATGTAAATATTATTTTACATGGATAATTTTTTGTAATATATATTTTATTTTGAACATAAACTATACCTGTACAAACAATGATTCTACCAAGTATATACTTGAAATAATATTTTAAAATCACTAGTTATCAATTAGAAGAAGAGCAGTCTTGCGTATTCGCAGCTAAATTAAATAAAAAATAAACTTTGGTATATTTTAACATCTTTTTTTTTTTTTTTTTTTTTTCAGTCGATCCAAATAATAAAGTTACTCCGGAAGAATTTAGTAGTATTGCATAGAGCTCTTACCCAAAGCATCATTGGGATCGGAATTGAAGGCTTTACCTTCAATAAGGGACTTGGTAAGAGGTTCTCCGAGGCACTATTGTTTATTAAATATGTCTCTTATGATTGTATTTATTTTTTATTAATTCATTATCATTTATGTAGTATATTGCCTTTGAAAAAAAAAAAAAAAAATTACACACAGACTCCACCATTCCATTATCATTTATCTCTGATTAATCTGATTTTCAATAACTTTTGGTACTGGTTTGATAATAATATTAATTTTAATATCTAATTTTCTCTTTAGGTGTATATTTTATAAACATGAAATATTTTTTTTAATTAAAATTCCTATTGTACGGGGATCAGCCTGCATGATCAATTCCATTGCTAATAACTAAATGATGTATACATAAATTTGAAAATACTGCTTGAACGTGGTAAATGATAACGAATTTTATTTAAAAATGGCGTCATCCTATATTCCTGCTTAAATAGCAAGTTGAAATCTGGGTGTGTAAGGTTGAAAATAATCGAGCGATTCATTCCCGGTCACCTCACTACCTTTCTACTATTCCAGGAAAGCTATCGTTTCCCTAAACGAGAAAAGGTTTTTGAAATAAAAGATATTAATTTTAGTTTAGAAAATAATGGTTTACAAAACGAAATGTTATAAGGCATAATAAATATAATATAACATATTATACTAAACTTAAAATAAATAGGTATAATATCAAATAGCTATGACCATTATAATAAATAATAGGTGTTGTAGTTTATTTATAGAATTATTTATCTAGTTAGTGGTTCAGTTTATAAGTAACAACAGATTATTTAAATCAAAACACAAATTTAGCTGCATCTGTTTTTTATTTGCTAACGTGTTCAATCACATTTTTCTTGTTAAAGACTACCGAATGAAGCCGTTTAGTGATTGTTATAATGTTGATTATCAAGAGATCACCGAAAACCATTAATCAAGAAATAACCTCTCCCTATTAATCAAAAATAAATTTTTTTTTATTCAGAAAAAAAACTTGTGTAATACATTTAATGAAAAAAAAAGAAACCTGTACCACTTACAACCCATGAAGGGTCTCGGGTTCAGTGCTTAGGTAGATTGTACTGTTTCTGAGCCAACGGTTGTCAAAGGATGTGATTTGGCCTGAATTCAACCACCAGGTTTTCCCCTTGATTAATTAAAGAGTTATTCCACTAAAACGAGGTTTCACTTGTGCGGGTCATAGAGGTTGCACGTACCACCAAAAAAGGCTTTCAATGTCAAGGTAATCACAAGCTCGAAATCTCTTTATTTTCCATGTCCTTCTAAACTTTCATGTTCAATTTTCTTTTTACTAATCAAAAGTCGACCAAATTTTGATTCCGGCACATCAAATTGTTTTGCGATCGCACTCCTTGACTTCCCTCTTTCAAATTCAGGAACAAAACTTAATTTTTCGCTAATTGAAAAAGATTTTCAACATATTGACAGGATAAGCTTTACTTCTCAACTAGCAACGGGGGAGGGATATTTGATTGTAGCAACAATATGTTAGAGTGGAATATTAATGTGCTTAATGTTTACACTTGAGGGATCTATCAAAACAAAAGAAATCCATCTATCCTTTACGTTTTCTTAGTAGTAATGTAAATTCCCATTTATAGAGGTAAATACAAAAATTGTTCCATTTACAGAGGCAGTTTTCCCCAAAATTTCCTATATTATAAAAGGTTTAAAAAGTATGCTTCCCTACCTCTATCACAAATCTCTTGAAGAAATATGATTTATACTACATCCTAAAACGGTTATTTCGAGAAGTATAGTTGTATAACTTGAAAACTTGCTAGGCTGTCAGCTAAATTTGTCAGAAACAATATATCAGGCAAGTAAAATACCTTAAGATAAGGTCATTCTTTCGAAGATGAGAGGTCAAAAAGCAAAAAAAATAAAATAAAATAAAAAAAATAACGACGAAGGTCCAAGGACAATTTCTGGAATTTCACAACTATATAAGATTCTTGAGGTCCTGGAAGGGGTACAGTCACCTACAGCTTCTCTCAGAACCAGCCATGGCAATCAAGGTAGGTATCTCTTAAGGAATGGATTCCTACCCATCGAGGAAACTTACCAATCATATCCTAAATCCCGTGAAGCCAAAATAAAAATAAAATTCAAAATTTCAATTCAATAGAAAGTTGAATCACCCCTTTGGTTTTTAATATAAAATAAAAATCAGATTTAGTTATTTTTATAAAACTTGCAAATACTTTTTTTTTTCTAGAATCGGGTGTTATCAAACAGTATGTTTAATTATGTACATTAAATGTGATTAGTATATTTTCGCCCATTATCCTCAAATATAAAACATGCTATAAAAGCTAGTGCCTTTTTTTATGTTGGAAAATCCACTACGATCCCTCTATAGTGTAAACTAACCTTAATATGTAATTTTATTTATATGCTCTCCCTCTTTTTTTTTTTTCCAAAATTATGAAACATAATTTCGTGTTGAGATCCGTTCGGCAAGAAATTACTAACCACTTTGAGTCAGTCAATCATTAGCCATATAAAGTTGTTAAACAATATAAAAAATTATAAATAATATATAATTACAAGATATAAGAGAGTTGTGTTACATGTTTCTATAAACATTAATTAATAGGAACTACATATTTATATTTACACTAAATAAACTGTCTTGTCCTGAATTACATGATTTCAACAATTATTGAACTTATATTATTACTTTTTATCTTTATTGATTTAAATATTTGCGGTTTAATACATTATTTGAAATATAAGATTTACTATGGCTTACATGTCTATTTGAGCTAATATATTTTATCTCATTTTTAGTTCATTGAAATGAAACTATAGATATATTTATTGTCATAAATAAATAAAGTAATAATAATTCAGTAAATAATAAAAATTAACAATTACTACTTCAGCTAGGTAAGCAGATATATTGTTTTTGGATACTGAATTGCTATGTTTTTCAGTGTCCTGATTCCTTATTTTTTGTTTATTATATATATATATATATATATATATATATATATATATATATATATATATATATATATATATATATATATATATATATATATATATATATTTTTTTTTTTTTTTTTTTTTTTTTTTTTTTTTTTTTTTTTTTTTTTTTTCTTTTTTTTTTTTGGCTCTATATATTTATTCAAACCTGTCAATTAAAATTTGACAACTAGTGAATGTGTTGTAAGAATGTAAATGGCTTAAAAGGGATGAGGGAGAGCGGAACATAGCGGCACCTCGAGTCTTTATTTTAATTTAATTTTAGTCTAGGAGGTTTCTCATCCAGCTCCTTTTTAGTCTTCTCGGTGTGTTATCGGGAATGCGTGGTGACCATGTCGTTTATAAGTGTATTAGGATGTCCATGTAATTTTTCGTGGAATTGTTAGTAGTAGGTTCGAATTTGTTCTTTAACTGTTGGTATGCCTAGGTCAGTATGTAAAGTTATGTTGCTTACGTACCATGGTGCTTTTGTGATTGTCCTCAATGTTTTTGTCTGGAAGATTAGAAGTTTGTTAATATGTGTCTTTTTAGCTGTTCCGTATATCTGAGAAGGGTATGTCCAAGTAGGTTTCAGTAAGTAATAAGTGATAATTTTTTGTTTAAGTTGTAGAGTTAAACGTTTGGGGAGGAGTAAATATAAAAGTCTTAGTCTTTCGTTGAGCGTTTTACTTTTTTTCTTTATATGTGGATCACGTGACATATTTCGGTCAAACGTTAGACCAAGGTAGTATTCTGTTCATAATATACATTCTAATTATATTGTTTGAGAAATGTAGTGATTTGACAGATATTTTGTTTTTTGTCTCACAGCATTGTTTTCTTTATAGCCGTTCCTGCTGAGAATAGGTTTCGTACAGCGGGCATTCTTTGAGTATATCTCTGATTCTTAACTGACTCTTACACAATAATTACTTTAGTAAACAGTGTGTTTACATTATCTACAGTATTTACTTATTGTATATATTTATTGTTATATTATGTTCTATATTTAAGAGAGATGGTAAATCCGTACTGGAAAAGCAGTTTACATATGACCTTCAATTTTTCCTCAGGTTTTCGTTTTCCTCGCTGTCGTAGCAGTAGCCTGCGGACAGGCAATCAGACCTGGAGCAGTGCCACAGTCAGTCGAACCATACGACCCTAACCCATCCTACTCCTACACTTACTCTGTCAACGACGGTGTCACTGGAGACGCCAAGGAACAGTCCGAATCCAGGCAAGGAGATGTCGTCCAGGGCAGCTACTCCCTCATTGAAGCCGACGGTTCCAGGAGGATCGTGGACTACACAGCGGACCCAGTCAACGGATTCAACGCCGTCGTCAACAAGGAACCCCTCGGCGCTGCTGCACCCGCATACAGGGCTCAACCCGTCCTCCACGCTCCAGTGGCTCACCCAGCGTACCCTGCCTACTATCACTGAAGACTGAAACGCTCTACCTGTTATGCATTGTAATAAAATAATTTCGTTTGTAACCTGAATCAATTTATCGAATCCTATATTTCTCAATTGTGACAGAATAATCAGTCAAATATTTGATTTGGGTTTTCTAAATTGTGCTTTCTCTAAATAAAAATCAACTATTTTTGATGGTGAGGTAAGGTCTAGATACGCTATTTGTTTGAGTGTTTTGAACTGTTTTATATTAAACACGTTGACATTTATCCTAACCAGGTTTTTTTTGGTATATCCCTATGCTTTTAAGCCTTGGGTAATATAAGGGTTAGGTTGGGGTAGCAGAAAAACAATTCAACAAAATAATCAGCTTCTGTCTGATAAGATTTCGAATCGAATTCATGTCTGATTGCAGAAGGGAGAGAATCAAAGATGGTGGTAAAACGGAAAGTATTAATGGTTCAAATATATGGAAAGGTGTGCAAACATCCCCCTCTTCGGTTAGAAGGACCAAGGACTTAACTTTTTTGTTTTTTAATGTATATAAGAACAATAATTATACATGGTGCTGTCAAGAAATGTTACAATAAAACATTGATCATGGGTAGGGTAGGTGAAATTCCACCATAAAATATTATAATGTTGTAAAGCGGATGTCTATCTATATGCCCTCTAATATTACAAATAGTATAATAACAATGGATAAAAGTATATGTGGAAAATCCCGTGCATCTAACATAAAACATTTGTTACAGGTGTGTTATAACAACAGGTATACTTTAAATTCCCCGAAATAGTAGACCGCTGAGTCCCTGAAAGCGGTGTACAGAAGATTTCCAAGGTCTGCGGGCATCGAGATGATGGATCATCACTCGCATTTAAACTAGAGACAAAAGCCCTCCCCTCCCCCTCCCCCACTCACATCTAGGTCAAGCTTTAGCCGAAAACACACCGACAGCTATAGCCTGAATATAGAGCTATTTGTATCCCAGTTGTCAAATATTTTCATCTTTCCTGAAATATAGTCCTCCTCCTGTCGGCTTTAGCTGTCAAATGCTCCACCTCGCCTCGCTGTTGCCCGGTTTTGAACGTTTAACAATCGTATCTTGTGATTAAAAACATCTTAATAACATCCACTTGTCTAATTAAAAAATCTTGAATAATAATCATGTAATGCAATGAGTAGCATGTTTGAAGGAATCATTAAAAACAAATACCAAAAGTCTAAAATAATCAAGAAAATAATGCAGCTATAAATTATTATTTACACCTAGAACAGAACTTATCAACCTTTATTATGTTTTAGTTAGAGAAGTGCTTGAAAGAGAAGAAACAATCAAGAATATGGAGTGTAGATTAGGTATAGAAGGAGACGTACAATTCTTGAATCAACAATGCAAACAGAAGATGTTCATCTCTCTAGATTTTTTTCTAAAACGCAGGAATAAAACGATAAATGAATCTAAATTGTAGAAATTGATCTCATTCTCATCGTACAGAAACAGAATAAATTTAATATAGTTATTTGTGAACTTTCCACTTTGGACCCTCGCCCCAACTCGCTCAGCAATCGAGTCCATCGACGATAATTTTTTAGGTCTTTCTTTTGAGAATATCTGTGTACACACTACCTTCGTAAATTATCGAAGGATTATTTGGGCATCTAAAAAATAGGATCATCAATGAGTTCCCTCGAAACCCCGCACTTTTGATCCCTAATTCCCACAGAACAACATTCAAATGCTTAATCATTGTTACTTCATCCAATCTTCGAAACTCCCTCCCAACTACAATATACCAATCATTCACGCTTGCATGTTCCGAATCCGACTTCGTTCTGAACCTATTAAATGTACCAGCAAATTATTATTTTTTTTACTTATGTACTGAATGGTTTTGAATTTTTCGTTATTTTATTTATTTTATACACCCTTTGTTATATTTTTTTCGAATTATGCTTTTATTTTTTAAATTTTCAATATAATATCTGATTATCACCCTTTTAAGTTTTACTCTTAAACTAAAAGTTTTATTTATTTATAATAATTATTACGGTAGCTTTTTTACTACTATATTGCTTACTATAGTTATTCTTAAGGGGCACAGGACCCATGAATAAAGTTTATTTACATTTTACAGTGGCTTTCGTATATGCATAGATATGCATTGTAAGCATATCTTACAAAAATTGTCTTTCTTGCTATAAAATCGATAATAACAATCATTATAATTTAAAAAAATATATCACCAATGTATTTCATCCTTTCATATCGTCACATCGTTCTCGCTTATTCCTATCCTTTTTGATCAAATCGCTTCTCTATTTTCCTGCGTGATATATGAAAAGAAAACTCAGGATTTTTCAATATAGAACTGTCGTGGGAGTAATAAACTCTTATGTTTTTTGACATATTATATAGATACAAATTTCTTAAATAAATTAAAATAAAAATGAAAATGTTTTAATGAAAAGTATATTTATCATTATTGTAATAATAATAATAATATTAAATACACATTTACTAGGTTTTTTTTACAAAAGCTTCTGTATACAAGTACACATAACTAGCATTATTTCACATTTGATATTTTAAACATTATTGAATGCTATTTAAATTTAAGTCCATTATTTTCAACTAGTTTTACTCTTTTTTTCTGTCAGCGATATAGCTGGAGGAACTCCTTCGATTTTGATGCAAAGATCTCTTCTTTTTTGTACGATTGATGGTATAGAAGGATCAATACGATGAATTAATTGCCTTTATTTATTTAATCCTTTTTTGTGGATTAATGATTGAATTGCCACTTCTATCGGTATTATTTTATTTAAAACCTCGTTACGAATGTTAAACATTCATTAGCAGTTCTAAAGGCTTTAATAATTTCAAAATATCAAGTGTGTTATATTGATTATCTATATTTATATTTTTTTAAACATAAGACAAGAAATAAAATATAATGGTTCTCACCTGAGGAGGCAAACAGATTTCTGAAAGATATTAGACTATTTATACATATGTACATTCAATTTGGAATACATTCAGATTAATAATATACATTTATATATAATATACACATCATAATAAACCATTTATCCACTTTCATATTACACAACAAATGGAAATACCATGTACCTCTACAAGGGAATAGTACTGTGTTTTGGAAATACGCACATTAACCGTCATCCCTCACCTTTATTTTTTTACCAAATTTTTACCAAGTTCAGTTTGTATTCTAAAATAATTACAATTTATAATATAGCATATCCATCAGTACCATTGTAAGTTGTTTCATACTCCCCCTTATTTTGTAGTTATATTCTAGTTATATATTCTTACGCATGTTTATATATTTATATTGTTGCTTTCTTTATTTTTTAAATAGCCTGTGTAACTTATATGATTTTATTGTAACATGTTTTTTCTCTGTAGGGGATGATTATGAGAACAATATTCTCTCGAAACTTCGCTAAAATAGGTTTTTTTTTTAATTGACTGAACCTCAAGAACCTTACTAAACATCTGATAGTAACAGTTAAGAAAATATATCCATATATATATATATATATATATATATATATATATATATATATATATATAAAAGTACTTACCCTGATTTATTCTTATGATACAGGAAATTAAAAAGAAAATCTGAGAATTTTGAAATTAATTCGAAAAAATTAAAACGACTTTCAGATCCGATATTGTTTTTTCTCAAAACAATTTCTAGCTCTCCTCAACAAAAGCAATTTAATTTTAACTCTCTCTGGAAGTAACTAATTCCTTGTCAGAACCAGAGAAAATTGAATATTCAATTTGTTTCATCTAAGTTTATTCCGGTTACAGATGAGCCCCTTCAAACGAATTCCAACAATGGAAGATATTCCAAGTTTCCCATGTTCATTACGAAATAATTCAGATTTCTGAGATCCCAATGACTGAGGAGGGGTGAGGAGTTGCCATTTCGGAGATATCTGCATCTTTGGTGGAAAGTTTTACCGAAGTTCCAACGAGTTGGGCAAGTCTTCATAACCCCAAGACCATGTTCTGTTTAAGTGTTCATATCGTGAGAGGAGCCACAGGTTGTAAGATATTAAATGACCTGACAGGTTGGTAGTGTTATCTTTATTATATAGGTTTTAGCTGTCGCAGGTTGCTAAGCGATTTTATTGTTTTTAGGAAGAAATCATCGTATGGTACATTAATAAAATAGTATATAACACATATAATTAACTACTAGGTGAAGGATGATTCTTTGAGTTTGGCATTGTCGCTATCGTTATTTCATGATTATGATATCTCGATGGAATCGTTACACACAACAATCGCCTAAGTTTTAAGGGAAGACAATGTTCTTAAACACTCATATTGCAGTCTAGTATCTAAAAATCTCAGACCATAATTCTTTGTAATTATGGGCATTTTTTTGTTTCATATATTTTTTTTTTCATGACTGATATAAAAATAGCTATTTTTTTCTACTCCTTGTTACAAAATTCTGCTTCATTGTTGTTGAACATTTGTCTCACTCTGAATTTTTAATTATTTTGTAAAGTAAAAAATATATCCGATTTGATTTTACTAGATCTGTAACACAAAGCATCAGTCATAAATAATGCTCAAAATGTCAACCTTCTCGAGTAAATAACCCTGCCCCTCAAGAGTATGTCGTTCATATAGTAACGACGATTATAAAAATCGAGACTTTCTAGTAGCTCTATTCCGATGGATTTAAATCCACCACGAAAAATAACCCATTTTCTGTACATAAATAAAAAAAATATCCCGAGTGGTATTACATTGTAGTATTTCTGTTTAGGTTAGAATCCTACCTGGACGGATTAAAAATATTTCATATCGGACACACCGATTTTAATGTTATAAAATTCAGTTAATTTAGTTTAATGTGAAGATTTAAAAATATTGTAATAATTTAAAATCGGTTCAGTGGATTGGCCAACACAAGCGCCCAAAGATTGGCTAAGTTGCGGTGATCAGCAAACATGTTTTCGGCACGTTTGTGGCTATAAATCCGAAACAGTTATTCTAATTTACTATTAGACCACATATATGAAATATCCGGGACAGCACTCTAAATGTGTGGCAAAATATGACGATTTTGACAGTTCAGTGGGTACAGTCAATAAAGAATATAGAGTACATTATCTGTAATCCAAGGATTTGCTTCGGAAACATGTTGGTTGGATCGAAAGTAAACTTACTAAATGTCCTGGAGTTTTTGGGCCTAGGAACAGCAATAGGAGGGGGGGGGCGGAGCGCGGAAGTTAGGTCTAGTATGTTTTAAGGGACGTTTGCAGTTGTAACTCACAGATTTGAATGCCGATTTTCGTGTGCGTAGTAGGGACCAATAATAGTGCAAAACTAAAGTTATAGCCACCAATGGGCATTGGGAGCTGAAAAAAAAAATAAAATATGAAAATCAGGTTGTTTTTTTTCTCAGCTCTCAGTCAAGATAGAGAAATGATTCTTTCACGTTTAATTGCAGTTATGTATGATATTAGATATAAAAATACTTCCGTTATACTCAAAACACGACCCGGTTTCAGGGTGCTCAAAAACTCCAAAAAAATGACAAAATTCCAATACAATCCGCTGTAAATCAGTGGAAACTTTTTTTCGTGAACAACTGACCAACTGAATTAACGCACCATAAAACACTTATATATATATATATATATATATATATATATATATATATATATATATATATATATATATATATATATATGTATCTTCAACCTGTCAAAAGTTACATCAATTTTAACGTTTCTTGCAAGGGGGCGTTTGCAGTTGTAACTCACAGATTTGAATGCCGATTTTTGTGTGGGTAGTAGGGACCAATAATTGTGCAAAACTAGAGCTATAGCCGCCAATGCTACATACATTATGCTGTATTAAGATTTGATTATTCATCAATCTTAGGATTTCTATGCAATTTGAAATAAAAATATGTCATTTAAAACGTCTTATTTATGTAATATAGGTGAGGAAAATTGATAAACTAAAAACTAATATTATTTTCAAATTCCTCATCTCAAAAAACATGTGGAAACTTAATTTGGTCGAAATCAAAAATAATTTTTTTTTACCTTTAAAATTTTGTAGGATTTTAGTAAGCCAAGGGGCTGTCAGTATCTGAAAAAAATGTAAGTAATTTGCGCTATCTCACATATTTCGCTACCGATGAAGATCAAATTTTAAGGCCATCTAGAAGACGTAAAACTGCATAGTTAAGCCCAAACCCGGAGGTCACAGGATTTCCGCTTATTGAAATATCTCTAGTTATAGCTGACCTTGGATTTTTTCATTCACATCAGTTCTTGTCCACTAAAATCTGGATTAAATCCAATGTTATGCGCATGGATAAAAATCAGAATGTATGCTGATTCTAGTGATGCTATTATTATTGCAATCGGTTGAACGCAGCAGTTGTTATGGCCGATAGAAATTGTTGATGAAATCTCACTTTCAAAATTTTAACCTCCTGGTGCGTTAAATCGATATTTGAGGTCAGTTGTTCATGAAAAAAAGTTTCCACTGATTTACAGCGGATTGAATTGGAATTTTGTCATTGTTTTGGAGTTTTGAGCACCCTGAAGCCGGGTCGTGTTTTGAGTATAACGGAAGTATTTTTATATCTTAATATCATACATAACTGCAAGAATCATTTCTCTATCTTGACTGAGAGCTGAGAAAAAAATAAAACGTGATTTTTATATTTTAATTTTTTCCTCGTCTCCAAATGCATGCACTATTTTAGGTCCCTACTAACCACACAAAAATCGGCACTCAAATCTGTGAGTTACAACTGCAAACGTCCCCTTGTAAGAAACGTTAAAATTGATGTAACTTTTGACAGGTTGAAGATATATATATATATATATATATATATATATATATATATATATATATATATATATATATATATATATATATATATATATATTGTAGAAAATTTAATTTTACATAGTATTGTTTATGAAGACTTTTATCGAAGGATGATTGTTTTAGACGGTTTGCTGGGAAGTTTAACAAACGTGAGGTGATTTTTTTTTTTCTCGAAAATGTTTACACTTCCTAAGCGTATCTTAGAAATAGTACAGAATATGAAAAATGTATATATAATAAAAGTTGTAGAGAATGTAATTAAAATTAATTTAGTAAATAGTCATGTTTTGCATACGACGAACAGTTTTCGAGATTTGTTAAAAGTACAAAAACCATGATATCAATACAGCAATACAATAAATCTTGTTCTAGTGATGGGGCTCACTAGGTGTTTGGGAAAGAGAGTGTGTTGAGTCACCTTAGTCGTCTAAGTGTTTTGACATAATAACATGTAATTGTAAATAAATACATATGTAAATCGTTAAAATAGTCACTTTTTCGTGCCCCAACTTTTACATTACATTTCAGTTAAGAATTAATATTTTTTAATTATGACACAAAACTATGAAAAAAAAAGAAGATAGTTCGTTACGTATGTTCTTTATTTAGTACTGTAGAAGTTATTTAATTTATTGTTATTATTTATTACCATAAACAAATATAGAACTTATTATATAGAAAAAGGAGAAGAAGAAGAAAATAAACTTTATTCATTCATGAACTTTATATAATATATAATACTTATATTTAATAGGCTTAGCGAATTGAATGATTACTGATACTGGATTCAGTAGAGAATTAATATTTTTTATTACCTCTCGCCATAATAAAAAAAAGAAGAATTCTATGTGTGTTTTGTGGATCATTGCGGTTATGTTATGTATTAAAATTAAATTAAGATGTCCTGATAATCGGTTATAACCTCCTAATTGCTTTGTATGTGTGTAGAATTCACTTTTCTAAGGAATATTACTGTTTTAACAGCATTCACATCAATATGAAAAATCGTTTACATTATTTTCTTGCAGTATAATGAACGTAACAAAAGAATTTTTTGGGCTGAGGAAATATAACAAGAAATTGAACGAATATTAATTTTTATTTTAACTGTATTCATTAATAGAAAAAAAAAATTAAAAAAGTCTTTACAAAATCTATATCTTTATATCACTTCGTATAGAATTCAGGTAACTAGTGCGACGACGCTTAGACTAGATTTTTATGTTTTGTGGACAGCGGCGTTGAATCCGTGGACTGGGTCAGCGGTGTACTCCACGGTCCTGACGGAGCCATCGGCTTCGACGAGGGAGTAGCTGCCCTGGACGACATCTCCTTGCCTGGATTCGGTCTGGCCGTGGTTGTCTCCGGTGAGTGGGTCATTGGAGGAGTAGGAGTAGGAGTACTGGGGGTTGGGGTCGTAGGCCTCTCCTGGGCCCTGAGCATCGGTGTAAGCGACCGCCACCAGGACTAGGACAGCCAATACAGCCTGCAATAATTACAAGAATTAAATAATCATAAATAAATTAAAACCAGATTTGTGTAAGATGAGTAAATAAAAATGCAAAACGAAAAAAGATTTATATATATGGACAGTCCCAAACACTTCTAAGAAAGCTGTATATTTAAATAAGGTAAAAAAGTTATCAATTAACAATATTTCAATATTTATTATAATATTTTTAAAATTCTGTAGGAAATATTAAATGAACCAGATTGAGAATCTTATTTTGAAAATACCTATATCCAAGAAAATTGTAATGTTTTTGTGTTTAATAAATATTTAATTCAAGTTTTATTTATTATATATTTATTATGTATATATTTATTATAGATTAGCATGCTCATAAGTTTATTTATTTTTTTTTGTGTAAAGTTTTTTTGTTTTTTTTTATTAAACCATAATAGTGTTTGTTTGTCTGGTTCTTTTTAACATTCCACCTATTTCTTATTTATTTACTTTATATACATTTTTTTTTTTAAATTCAAATTAGTCTGAACATCAGAAAGTAATCTTTTTTTCACTTATAAGGTACATGAGCCAGAATTTATACCTAATTTCGATTTTTTTTTTTATTTATTTTTTTTTTTAATTTAACAAAAAATGTAGATGATATAAATTCTTCCTACTGTAGATATTCAGTTTTTCAACGAACTCATTATAAATTAGTTACTATAACTTAAATTTAAATATCAAATATTGTAAAACATTTTTCAAAAATAAATATTAAGGTATATTTAATAGTTAGGCACATCTTGTCTGAAAGAAATGAAAGAGAAGGTGAATTTTGAGACAGTGGAAAGCGGAAGAACCGGATTCAGCCTAGTGCATTTTGTCGTTAAACATTTATTTTTTGTCTCATTTGAATACTCCCAATTATCGAGAGCACCCATTCCATAAAATCAGGATTTTTATTTAATTTGTATTCTGATTAGTTCAAACTGTATTTAAAAATTTATATAAGGAACAGTTTGATATATATTTCCCACCTCTTTGTTATAGATTTTATCAGAAAAGTTTCACTTAACGGTACTCAATTAGCTTATTTATTTAATTTATAGATTATCTATTTTTTTATTTAAAATATACAAAATATACTTTCGGCTGAAATCCATTGTACTTTGTGGATTACCTATAATGTTAAGGATCACATCAACGGCCAAAGCAAAGTGTCTTCAGAAACGCATTTGGGCTCCATTTTATATAGAGCATGACATTAAATTTATAAGCAAATCTTTTATCAAATATTTAACCTAAATTAGGTATTCAAGTCCGATGTTTCCTCTGTACTAAATTTAGTATATTTTTTAAATAGGTATGTATTAATTTTGCAAAAGAAAAAAATAAAAACAGAAAAGAATATGTTTTTTTATTTTTTTATGTAATGTATATATATATATATATATACAGCAAAGTAATTCTTATAGAATTATTTACTGGTTTATTATTTTTGTCAATATTTTAAACAGTAATAATTATCTAAAAATATCTTATGAAGTACTAACTAATAAAGGTTTATATAATATAAATGAAAACATATGTTAATGAAAATTTAATATATGAAATTAAACAAAAAAATATGTTTTCCCTATGTTTAGAAATCTATCTGTTTGTCAACTTACCAGACGAGCCATGTCGAAGAGTTAGAATGTTATGATGTTTTAACGCCCTGTTGGTTCGAATTATATAGAAAGGGCTCCTCCCCCACCCTCACTGATCCTAAAGTTGAAATTCAGGACTTAAGTAACAACGGAGTGGTCTTTAAAGAACCATCGAGCAGCTGACCAGGTTCATTTTACATATCCTGGTCACCTGGCGGTGTAAAAAATACCGCACGTTATGGTGATAAAACAGGTTTTTTTAAGATTATTGATATTAAAAGATGTATTCACATTAAGTAGTCTTGTTTATTTATTTATTTTTTTTGTTTTCCCTAATGACAACTGCAAGAATACTTAAAGAACTGAGGTCCGACCAAGTATAAATATCAGCTGTATTAGTGTTGGATTCAGTATATTAGAGAACCCCATTGGGTAACAAAGAAATGACCTGTAATTTTTAAGTTTTTAACATATGAAATAATTCATAAAATTTTGATTTAAAAGATTCTTCTATATCGCCCTAAATCGTTTACTGGGGTTATCTATATATTTTCCAATTATTATAAACAAAACCGTTTCGTTATATAGCTCGTTCTAATCTACGCCTCTTTACCCACTTCTTCAATACCAGTTTTAAACTAGCCTTCCATAGAATTGCTTCTTTTGAAAAAGCCCTGACTTGTGCTTTCTCTTTTTGGGGATTTTTTTCCCACTTCTTTAATCTATAAATCCTTCTCTCTTGCTTCCTTTAATAGTCTTTCATAGACCGGAAGCCGGCTTTCAAAAGCTAATATGAAGCTAAACCTTTTTAGCCTCTGAACTTCATAATATCAAGTATTATATCGACTAGCTTATTCTAGAAATACTCGAATAAAATCCAGCATTAAGTGCCTATTTTTTAAATTCCATTTATTTAAATTAGTTAAGTGATTAATTAATATGAATGTTTTTATTGTCTTTACAATAAAAAATATTCTTAAAAAAGAAAATGAAGAGCTACGTTGATTGGCTAGATGATGAATATGTTAAGTAGGATGTTGAGAGGGATCAGTAAATAAAAAAATAGACAATGTCTGATATTAACGAACATACTTTTTTTCCAACGTTTCGGCTTGCAAGTTTTCTCCATGATAGAGTATCGTTATGTTTCACTTTTTTTAGTTTTCATGTTATTTAATTTTTTTTCTAATTTATCATCTGCCCTGACTTCCATTAATAGGGGAAAAAAAACATAGGGAAAAAAACTAAAATACGTTTGTTAATATCAAACATTGCCTAAGCTTTTTATGACTGATCCCTCTCAACATTTCACTGAATAGAAAATAAAATCTCCTTGAATACTATAAGCTTCTTTCTAAAATCACTAGTAGTGTCATATGCAATGTGGTAAAATCTATAAATATTGTATTATATAGCAGTACATTGAAGCTCAGGCGTAAGTCAAGAGAATATCGTATTAAATGTATCAGACATTAATATAACTGTGTCACCTACTTAATATTATGTTAAGTGCAAAAATTATATTTTAGGAAAAACGCAATTGAAAGTTTGGAAATTCATCCGAAATTATTCACAAAAGAATATTCATCTGTTTAGTAACAATATAACATAGGGACTTTTTTCTATTAGGCACAAATAGGAGAAAAGTAACTTTGTTATTATTATTATTTGAAATCATAAAACATTTCACAAAATGGCACTTAACATCCTATTCACTGGTGACAGCTATCATCCAGCGTTACAAAGATACATATATTAGATTTCCTATTAGTCGAATGTAAGGTCATCGTAATTGTTTGTGAAGGACAATATATAGCAATATTTAAAACCAAATCGGGTTGATCAATTGATGGTAAACAGCAATACATTACATAACTTTAAGTTCTGAGATGTTCGTTATAGTTCTACCTGACTTTAGCTTCAAGTTTTTCTTTGTAGCCATCCATTAGTATTATAAAGTTGGTTGAAAAATGAATGATTAAATATGTAAAACTGTTATTAGTTTAAACAAAATTGTTTGAGGATAAATGAAACTTTATTTATAAAAATAAAAATAATAATAAAAAAAGGCTCTATTAAACAAGAGAGAAATGTTTGAAGCTCGATTTTATTGGAAGTTAGTTGAGCCTTTATTAAAAGTAGTAAACTTTCTTCATTATAACTTCTTAAAAATACTGGAATATAATTTAATTAAACTTCTTCTAGATAGAGTCACAAGTAATAAAAACGATTTTTTCATAATGATAAATTGTATATTTCTTGATGAGAAATATACTTCGCAAACAAATTATTCAAAGTATTTATGGTTAAATAATTTTAAATTTACGATTGCTTAGATTTTTGTTTATTAAATACATTTCTACTTTTATAATACTACACATATGGCTATAACCATGATTTTTCTTGGGCCATCAATGGATATGAAAGTTTGGCTTCATAATTCAAAAACATTTTATTATAGCAAATATTTTTGTGAAATTTTCATTTTATTTTTATATTTATTAATACAGTAGAACCAAGGGGTATGGCGGAACGGCCAGAAGGTTGGATTAACCAAAGATATTAGTGAGATTAAAAGTGTATTATAATTATATTAAACACTATATGGGTGATTTCAATATGTCGGGACTCCAATAAAAAAAAATGTTCACTACATAAAATCTGTAAATTGATTTTTTTCTTCACAGATTGTTTCTCTAAGGTGTGTGTAGTAAGTCTATGAAGTTTACATACATAATCTGCAATATTTCTAGGTATATTAAATAAATAATAACTATTAAAATCTAGGGAGTGAAAAAACCACGACTAGGAAGTGAGTTTATTATCCAGGGGATGAGTTGGGATCTAGGGAGTGAGAAAAATATAATATTTATTACATTATTGAAAAGAAAAGCAAAATTAATGAGGTATGTATATTATAACCTTGGGCTGTATACATGTATTACATATTCAGCCTTTTAGGTACGTACTATCACATCTACCTTAAAACCTTCAAACTAAACTTTAAAAATACTAAAATAGTATAAAATTGCAATTAATAACGACAGTTATATTAACTTTTAAACAATAAAACCTAAATAGATTGTAAATGATAAATAAGCTACGAAATAAAGACTATCACAATAGGTATTAAATAAAATCGGAATATATTAAAAACATTATTTTAATAAAAATATTTCATTAGAACTAAGTTGGTGGGTGTAACCTTTAAACTTTAAATAAAAAAATGTTGGCTGTACGTTTAAAAATAAAAAAATTAAGTAGCAGCAAGAATTGAGTTCGTTGGTTCCTCTTGGGCCGATTTTGATGGTCCGGCTATGTTGAATTTCTCACATTTCATGGTATGAGAGGGAGAAATCAAGAAATTTATTTTTTAAAAGCAGATAAACGGTAATGCGATTTAAGTTCAAATATAAAACGATATCCATTCTCCCTAGTATTCACATTTTACATTTAAATACCCAGGGAGTGAGTTCTAACCAAAACAATGTATCATGTTATACACGTGGCCTATTTGAAAAGTAAAACGTGGTATCTATTGGATTTTCAGTAGAGCTTTAAATTTATCTTGAATCTCAAAAAAATATCATGTTTTCAATGGGTTGATACACCCTAGGGAGTGAGGATGAATTAAAATACGTTACTTACCGACCTGAGTCGATACACCTTCACTTGTCTACCAACGAACTTAGCGTATTAAAACAGATAAAGGCTAAATACCAATCACAAAATTATTTTTGGATAAAAAATAGAAAACAATACCCCTTCATATTTTCAAACTAGAAAAAAAGCGTAAGAGAAAGCCTTAAATATTTTCGAAATGCAAGCGTTTTCCAGTTGTGACAACATAGGGAGTGAGTACATGCTATACATAAACATCAGTTACACAGGTTATATATGTAGATACATCATTATTGTTGGGAGTCCATAATGGTACAAAGGGTACTTGACCATGTAAACTAAAATCAAAATTTTATGTTTGGTACAATTTTCAAAATACCTTTGTGACTTAAATTGTACCGAAATTTTGAAGTAAACAATTCCCTATAAATAATGTTAATGCTCTCCTAATGTATTTCACGCATAAAATTAATATAAGACAAATGTTTAAAAAAATAAAAATAAATATTTTATGAATGAAAATTCAAATACTAATTTAAAAAACCAAAACAATATCACAACCTAGGTAACTACTAAACTAATTAAATAATAATTTTGTTACGATTTATGTTGCGGTACATAGTACCAGAAAATAAATAAACAAATAAATACTACTTTATTTTGTAAAATCCTGTATTTTGTGTATTTTATTAATTTAATGCATACTGCAGCATTTGACAAATCTCTGGAATTTTCTCGTACTCAACATTCTTCATTCTTCGTATTCTTTTTCTTCATTTTCTCTTCAAATAAATGCAAAATATTTTGTTTATTATCCAATTTAGAATGTTATTGTTTATTTTTAACACAATATATAATTTATAATATTTAAGTTTTTTCTTAAACATTATTTATATTCAATTATAATTATTAATTTGCTTAGTATTTTTTTTGTTATTTATAATGTTTTGTTTTTATATTATTATAATCTTTTATCAATATTTAACATATATGTAATTTAATTCATTGTTTTTATGAATCAAAGATAAGAATACATTGTCATTATTCTTGGGTTCTTGAGTCCCAAAGTAAAGTATATTTTTCAATTTCGATTCTGTTTCATGTTGTAAATGAACAAATCAATAAAGGCTGCCTTGGTGTACCTCCAGAAGTTCGACTTGTACATGAGCCATATATGCCTTGGTCTGATGCAATGTTATCTATTCTTATACGAGCTAAGGCATTTTACCACATGTGGAAGAGCTAAGAACATAGCGCTTAAGTATTGAAACAAAATATATTATTTTTGAAACTTCAGACCCTCTGCCTCTCCTGCCCCTCATCCCAATACTGCCTCAAAGTTGATACTTATTACCAATACTTCTTAACTCTTTTTATCAATCTTCCTTCCTCAATGGCGCTACAACTCACGAAGAGTCAGGGGTCACCTGCAACATTGCCCACCAGTCTTCTTTTTTTCTCTGCTGCTTCTCTCCAATTACGGAGGTTTCAGAGTTCCCGCGCGTCGGCTGCCACCCCGTCAGCCCAACGTAGTTTGGGTCTGCCAGCTTTTCTAGTTCCATAGAGACGTTCTTCTAGGAGTTTTCATCAGACTTCATACTAGCAGTATGTTTATCGCAGCCTTCCGATCCTGATGAATTTAACTATTTCAGCTTCACCAAGAAATGTTTTCAGCTCTGCATTAGTGTGCTGCATCCATTCTCTTAATAATTCTGCCCAGGCTCAACTCACGTAGTTGAGATGTTTCAGCACTTGAATATGTTAAGAGTCAAGATATTACTGTGTAATAACTCAATGATCTTGACATAATAAATTTTATAAAATTTTAATGAAAACACTTTGTAAGAAATAAATTATTCTGAACGGTTTTAGTTATTTATTAAGTTTTACATTACCATACGCTTCAACCTTCAACTGTATTGAAACAAATCTGTTGAGTATAGGTGAAAAAGGTCTACCGAAATGCTGACAGCTTTGTTTCTGTAGTCTAGGAGTTTCTGAAAATACATGAGGGTTGGGTTCTGAGAAAAGTAAAAACATTTGGTGGAAATAGGTTCCTAGAAAGGGTTATTAACTGTGAAGCTATGTATAGCTAGGAATTGCTGAGGTTCTGGGAGGCTTTGGTAGACCTGTTACTAAGACCTTAGACCTGGGCTTCACAAAGGCGATTAGGAGCTCAATTCTACGAATACTGAATATCGTGAAAGCAAAAAAAAAATAAGTCCACGAGTATTTTTTTCAATCAAGTACAGATTTACTTATTACTACCGGTATAGTCAAAATAAAGTTCGAACTAATCCTATGTTATCTTTCTTATCTCTCCAATCCCTTAGCAATCTTCCTTTATAATATAGTCTTTCATCAGCATCCGGAATGAGTGGGCGAATATTGAATACTTCATAACAAACAGGTCAACCAATCAGATAAAATAATTCACCGCACTGCCTATCTAACTACGATTAATCATTACCTGTGGATTGCTCCCAAATAAGTTCTAATAAATGGAAATGTGTCTAAACACAGTCTTGATCGATTAGTTATCCTGTGAGCAATGTGTTCTGGTACATCCTGTATTGAAAATATTGCTATATTTTTAAATAATCCCTAGAATAATAAATATAGCTTGACTCAACTTATGAAATTGAGTATTTCTATGAAGTCAACATAAAAAAAAAAAAAAAAAAAATTAAGATCTTTCATCAAAGATTTCAAAAACGGTTTTAAATAATTTGAGGTATATACAACAGTTATATATTGACAATTATTTTAATCTTGTTCCTCATCCAAGAATATTGGATTTTACCACAATCAATATATTAATATACATCGATAACACAGTGTGTCAATGTTTTAGTTTAGATAGGCTGATATAAGTCAATAAATGATAGTAAATAGAATTAAAATAAATACTTTAATTTAAAAATTACCTGTGAATTTAAATATTTAATATGAATTTGATTCTCGTTGTTAATGTATCACTATTACCAGAGTATTTATACCTCCTTGAATTATTATACTGCGGTTATGTTATCGATAAGGGTATGGTCTAGAGATTGTGGGGAAGAAAACTAGCTGAGAGTGTGTGCTTCATCTGTGTTTACATGTGTATGAATATTTATTTTTCTTTATAATAATTTATTTTATTTTGTACCTATATATATATATTTGTTTTTCGTATCCATTTAGTTACTTATTTTTTTAATTATAATTTTATTTATTTAATTTTTTTAAATAAAGTATCAATGTGTACTTTTATTATAGGTGTATACCTACACTTATACTTCCAGAGTCAATGGCTAAAAGTAATAGCGTCATACATACTTATGGAGCTATTACTAATAGCCATTGACTGTGGAAGATTTCAGAATTTTTTTCAAGACAAAAGTTGCAAAATAAAACAAAAGAAAATGTTATTCCTGATTTTTTTTTTTTTTTTTTTTTTTTTTTTTTTTTTTTTTTTTTTTTTTTTTTTTTTTTTTTTTTTTTTTTTTTTTGTTTTTTCATTTGGATCTAATTTCAACTAATGTTTCGTTTTTATAATTTTGTTTGTGTTACATAGATCTAATGAAATGTGCTACAAAGGATTACGTGTAAATTGTGATTAGCTTCAAAAGGATTAAATATTTTAACAATAGATTTATTAATTAACAACAGTACACATAATATCACTTTGCAGGGGCTGTATTATAATATTTAAAGATGGGCGACGACTGGGGCGGCATGGGCTGCTGGGGCATCCTTGTGGACGTAGGCGTTGAATCCGTTGACTGGGTCAGCGGTGTAGTCGACAATCCTCACGGAACCGTCGGGTTCGGCGACGGAGTAGCTTCCCTGGACGACATCTCCGTCACGGGATTCGGTCTGTCCCTTGGAGTCTCCGGTCAGAGCGTCGTTGACGGAGTAAGAGAAGGAGTAAGATGGGTGTGGGTCGTACTCGTCGACTGGGGCGTGAGCGATGAGCTGGGGAGCGGCACTGCAAGCAGCGACCAGGGCGAGGGTGAGGAAAGCGACCTGAACAAAGAAGATTATTATAAAAAATAAATAAATAAATAACTCAAATATTCTACATTTATTCCTCATAAAGATACGTACTATCTAATTGTAATATATGATAAGGAGCCTTTAAAATAGCTTAGGAGGGAAATAATTACTTTCTGTGTCGGTTCTATCATATGTAGTTTAGATATTGATCATTGATATGGATATGGAGAAACTAATTTTTCTCTTAATGTTTTTATTTATCATTATACGCTTTCTAAATAAATTGTAATTTAAAAGACATCAATGATTGAATTAAAGTACTGACACACAGTTTGGCCGAAAAGTCTGATTCATCTGGTATCAACTCATTTGTAAGTATTCTATAAAGTTAATGAACGTTTAATACAGGATTTTTATTATTATTATTATTTGTTTATGTGTGTGTAAGATTAGAGCGGATTCTCAACTTTATCTTATGATGAAGATTACCACAATAGATCATGACTGGAAAGAATGCCTTTTTATAGAATATATTAACATTTTAATGCAAATCATAAAAGCTAAATTTGAAACAAAATAAAATTGTATTTTTATGTAATAACATAGTATAGTACATTATTTTATCTTTTTTTACGATCGTTAAAAAAATATTTAAAAGCTACTTTGTTTTTGAAATAATGTAATGAATGTTATACAAAATTGAATGTAGAAAAAAATATAGAATAGGATTCCAGCAGCTTAGCCAACGTGCTCTCTTCCAACATGTTCGCCTAACAGTGACAAGATTACAGAAAAAATCGATTCTATTAATTACAATGAAAAATAAATAACTTTAAGAGACATAACAGCTTTGCGATATTAATTTAAAGACATAAAAATTAACTGTATATAATTACCAGGTGAGCCATGTCGATTTGTGGTTGTAAGATGAACTGACGAAGATGCTCCAGTTGGTTACTAATATATACAAGGATCCCCCACCTGATCCAAATCCAACTTTTGCAATAAGGTCATCTGCTTTTTCAATTCTGGATATTTGATCAGGACGATAACAATACAATGTAACGTCCTCAATTGGTTTCCATAAATCTGAAATAAAGCATAGCGATAAGATAAGAGAAAATAGTCGGCATATTGTCGATATCGGAGTGGGAATATGGATAATGTAGAATGATCGATTTGAAAAATAAAGCCGTGGATCTGGTGACATTTAAATATCGGTGTGTTTGGCCTCTCTAATAACCTTGCAAGAAAAGTAAGTTCCTCACCTAAATTAAATTTCTCAACTGATCTTAATATTAGAGGAATGTAAATTAAGAATGGGGAATCTAATTTATTTTATGTTTGAAAGTTCTACATTCATTTAACTAGAGAAAGAAAAATCGCAACCTTCTTATCAGGTTTTTTCTATTCTCTCTTCCACACGCTCCAGTTTACTTGAAGGATTACTTGTACTTATGGGTGGTGCAGACCATACTCAGCGGGTTAGCGGTAAAACAGGGAATAACTTGAGATTAAAAGACTACCGTTCCATGGCATGAAGGATTTATGAGACCATCATTAACTTTATATTAAGACATCATGGCTGGCTCAGTTGTTTTAATACTTTTTTTTTTTTGTCTTTTTTTTCACATCACAGCAAATTATAATTTTCCACACAATAAATTAAACTATAATAGTAAAATTTAATATATATATATATATATATATATATATATATATATATATATATATATATATATATATATATATATATATATATATATACATATACAACGCTCAAATCTTACGATTTACTAGACTCATTTACGTGGCATCAGACCCATTTGGACATATGGAGTTGAGCTTTGGGCTCAACTAAACCTTCTAAATCTTCCCGTATATAAACTTTATCTATAAAGATCTTAATGTTCCATTTGATACTGAATTAGCCCAAACAAGATACCTATCCTTTCATAGTAAGCTTCATAACCACTCTAATCCACTAGTCTCCCAACTTGCTTCGCATTCCTTTCCTGATAATCCTATGAGACGTCTGAAAAGAAGATGGCCTAGAGACCGTATAGTGTAGAATTTATTGAAGTGCTACTAGGTAGTAGTTCTTCACTAGTTATTTACATGCCATTGTATTCACGAACACATTCACTTGATTTATATATTTTGTACAATTGTAAATTTCAATAAATTTGTATATAAATAAAACAAAAACATTATCCTTCCTGTGAATCCAAATGCTCTGAATGCCTATAGAACGCTGCTTTTCTTAATAGAGTCAAATGCCTTATACATATCGAAGAACATAGAAATTACGTGTTGCCGCTGAATGAAAGCATATTGAAGCTCTGCTTCCATTTGTATTAGGTGGTCTAGCGTACTCCTTCCTTTCCGGAATCCATATTGGAAACTTTGGAACAAATTCTTGTTTTCTACGATCCATTTTAGTCGTTTGTTGACCATACGCTCCATCAGCTTACATAAACAGCTCGTCAGAAAGATGGGGCGGTGACGTCAGAAAGTGCTTGTCGTTGGTTTTTTCTAGCTTTTGGTATAGGAACTATTTCTGGGTGATTCCAGGGTTGTGGGAGTTTGCCTTTAAACCTCATTTGATTGTAGAATTCCAGAATCCATCTTAGGGTATTTTTTGGTAGATTCTGAACCATGGTGTAGTGGATTTCGTCAGGTCCAGGTGAGGTCCCATTTAAGTTTTTCATGACCAGTTAAATCTCGGTTTAATAAATAGAGAATGGTCGGTTTTAGTCTACGATATCCGTATTTCTTGTTAGAGCATCTACAGCTTGGTCTTCCATGTTTTCTTATTGTAAACAAGTAGAGGTAAATATTTCAGAATAATATTCAGCGAAATGTACTGCAACTGTGTCAAGCTGATCATTCCGCCGTTAGCCAGAAATGTGTAGTGATTAACTAAACTATTTTTGCTTATTTTTTTAATTTTTTTTCCAAACTAGATTAGTCTCAGTAGACGAATTAATGGACTCGACGAACTGTTTCCAAGATTCAGCCTTGCTTTTATTTAGAGTTCTTCGGCAAAAACCTCGTTGTTTTTTAAATTCCACTAAATTTTCTTGGGACATATTTTTTTGAAATTTTTTGAAGGATTTTCTTGATGGCTGCTTTACATACTTCGATAAACCAGGGGACAGGCTTTATTCTTGGTGTCCCTTTACTTTTTGGGATAGCGGCCCTAGCTGCATTTAATATGGTGTCTAAAGCTGAACCAAAAGATCAGTAAAAAGTGCCCAATCAGCTATGTCCACTATCCATCTTGCTTTCATTTTATAGCCTGAGACCGTGTTTCCAAGTAGAAGGCGGATCGGAAAGTGATCAATCCGTATGGTTCTGGTAGGACTGTCCAGTCGATTATACAGCAGGTCTACACAGAGCTAGGTCTAGGGTAGAATATGTGCTCTCCGGTGTTGAGCAGTAGGAGTTCAGAGTGATTTATGAAATCTTCAATCACCCTGCCTCGAGTATCAATATCTTGGGAGCCTTATGGAGTGTGGTGACCTATAGGAGACGTTTTGTCTAACTGGTAGAGGTAGTTGATTGTAAATATGCAGAAGATGATCTGATTGAATTAAATTATCTGGGGGAAGGTAAACATTGCAAATTGTGAATGAAGTCCCGTAGTGGATGGAATCAGCGATTGCTTGAAGGTGGGTTTCAATATTGTGCTGTATAGAATATATCGATTTATCAACGGCTATGAGCACCCCTCCAGATCCACGCTCACTGTTCGGACCTTCTTTTCGATAAATTTCAGAAATTTTCAATCAGAAATTTTGTTCCTTTTTTAAGTGAGTTTCCTGCAGGCACAAATAGAATGGGCTCTGATCTTGAATCAGTATTTTTAAATCGTTAAGATGTGATCTCAATCCATTGCAATTCCATTGCACTAATGTCATGGCGAATAAAAAATATATATTATTTATTTGTTTGAAGTATCTCTACTTTTACCTGTAGTGTTTTCTCCTTTTATTTATATTTTTTTATATTTGACTTCGGTAAAACCGTCTTCATTATCGGGAGGGTCAACTTCAATAGGTACTGCACCACCTATTAATGGGTCCTCACCAGGTGTGTCTGACGACATCTGAGTAGAAAAATAGATAGTCTGGACGGTAGAGGGGAAGAGGGGGAGGGTGAGGGAGACGAGGGGGAGGGGGAGAGTGGGAGAGGGGCGCCAGAAAAGTCTCTGGCGCCCGCTGCTGAAAAGCGGGTTGCCATGCGTTGTGGCTTTGTTTTCGGACTGGGATTTTCAGATATGGTAATAGGTGTGGGAATGGAATTCGTAGAGGCTTACCTCATATGGTTATCAGTTGAAGTCTAAACCGGAAAAAAAAAATTTATCTGAGTACCCGTTTTGAAACCCTATTCTTAAGATTTCGGGAGAGAATGGAGGAGGAAATGTTACAATATATGAATTAGTTAATTTTTCACTTCCACTTACTTTTATTTTTATTCTCTGGATATCCTTTATTTTTCCTCTTAATTCTTCTAAAATTTCACTTTTCTCCAGAAACTGTAAATTGAAACACCTAATTACCCCTTAACTATAATTTAATGTTGAGTGAGAGACCACTCTAATATTAAATTGATCTGCAAATTTTACACAGTATAATATTTTTTTTTTATTGTTTACTATTTAGTGTTTCTATTAATAAGTTTCCGTCGCGTATTTTTTTTATGTTTTTAACTTCTCCGAAAAAATTTTAAATAAATTTATTTTTCTAGAACGGAGATACCTTTTGGAATCCTTCATCTCCTTCTTTACGCATTATAAGATAACTAGGTGTAGCATCGTCCGATTAGCCATAGCAGCATAAAGTGACGTTGAACGAAATAAACTAACAAACTAGGTGTAGCATTATAACTTTCATTAATTTGTATAGGGTTGGGTGTAGTTTTTATCCGACTTATTAAAATTTAACTAACAATATATACATCTTAATAATGTTATATTACTTAAGAAAACACCCTTCTTATTTGCTTTTATAGATGCATTATTTATTTCTATGGGGTATATAAATATCACAATATCAATCAATGCCACCAACAACCATTGGATAAAACAAAGTTTTAACCAAGGTTTTGTAACGTAAAATTAAATTTCCGGAGTGCTACTTGTAGGTAGTTTCTCTACAGCTTTTTACTTGTTATTGTATTCCTCACTAAATTTACTAGTTTCATTTAATTTTGGTACAATTGTAAATTTTCAATAAACAGAACAAAAATAAACAAACTGAGAGGGAAAACCTGTGACACCTAAATGTCCTATCCAACAAGTTTACTCGAAATCTCATTCATTAGCGTGCATAAAAATCGATAATACCTTTTCATAGAATACAAAAAAAAAAACAGAATACGATTCCAATATAAATTATTTATTGAAATCGACAACATGCTTGTCTATCTGCAATTCTGATAATTTTTACTGGAAGTAGTGTAATTCCATAAAGCTGGAAAGAGCATCAATCCGACGAAGAAAAGCTTCAGAGAAGAAGCAATTAGTTTTCGATGAAAAGCCAGATTGAGAGGGAGTTAATCTTGTTATATATCTCCTCAAGATCTCCGGCTTCCTCAAGTTTTCCGAAACTTTCGTGCCGTACTTATAATTTGTTCCTGCCCCGTTCATTGTATGTTCCTTGAACTTTTTATTTATTGTGCTTTCAGGCATTTATTGTGTTTTTTTTAATTTTATTAATAAACACTTTAAATAATCAGCATAAATAAGTGCACGAAAATACACTTATATGTTATACAAATAGCTGTTGCTTTATTGATTTGACTTCATACCAAATTAAATTAGTTGGTTATGTTCCTCAGATTCATTTATATCACGTTCATATTTTTTTTTTTTCGGTAATATTAATATTATTATTCTATATAGTTATTAACACTATTGCTTGTTCTTACCAATGTGATTTTAGGAAGGAATAAGTCCAGATGTATTCTGTTGTAATAATGAATCGCTTTATTGATGCACTCTATGGTGCATCTTAGGAGTTGAAGCCAGTATTTTTATTTATTTATTTATTAATCACCTGTGTTGACGATATCTTTTTAGAATATCAGCTCAGCAAAAATAAATTTAAACACTCAAGATTTTTCAGCTTACAGTTCTTAGACTCCTTGCAAAAACTCTTATATCAAGGAAAAGTAAATCACTTATAGAAACCGATGCCAAATGTTAAAATTCCCAGAACACTTAGGAATCGAAAAACAAAAAAAACTAGACGATTCACTTGTAGGTTTTATTCCCATGCTTGACTCGCTTTGAATATTATATATCGATGCTTAAGCAAACCACATGCTGTGAGTCACTTTCTGACCAAAATAAGTTAGACTTTGTACTTTACCAAATTTTGACAAATAAACTAAAGGCAACACTAAAAAAGCCTACCCTACACAAATGGGATATTTCGTCCACATTTTACAACTGTTTTCTATGTGATAAACCTGGGAATGGGAGGCATTCGGAAGTTTCTCATTTTTCTCGTACACATTTTAGCAATTAACCCGCGTTTTTGTTTTGTTTGGATGATGATAATGAACAAATCAGTTTTGTGTGTGTTATAGCGTAAAGATGTAAAAATGAAAAAAAAAAAACCTTTATAGGCCTTGTTTATTTTTTATACAAGTATACTAATGATTTTATCCGGTTTCTACCACAGGTTAGTTTGGAGGTCTGGATGTTAAAATATACAAAACAATAAATATATCATAGTTATGTTCATAGACTAACACTTAAGAAAGTATACATCTGTTAATGTACGAAGGATCAAATCAACAAGGAATCAATGTATCAAGTTCCACTTGTATTGGTATTTTGTTTATTTGTGCACTAGTTTTGAATGATAAGCATTTATCTTCAGTTTTAAAAACAAATTTGTTTTAATGGTTAGTATCAATACTTTCTTGCTAACTTCTTCGCATTCCAACTGTAAATGAACAAATACGTTCCCACGTCAAGTGATCCAATGAAAAATTACAAAGACATCCCCACACACACTCATCAACGACTTGAGCACTACGAAAATATTAGAAACTACCTAAATAGGACAGAAAAAGACTTGGATAAGGGACCTAAACTATAATAAAAAATGAACTTCGGAGGAGGTGCCGCTAAGATGCCCCCCTCCCCACGTAATGCCGTTTACTTCATACAATCAATTCGTCAGATTCACTAGATTGTCATTATTATAATTGATAGCTGTCAAAAAAAGTATGTAAAAAGTAAAAAAATACTATATTGTCCCTTCAAGCTGATAAGTATGTAGACCCACAACGCTGAACAGTAATGCTGGTCGATTTAACGAATTCCTGTAGTTTGAAGGCAATTATTTTGACCTAAATTACCTTTTCAAAGAAAATAAAACTCACTGATCCCTCGAAAGCGAGTCCATCATTGATCATATTTCCGACAATCAACGCTATTTTCTTTTTTAATATCAGGTGGTCGGTATAAAATGATAAAAATACAAAATAATATCCAAATACATCTAGTACTAATGTGCTTGTATTTTCTCCTATTTCTACTCGGTTTTATTATACCTTAATTTGATTCTGACCTAGTATGGATTTAAACTGGCCATTTATGTTTAACCTCTTATCTAACTACGTAATAATGTTCCCGAACCGCTTCCCCTCCTGGCTTTATTTCTTTATCAAACGATTGTATTATCCACAGTTTATTGACTCTAATGATACCCATTTCCATTATCAGACTTGTTTAATACCTTTCCTTTGATATAGTCTTCATAATACAATATAAGTTACTTTTTAATTACATCTTTACTTATAAAAATGTGAATATTAATTATATCTACAAGGCCTTCTAGATATCTCTACTTCGAAATATTCAAACATTCTTCAGCTCTCTTTATTTTGTCTCCCATTCTTGTTAAATTGTGTTTGAAATATTTTCGTTTGGGAATATTTCTTTTTCTCATTAATTTTTAAAATCCACACTTGTCTTATATCCACTGCCAAGCAGCAGATGTGGTGGGAGTAAATTCGAAAAACTTGTGGGCTTGAGTGAGCAACGAGTAAGTTTTGATGAACGATATGCTACATGATAATGATTAGGACAAAAAAAAAAAAAAAAAAAAAAGGATTGGGACTATGGGTCCCAGTGTACCCAGTTAAACCACAATGCTATTTAAGATAAAATAAGAAAAGAAGAAACTACGTATACATAAAAATATACAACATTTCATAAATATACCCTATTTCTTACAAGACTTCCTTTGACCTATTTGAACTAACGGAATAGAAGCCAGGGGTACAGGAAAACATCTGACCACCAAACCCTATACGATCCTTATAAACCAGAATGCTTTGAACCATCCCTAACGAATCTTACTACATTTTTTATTGAACCTCATATCACGACTCCTCCCTTATGTTCCTGATCCTACATCTATCAAAGTTTAATAGTTTCACCAAAAATTTTTTATAATCTAGATTATGATCCAGTTTCTCATATTTATGTAACATTCCTCGATTTTTAAAGCGACAGTGAACAAAGGAATCCTAGGGGTGGCCAGTTTCTCCACTCGTGTTCTGGATGTTTGCTGACAAAGCGCTTTTCATTCTGCATCCATTGGCTAGCGTGCAAATGACGTTTAAAAAAGGAAGAGCTAGGATCTCGTGCATAACTCTCAACTTAGGTGGTGAGTAGGTCGAACGATATTAATGGAAATATGTATCAATGTTTTTTTCTCTTGTTTATATTTTTCCTCGACTGTACACTATCTTAGTAGACCGGATAATGAAATTGAATATACTCATCATTAAAGCCCTTTATCGAAGGCTAAGACTTCTAAACTCACTTTTCTCATGACATTCAAATTTGTAACCTTTATAAAAAATGAACACTAGTAATTATTAAAACCCATTTAGAATTACACAAAAGAGCTGATAAGACTTATATTAACAATCTCTTTTTTTTTTTTTATTTGGAAAAACTAGTAACTATAGCAATAGCACCTTAGTACAAAAGCCAAAGAACTCAACATGGACCTCGACATGCCATTTGTTAGCGAACGAATTCAGACTCTACAAAGGATTCCAGGAAACATTAAATGAACACAACTCACATACCTACCAAATACCACTCAGAAAATGCCAAAAAAAAAAAGCTGGATGAGGGATTCCCCGGGCTAAGTTAGGAAAAAAATAACCAACGTCGAAAAAGATGTCACCTTCATTCCTCTGGCGCCATCTATTTTCTCATCTGATCTAATTCACTGATTGCCATTTCCATGATTGACAGGTGTAAATAAAGAGTAAAATTATTATTGTTATTATTATTCATTTGATTTTCTGGTGAATAAGATATGTACGTGTACTAGGCGGGTTAAAATTTATTTCAACGAAATGAATCTTGACCGTCTGTCTACCTTGGCTAGAATAGACTGATAACCTATAGGATAACCCTTCCTTCCTGCTCTAGTTGGAATTCATAAGTAGGTTATCCGCCTATGGAGATATATATATATATATATATATATATATATATATATATATATATATATATATATATATATATATATATATATATATATATTAAAATAATTGTTTTTTAACTTTTAATATTAAAGTTTAACGACCGTTGTTTCGACGTTCTTCACATTTCATTTTACTACTTATAAATCCACCTTATATCGTTATTACTTTTTATAATCTTGCTAACGATATTTGTAAAATGCCATTGAAAAGGATAGGTTGGGATGGTCCGAAAACCGGTCCTCAGTAACTAATTATTTGCACAGCATTGACATTTTTGTGGGGCAAGATGTTTTATATGTTTGCCATGTAAAAGAAGCGATCTCAAGGATTTCTCATCCCTCCTCCCACTCTTTCTTCCACCTTCTCTCTCTCTCTCTCTCTCTCTCTCTCTCTCTCTCTCTCTCTCTCTCTCTCTCTCTCTCTCTCTCTCTCTCTCTCTCTCTCTCTCTCTCTCTCTCTCTCTCTCTCTCTCTCTCTCTCTCTCTCTCTCTCTCTCTCTCTCTCTCTCTCTCTCTCTCTCTCTCTCTCTCTCTCTCTCTCTCTCTCTCTCTCTCTCTCTCTCTCTCTCTCTCTCTCTCTCTCTCTCTCTCTCTCTCTCTCTCTCTCTCTCTCCCTCTCCCACACCCTCTCTCTCACTCTCTCACTCTTTCTCTCGCTCTCTTTCTTCCTCTCTGTCTCTCCGTCTCACTCTCTCTCTCTATTATATATTAGATGTTCATGTTTATATATGCTTATATATATGTTTAATAAGGTTCTTCAGGTACAGCCAATAACATCTTATTTTGGCGACGTTTTGGAAACTATATTGTTCTCATAATCATACTCTTGGAATATAACCTGTTGGAATGTTCGTCTATTCTGCGCACTTGCTGCTTTCTGTTAGATTTCTGATGTTCCTTCATAACTGTTATTGCGTGAGGAGCGTAAGTTGACTTGATTTCTTCGTAAAATCCCATTCTTTCAGTATAGATATTTTCCAGCATTGACTTAATTTACTAGTATGAATATATTTTTTGACTGTTACTATTAGATCTATTATATATTTGTCAAATACCACTCACTCATTGAACACGAAATCTCAGAAACCACCGAACGGATTGGAATGAAATTCGATATGTAGATTCCTCTAGGGCCGTAGGTGCTCGCTAAGAAAGGAATTTTAAAAAATCGGCCTGGATCGCGGCTAATTTGAAAAATGCGATTTCAATTTTTATTGGGTGAATAATAAATTATTAATTATCATATGGTATTTGGAGATAAGCTAAGTTAAAAAATAGGTTAGAATATTAAGCCGCAAACTTTGACCACCGATTAAGTTCCTTATTGTTGTAAACAAACAAAAATACGCTCGATGTCGAAACCTTATAATATTGGCACTTTCTGTGAACTCATGGTAGCTGCAGAGGTTACTTACAACTTACAAGTTTGAGTTGTTTCGTGACGAGAAGCTATTAAAAGACTTGTGTTAAAGAGGAGGTTAAAAGACTTAGGTTCTCTGGTAATGACATGTAAGGCCAGTTCGATGTAAGGACAAAAAACAGATAAGAATCAATGAGTTCTATCAAGTGTATGATTCTCTTTAGTATCGTATCATGTTCCACGGAGAATAATGGTACAGTATTAACATCCCTCAGCGTGACCCAAACACAAATACATCACTTAACAAAAACTGTGTCTGCAGCTGATTTTTACACCTAAATGTTAGTGGAGCGAGGAGGTGAAGAACCTTATTTACTTTAATTCCGTAATCTCCTCAACCAATTTATGCTTGATATGTACGCAAAAATAGAAACAGAAAGACTAAACTTTCTTCAAAAAAGTTAAGAAGTTGAGACTATATTCACTTAAAGTATGCCATAAGAAAGCTGATGGTCTGGTATCAGAGCTGGGTAAGATGGTAGTGCTGTCTCGAAGCTTCACTGGAGCACTATCAAAATAATATAAAATTAAATTCTGCAAATTGTCAAATTTACTTATTGAAATTATTCTAAGAATGGAATTCTTCAGGTTTATTTAAGTAATAATAATTATCAACGTTAGGCTTAACTTCAACTAATTTAAGTTGTCTTCATCGTACTGATATTAAACCGTAGCGGAGCAGGGTACTTTCAGCTAGTATTTTATAATACGAGTGTGAAGAATACAAGGTCATTCCTACTAAGGACATGATTATGAGAAGATATAGTTTCGAAACTTCGCCAAAATAAGTTGTTATTTTGTCAACTGAAACTCAAGAAGCTTATTAAACATCTAATAGTCACAGTCAAGAAATATATATATTATTAATACATTAATGAAAAAGAACACATTGACTGAGACCTGAACTAGACTGGCTCAGATTATCTCCTGATGAACGATCCAGTTTTTCACAACGCGGTTGACATCTGATCACCCACTGCTTGGCTAAATGTCACTGGTCTAATGTCACCTGATCATGTTATAGAAGCAATAGAAGCTGAATTTCATTATTTTTTTGTTTATAGAATCTATAAATAGTTTTGTTGTAAGCTTTAAGTAAAAATATATGTTATAAATATAACATTACTTTAATACTAATCTTTTTTTTAACGCATTAAACGACTTCGATCAATTATAATCAGTTTATAATAATTCATCAGGAAAAATCATTTTGTACTATTACGAAAGCGCCCAGATACCTAAGAAACATAATTCACCAACTGTTAACGAACGAATAACGATAAAAAAAATACATAGAAATGCCAACACATTCATAAACAACATGGCCACAGCTGATAGCCCAGGCAACATTCAGGATAGGCTCAAAAGAAACTGGATGAGGGATCTCCTGACATTAATAAAAAACAAATCAATTAGGAGGAGGTGCCAGGGTTATGCTCCCACTCATGCCTATCATGCTCTAGTATTTCACTCGTAGTACTTTACAAAATTTACTGATTTCAATTGGTTCACTTGACGGAAGTAAATAAAGATTTAAAAAAAAAAATGAAATAAAATAAAAAATAAAAATAACATAAATAAATTAAAAGTGACTGAAACGAAAATTCAACCTTTTTAAAATCTAGGAATATTGTTAATATTTTCTTGTACATATGCTATAAAATAAAAACCTTAGTCACAAAGAAGTCTGAAAAAAACATACTTGTTCGCGTCACACCTAGTTGTTGATCTGGTTTTGGAAGACATCTGTTTTAAACAGGATAAAGTATTAGCTAGAAACGATAGTATTTTAGGCTTTCGCAACTGCAGCGATCCAAGCAATATCTGCCTCGTGCCCACTGGTTCTTGTCGTAGATGGGTAGGTCCTGATACTAGTTTTTTATTCCAGCTGAATAGTTTAATTTATTAAAGTGACACAGCATAATTGTTTTAAATTAGGTTTTCTCAGCTGATGGCTTTCTTATTTTCTATTCTATCTTTTGAATGTTCATTATCAGTGAAATTACATATTACCTTTATTTTTGTAGTTTAATATATTTTTATTTGTCAATTCAATTACTTGTTGCATAGTAGATGTCAGCACAGTATATTATTATGAAATGTCGACCAATGCTTAATATTCCAGGGAAAATAAACCTGGCTCGAGATCCCAGTGATAATTTATACATCGAGTTCGAACACTAACGAAACTTAAGAAAGTTTCTGAGCCATTAAGGAAGTGGGGGTCCATAATTCACGGAGGAGCGACATCTCTGCAGATTGGCTGCTAATTGATTGGGTTCAAGTTAAGTAACCAATGGAAGTTCGTGTGTCTCTGAAATATAAATGGCGGGGAAGGTAAAACTACTATCACATCTGTCCCTCCTCGGATTAGATTGATAGTCCGATAAGGAGGGCGGATGGAGATCGAGTGAGACCGAGGATGGAAAAACAGAAATTGAGTAAACGCTTCTTAGCAAATCTTAGAAGGAAAAACATTTTAATATATATGTTTTTATATATATACATACATATATATATATATATATATATATATATATATATATATATATATATATATATATATATATATATATATATATATAAAAATGTATAAAAAAAAATTTAATTGTTAATACAAAGAGTTTAGAATACTTTAGCAAACACCATTACATTAAAAAAAGGAATATTTTAGGTTTATGAAAATTTGAAATATTAAATTTTCAAAGTTTAATTTTATTTATTTGAATTTCAATTTTCAGAGTAGAATTTTCTTAATTATTAACATTAGGATTCAAAGAAATTAAAAATTATGTTAGGTTTTAGAATTGATACTCACCCATGAAAAACTGATTCGTATACAGATACACTTTCTAAGAAGAATGGCTGGTGGCTGTTCTTCCTAACTCGATCATAGTATTTTTAAACTTTAAAAATACGTTGATCACCTTTTTGTTGTGTGACAGCCTTTGATAAATAAATAAAATTCAAACAAATCTAAGCCAGATCTCTTGATTTAAAGAACATCTTAATCTAAGCTCATGCAATATTAATATTTCAATCACCTATTAGCTTTTAATACTGCTAGAGTTGTTTTTAAAGTAAAGTTAAATTGTTGTTAAGTAAATAAACATTTAATATTTTGCCTAATTCCGTTGAAAATACAATTGCAACACTCTGCAAAATTATAATAAGCTAGTTAAGAAACTATTTTTTAGTAAAATAGTTACGAACGTAAAAGGATAATAAAAATAATAAACTTATATTTTTTTTGTTTATTGACTTAATGCATACTTAAACTAATGTATTTAGTGGATGGTGACAGCAGCATGGTTGACGGCTGGGACTGCGGCTCTGAGAGCGGTGGCGTAGGTTGGGGCGTAGGCGGAGTAAGCGAGGGCTGGGCGGGCGACGGCGGCACGGTAGATAGGGGCGGCACGGGCGGCGGACTGGAGTGGCGACAGCAGCGACTGGAGCGTGTGCAACGGCGACTGGAGTGGCGTGAGCGGCTGGGGCATCCTTGTGGACGTTAGCGTTGAATCCGTTGATGGGGTCAGCTGTGTAGTCTACGGTCCTGATGGAACCGTCGGGTTCAGCAACGGAGTAGCTTCCCTGGACGACATCTCCGTCACGGGTTTCAGTCTGTCCCTTGGAGTCTCCAGTCAAAGCATCGTTGACGGAGTAGGAGAAGGAGTAGGATGGGTGTGGGTCGTACTCATCAGCGACGGCTACGGCTGGGGCGGCGTGGGCAACAGCTACTGGAGCGTGGGCGACGGCAACTGGAGCGTGAGCGACGGCGACTGGAGCATGGGCTACAGTGGCGACTGGAGCAGCATAAGCGGCGTAGGGCCTGGCGTAGGCGAGGGGCCTGGAGTAAGCCAGGGGAGCCCTAGCGATGAGCTGAGCGGAGGCAACGCCGAAGACGGCGGCGATGAGGAGTACCTGTGAGAAAAGAATAAAACTAGTTGCAAATACATAACTTAGAAATAAATATAGGCGAATAATATACTCACGAAACGTTTCATTGTTGAGAGCTCGTTAAAAACTGGAGCTGTCTTCGGATCCTCCTTCTTTTATAGGGCAACTGGATCCTCTCAGCCTTGGCATTATCCTCCTCGCTGCCCTCATAATCCTTCTTTTAGAGGAACCCAAAAACTTTTTTCAGTGAGTGTGTTTGATGTTCTGCGCGGTTAAATATTTATAAGATTTTTTAAGCGTATTTTAATTAAAATGAATCAAAATCAATATATTTTCCACTTTTCTTTTAAAAAAATTCCTAAAGCATAGAATTGGTTATGCTGTGATTTTATAAGAATAATTGAATATATTCGGAAATTTTGATACACTATCTGTAAGTATGAAAATATGTATTTTACAAAATGTACCCATTTTAATGTAAACAATCTCTGTTAATTTATTTTGTGAAGAATTGAAATTGGGTTTCAATTATTGTTGTAATTTATATAATCACGAGGAATCGGGAATTAGGGCTATTTTGGTTTTTAATGCTTTATATTTGTGGTGGTATAGAAATACATTTGGGATGTGTCTTATATAATTAACAGTCCAAATAATAAAAATTAATTTCTGTTTGATGTGATGCAAATGAAAATGGAACAGTTGATTTATTTATTGAGGAATGGTCGAAATCAATACTTAATATTTTTTCTGATTGTCATGTAATAGTTATGTTCATATATTTTTAGGGTATTTGAATACATACCTAAACTATTCTTTTGTCAACCTGAGTCGTTACAACTTCATATTAAATAATCTATTGATAAATGTATATATTTTGGAAAACGTCTATATAGATGTTATGATAAATAATATTAATATCGATGTATTATTATATTTGTATGTATTATACATTATTAATAATTAGAAACGTATTAGAGAAATTGCAAACTTAATAGATAAAATAACTTAATCTAACTACTAAATGACAATCACTTAATGATATCAACTTTATGAGATATCATTATAAATCCATGTGTTTTCTCTGGTATTAGGTTAATGTTTATTTAAGCCTTTACCTGGATGAGGAATTAAAATATTTTCTAGTTCAAAAGCTAACGGTTGTAATCGCAAAAAACCTGACAAGTTCCATCCAAATATTTTGGCTGTATGTTTTTTACTTATTTGTCATTAGGTGTATCTTTTAAAGAGGGATTTGAAATGATTCTTAAGATTATAAAGTATATATATTTATTGGTTAATATATATATATATATATATATATATATATATATATATATATATATATATATATATATATATATATATGTATATATATATATTACAATATTCCATTCCTAGAAATAAAATTAAGTCTGTCTTTGAACTCTCTCTCCTCTAAAATCCAAAATACAAGTATGTTCTTCAAATATGAATAATTTCAAGATATCTATTTTGCTGACTGTCATTTCTAACTACTGATTTATTTGAATTCTTTTAATTATATTAGTCTTAAAAGTGATCTAGAGTAGGGGAGATAAGATTTATTTGTTTTGACCCCTTAGCTTCCATTAAAATCAAAACAGCACGCCTAGATTGATCCCAAAAGCTGTTATAAAATAATCAGACGAAATTTTCCTTAGCATGTATGATTACGTAGCCATATTACTTATCGCTTTTAATGGAATGATACATATTATTAAAATAATTACTGGTAGTTTTACATAAACATAATCTTACATAAACATAGTTATTTTTAGTTTAAAAAATGGTTTTCGATCAAATATAGTAGAAAACGCTCATGAGAACTAAAAAAAAAGTGTGTAGTTGTTAAATTCTTTGTTGTGTACTAGCTTTAATTTTAGTATTTTTTTTTTTTTTGGTATTATTAATTTTGTTTTCTTTTTTATCATTATTGTATTACATATAGGAAATTGGAAGCTAACATAATTTGTGAAAAAGGATCATCACTCACCATATAGAATAATAAAAATATAATTTTTAAAAATTTATTTATCAAATCTCTTTATACATTACATAATATTGTACAATACCATAGGATTATACCATATTACGGTCCACAGATAAGAATTTCTGCTAAGTTATACACTTTTAACAATTATAAACTGAACATTTAATGATAGTAAGCTGGGGCGTGTGCTACTGCGACTGAAGCGTGAGCAACAGCAACTGGAGCGTGTGCTACTGCGACTGTGGCGGGATGTGCTCCGGCTTCCCTGTGGACGGCTGCGTTGAATCCGTTTACTGGGTCAGCGGTGTAGTCTACTCTCCTGATTGAGCCGTCGGGTTCAGCGACAGAGTAACTCCCATGTACAACGTCTCCATCACGGGATTCAGTCTGTTCCTTTGAATCTCCAGTGGAATGGTCGTTGACGGAGTAAGAGAATGTGTAGGATGGGTGAGGATCGTATGGTTCGACCCTGGGAGCAACAGCGACGGGAGCATGAGCTACGGCGACTGGTCGTGCAACAGCAACTGGAGCAGCATATGGTCTAGTGTATGCAAGAGGTCTGGCATAAGCGACAGGTCTAGCGTAGGGCCTAGAGTATGCAAGAGGTCTAGCGTAGGTGACTGGAGCGTGAGCGACCACTACTGGAGCATGGGCGACCTGAGTGTGGTAGCCGTACTGGGCGGAAGCTACGCCGATGGTAGCTGCGACTAAGAGTGCCTGCAAGAATATATACGAAATGTAGCTACCAATAGTTATTATTAATAAATGCCATGAAGGTATTAATTATAAGATAGTGTCTTACAAGAAGTGCCATGTTCGAGTGCTAACTGGAAACTGTAATAATCTACAGAAGTGGAGACATTATATAGGCGCCTTTTAAGTGTGATCTGTGGTGGTCAAACTACCTTCAACTCCCTTCGACTTGACCCAGAAGTGACTATGCCTCATTAAACTGGTTCTTAGTTGATAGATAAGTGTTTTTTGTTTGATTTTTTCTACATATTAAATTTGTAAATCATCCTATTTAGCTAACTAAGACGTTTTTACCGTCGTACCTGTTTTCAATGACGTGTCTTATATTTTAATATCATTTTCGCAACTATCCATTGCGACATTTATCTCGTTTCTTATAATGATCGTTAATGAATATTAGCTAAGGTTTTTTATTTTCAATAAGTATTGTTAAAAATCCTTTTCAAGGTGATTAATGACGAAAAGGCGTTCAAAAATTTTGGATTTTATCTAATAATCGTTTTCTATAGCTTATGCTCTGACTACTGTACTTCTTTCTTATATCTTCTTTGGGTTTTGGGAAAAATGTTTTCATTCACTACTCAGTTCCACATATTCAAATACTCCTCCTTACAGGGTTAAGAGACAGGTGGGGGGTGCCACAATATTTATTGTAAAATTCTTCAATAGAATTCTTAAACTATGGCTTAAGATAATGCACTTGCTTCGTGACTCGTGTTTTTACCTAAAGCACTCTCAATCCTCCTCAGTCAGTGATCTTGCCAGAGAAAGCGTTGAGACCGACTAATAATATCCAGGATAATATCCTCATATTCTTATGATCGATCTCGTTATCGTTATTTAAGTGAGATTAAGTAAAAAACTCTTCTGCGTTCCTAGGACGATTTTTCTAATATATACTCATTAGAATTAAATACCCATTCGAAAAGCATTTTTATTGATTTTGCCTAACGTCTCTAAACTTTGACGATAACTTCATAAAATAGAAGGGAAACATTTATCCGACCTAATATAGATAATTTCTAAAGTTATGATCCTTTGTTTGTTTTTTTACATCACTGATGTGAATGCTTGGCAAACTAGATTATCCCTGGAATGAGGAATGATACTCAATCCCCTCAAAAGGGCCAACAGTGGAAAACTGGAGCTATCACAACCAAGATCACAATTCTCCTAGGTCAACCTATGACGATAAACTCCCTCAATACTCAATCTTAAATCATGCGAAAACAAGATCATCGCCGTTAAAAACAACCCCAAAATTCAACAAAAAATCAATTTTTAAATGGACTCCTATTACATTCTAAAGCATATGTGCAAAGTATAATCCGATTTCCGGAGTATCCATCTTCTTTCTAAATTAATATAACCTACATCTGCAAATTGAAAGTTTATTTTTCATTCGCAGCTGTAAAATATTGCTAACAATTATGTCTACAATTTAATCAATTACTGGAAGGATTGGTTATTCTACAGATTACCAACTTATTTTAGCCAGAGTAAGAAAGCTGAAAACTATTCCGTAATTGGCTACAAAATAAATTTTAGCTCAATCTTGTGGAATTTGAAGCATTAGTGGGGTATAAGAATTTTAAAGTTTCTTGCATTTTTAGACACTCATACAAGGTAGTAATATGTAACTACTGGTAATTATTAATTTTATATATATTTTTTCTTTTACTGCAGTTTTAACTTAAATTTCTATTCGGTAATTTTGCGGATAATTTCTGAAGTTTTATAGTCTATTACTTCTTTGTCCATCGAGTCCACATATAGTTGAAATTTTCTATTATATTAAATTATATTATTTTGGTTGTTTCAAATTAAAGTGTCAACTTTATTTTTTAAATGTTATTATTATAGATTTTTTTTTCTTCACCATTCCAGTTATGAAAATCAAATGATTAATTTGTAGTTTTATTTTTTTTTTTTGTTAATTTTAAGTGCTTAGTTTCATTTATTGTATTCATAATTAAAAAAAAAAAATTAAAAAGGAGACAAGCGGGGGGTCGCACGGGTTGCCTGTTAATAGTGTTTGGACTCTTATTGCTAGGGGATTGAACTTCGTACTGCAGTGGCTCGTATAGACAGTTGGAATAGATCGCAACCAGTACGCATTGAAGTTAACCGCATACATTTATATATTCTGGATATTGAAATAGCAAAGTGCGCACCGCCCGCTACAGTTAGAGCGAACACATTGAAGTTCGACTGTTTGAAATCATCGCCAACGGACTTCGGTCTTTTCATCGTTTTAATGAAGTCGCCTGGAAATACGTAGTCTTCACTTCGTGAAAGCAGACTTTGTGAATTTGGCTAGACTTTAACATTTAATTTATCATTTTTCATAAAGAAAGGTACAGTCGATTTTCTTTATTTTTATAAAGCCTTATTTATTTTGTTATAAACTATTTATAGCTTAAAATTCATCAGTAAATTTTGTTTAATAGAATGTTTTCAGATTTTTTTTTTGTTATTTGTCGAATGTGCATATATATAATTAGTCCGTCACATAACTCAAAAGGTTTATTTTATTTTTGATATTTGTTCTATTTTATTGTTTGTTTTGATAATTATTAAAAAGCTATAGAACTGGCTAGAAAAGGGGACAGCGGTAGGCAGCCAATAAAGGTAAGCCACTCTGTCCAACAGGGATGATACAACACCGGGTGTTCTATATATTTGTGTTTAACATTGACGTACATTGGAGAGAAGAATTTGTGAAGTAAACGGAAGAAAGTCTTAAAGCCTCATCCTCAGTGAACGAATGGTATTGGTCAACTTGACTTTAGCCTTACTGCTCGAGGGTAAATAGTCTTTTTTCTTAAACACGAACAATTTAATAAAATGAATAAATAAATTTGTATTAAAATTCAGAAAAAAATCAACACAAAATGATTTTCTACTTTTGGGGTTAAAGACAATCATCCTAAATTAACTCATATTAATCATAAAATGCAATATTTGCTAGATATAATTCAATCAACAATACGCTTAGTAATAATGTAAAAAAAAAAAAATTGCTTATTTTCAACCAATCTACAAAATTAAATTAGGTATGTAATAATGATAATATATTAATTATGATAATTATTGATTATTACTATTATGAGTATTGATGATTAATAGAGGAAGTGGTGTTTCTTTTCTGAGCCTGAATATTCTTTTGGTTTAAAGCACATTAATCCTTAAGGCTTTTCCAGCCACTGAAGGGTCAGGAATGCAGTTTAACTCCTGTTATTGATATAGAAAGGGTGTTAAGGAAATTTATAATTCTTCTTTTTTTATTCCTAATATTCGTACGAAAAATTGTTGATACAAAGGTGGTGGAGTTTAAAAATTGCATTATAATATGTCTCTCTCTCTCTCTCTCTCTCTCTCTCTCTCTCTCTCTCTCTCTCTCTCTCTCTCTCTCTCTCTCTCTCTCTCTCTCTCTCTCTCTCTCTCTCTCTCTCTCTCTCTCTCTCTCTCTCTCTCTCTCTCTCTCTCTCTCTCTCTCTCTCTCTCTCTCTCTCTCTCTCTCTTCTCTCTCTCTCTCTCTCTCTCTCTCTCTCTCTCTCTCTCTCTCTCTCTCTCTCCTCTCTCTCTCTCTCTCTCTCTCTCTCTCTCTCTCTCTCTCTCTCTCTCTCTCTCTCTCTCTCTCTCTCTCTCTCTCTCTCTCTCTCTCTCTCTCTCTCTCTCTCTCTCTCTCTCTCTCTCTCTCTCTCTCTCTCTCTCTCTCTCTCTCTCTCTCTCTCTCTCTCTCTCTCTCTCTCTCTCTCTCTCTCTCTCTCTCTCTCTCTCTCTCTCTCTCTCTCTCTCTCTCTCTCTCTCTCTCTCTCTCTCTCTCTCTCTCTCTCTCTCTCTCTCTCTCTCTCTCTCTCTCTCTCTCTCTCTCTCTCGCTCTCTCTCTCTCTCTCTCTCTCTCTCTCTCTCTCTCTCTCTCTCTCTCTCTCTCTCTCTCTCTCTCTCTCTCTCTCTCTCTCTCTCTCTCTCTCTCTCTCTCTCTCTCTCTCTCTCTCTCTCTCTCTCTCTCTCTCTCTCTCTCTCTCTCTCTCTCTCTCTCTCTCTCTCTCTCTCTGTTCAGTATTTTTAACTTTAGTTGTTATTTTATCTTTTCTTTTATCTTTTATTATTATTTTCTTTTCAGATCGGCCTAGGAAGCCTTACATGGGTGATTTAACAATATTAATAATAAGTTAACAATAGTAGAAGGGAGGGTATAATGTCGTGCAAGAGACACCCATAACAGATACGTTTTATAATAATTTCAGAATAATTGTAACTGTAGAGGAAGTATATAATAACAAAAAGAAGATGAAAATACGTAACAATAAAAAATAGATAAATAAAATACTAATGATAATCATATAGGGAGAAAAAAAATAAATAAAAAAATGAATTGGAGCGTATTTCTGGGTATTTTATATTTTCTTGTTGAGAAATAAATGCCGTGTCATCAGCAAACATAGCTATAGAGGTTTCAGACGATTTTATGGTATCCTGAAGATAAAAGTTGAAAAGGATGGGAGATAGAACTGATCCGTGTGAAGTACCAGCACTGATAGGTCAGGTAGTTGAGATAGTGTTGTTAATAATGTAAAAGTACGTTTATTAAGAAGGGAATCTAGAATATGATATAGATATTTTGGTGTATCTACTGCCTTCAGTTTGTATAAGAGACCCTGATGCCATACCTTGTCAAATGCTTGATGAAAATCTAAAAATGGGACAAGTGTGGGTTTTTTCATTTCAAACCCGTTTACAATAAATTCTGTTAGTCTTGATAGTTAGTTGTTATTGAAATTCATAATGTGGTCACTTTTCTAGAAATATTTTTTATGATAATGTATTGATAATTTATCTATTTTAATGATAAAGGTGCCAGCAAGATCTTAAGAATTCTAATTCTAAAAGGTGGAAAAATATATATAATTTACATATCATACAATGAACACACTTTGTTTTGTACTAATTCTTAGTGAAGAAGAGTCTTGACAGGAGTATGAAGAGCTGTAGCATAAGCTGGGGCATATGATGGTACATAGGCAGCTTTTGCTGCGACAACAGGAGCATGTGCTAAAGCAACTGGGGTGTGAGCTACAGCAACTGGGGCATGAGCTACAACAACTGGGGCGGGATGAGCTCCTGCCTCTTTGTGGACGTGGGCGTTAAATCCGTTGACTGGGTCAGCAGTGTAGTCTACTCTCCTGATGGAACCGTCGGGTTCGACGAGGGAGTAGCTACCATGAACGACATCTCCGTCACGGGTCTCAGTCTGTCCCTTGGAGTCCCCAGTAGAGTGGTCGTTGACGGAGTAAGAGAAGGTGTAGGACGGGTGTGGGTCGTATGGTTCGACCCTGGGAGCAACGGCGACAGGAGCGTGAGCTACGGCGACAGGGGCATGTGCTACCACGAGTGGTCGAGCAACGGCAACTGGAGCAGCGTAGGCCCTGGTGTAAGCAAGTGGTCTGGCGTAAGCTACAGGCCTGGAGTATGCGACTGGAGCGTGAGCGAGTGCTACTGGTGCGTGGGCTACGACTTTAGCGTGGTAACCATATTGGGCGGAGGCCACACCAAAAATGGTGGCGATTAGCAGTACCTATAACAATTTGCATTACAATTAATAAAAATTAAGTATTCTTAAACATTATTACAAGCTTAAGATTCTCTCTCTGATAGATACTCACTAGTCTTTTCATGGCTGGATACTGTCTCTCAGATGACCTATACCGGCTTATATATTTGCTCCAAGTAGTCGGTTGTCAAACTACATTCTGTTTCCTTGAACTTGGACCAGTAATGATTAGAGGAATGTTAATTAATAAACAGGTTCTCATTTAATAGCTGACAATTTTCTGTTAATAATAAAATTAACATATCGTTTTTATTCAATCAAAAATATACATATTATATGTGTGTAAAAACGTGTTAATTATTAAAATATAAGATACAATAAGATCATACAATTATACCAAAATCTATTTTTTTTTTTTTTATTGTTTTCCCTTCCATGGAAGAGGTGTGTATTTGATAAGTAATGCATCAGGCTCTATGCATTTGCATACTACCTGATAAATACCAAAATCTATTAGATAGATTATACTGTCGAGTCCGTTTCAGATCAGAAAATGTTTTTTATTTAAAATATTTTTCAGTCCAACATCAATATTCTTCAATATTTTATTCTCAACCTTTTTCGGATTCGAAGAATAAATGTTTTGTTTTTATTGTTTAATTTTAAATTATAAAAACTATGAACTTATTTTTTAAAAAGCTACGAAGAAATCTGCCACGCTTTAATAAAATAAATTTGAACTTAATATGACATCAACAAATATTGGCTCTTGTCACTCGCAGTCAAATCAACAAAGCAAATGAAAATTTTAAAGATTAACTAAATCGATCGGTTTTTGCCTCGTAATTGTATTTATTTTTATTATTTTTTTTTATAAAATCTCATTTATAATAATAACTAAAATAGAGATCATTATTGCTAAGATTCCCTTTTTTACCCTCTACCATTTTGACAATATTGTAGGCAAATATTTTGATTTATAAACCATTGTAAAGCAGATTAAATTAACTCAAATGGATTTCTTATATCACTGGTTAAAATGGAAAATATGTTACACTCCATGTTTATGTTTTATACTAACTAACACGGTATAAACTGCATTTTTACAAAAAAAAAAACAAAAAAAAAACACGCTTTAAAGCGTGATTATGTGATTATAAAAATAATATTTTATTTTAAATAAAATAAAATATTATTTTTATAATCAGATTATGGTAATATAAAATAAGTAGCTATGATTTTTTTTTTTTTTTGTATATAATTTCCTAATAAGATCAATAATATCATTTTTTACAATTTAGTTTTGGGTCTTACATCCCTAATTACACAGCCTTATACAATTGGCCTTAGTTTTGGCATTTCTGAGAATGTATTGCTCGTTACCATTAACTGTTGAGTAGTCGTTCTACAACTGGTGCACGTTTCAGTGAAGACATTGGACAGCTGGAGAAGTTGTAAGGGAGTGGAAGAGTAATACAGCCCTGAAAACGAATGAGGGAAGACTGACAAATTTTAATAAACTATAATTTATGTTAAATAGCAAAATGTTTAGTGACTGAAATTACATAGGAATTGCTAGTTGGAATCATTGCAAAACCCATGTAACAAAGAAAAGCAAGATAGGTATGATTAATAAAAAATATGATCTTGTATAAGAATGGCTAATTTTCCATTAAAACGTAAATACCTTTGTCCCAAGTTTAGCGGATGGGAGTATTATTTTTATTGCTTTTTACAGTATTGACTGATATTTGTAATTAACTGCTTGGGTCCAAGAAGTCATTCTACGGCATACATAGCATTTCATTTTGAACCGATTGTGAATTTTTTTGTACTTTATTTTTATGGCATTGTTTAAAGTAACATTGGCTGCTGATCCAGTGGGATTTTAATCAAAATCGGATGTTCATTTCCCCCTTACTATTCAGTGGTTAAAAAAATAACTATTTTTTAGCATTCGCACATATTTTAATTAAAATATAAACTTATAATTGAAATATTAAAATATTTTACTTTTTTTTTTTATTATAGATTTATTCTACGTATTATAATTGATATTATTAGTATAATATTCTAATAAATAATTTTTATAATATGTCATTGTTAATTCGTTTCTAAATATATATTTTTTTTTTATATTTTGATTTTTCATTTAGTCTGAATGAAGAATACTTTTACAATTGAAGGATATGCATTTTTTTTATTTATTTATTTATTTAGTATTGTAAATTTATTTATATAAATTTTATTTCTACAATTTTGTAATATATTAATGTTTTATATTTTTCCTTTAATATTAGATTGTAGATGACATATACGCTATAGCTATTTAGCTGCTGCTACTCCGGGAAGTTGCATGCTGATCAAGCTCCCCAATTCGTATGATTCCTGTATTTTCTTCTCAATCCCAACTATCCTTTATTACCAACGATTCTTAAAAAAAAAAAAAAAAAAATGGACCGCCTCAATTTAAACAGAATTGCGGGAGAGATAAAGACGCATATATGCTCTACGGCAACATAGGAGAGGGTCCTTTTTTATTTTTTTTATTTTTTTTGTCGTTTATCATTATAGTTATCGACGCATATTTGATATTTACAATAAAATAACAAATTTCCTAATCAAAAGATGATTTCTTTAAATTTTATCAAGGAGTTTTTTTTTTTTCTGAAAGTTTATGAGTTTATAAACATTTTCCATCGTTTTCCAGCACTACTATATGTTTTGGAGGAGTTTCTTAGGTTATTAGGTGGACTTTCAATTGTCTTATATGGCATATTCTTAATCGTACTATGATCACTTACCCCCTAGCAAGTGGCCCATGGTCTTACGTCCTTCCTAATGGTCTTAAGTTTACTTGCTGGGCTGTATCCCATAATGTCTGCCAATCTTTGAATACCGTCCCTTTAAGTGAGCGTGCTATTTCTGACACTGTTAGGAAGATTTTGCCACGTCCTAGAAGGGATAGAGCTGCTTTTCAGCCATTTTATTACATTTAATGCCATTATGACTCGGCGAACAAATGAATTACACCGATTATTTTGCATCTTAAAAAGTTTTCATAAGATCTAGGATGCAATGTACTCCTACGTGGTCTGCAAAAATGATATTCATCGCTTTCAAGGGACTAAGTGATTCCACATTACTGTCAATATGAGACCTCAAGGTGTGTCACAGAGCCATGAGGCTGACATCAACCTTAGCCGTATAAACATAGCAACGTTGTTATAATTTGCAGTTAAGGATTGTTTGGAAAGTAACAAAGACAGAATCTGTTGATGTATTCGGTCTGGATTTGATTTTGCTTCAATAAATGTTCAGGTAAGGAAATCATTTCTGGTTTCGGAGAGAGACATCTCTATGAATCAACAACCATAATACATTTGCATATATGGTATATCGTTTCAAACAACATATGTTCGAATTTGTGCATAAACCACTTAATTTTAATTCATGATGCCATCAGACTATAACTGGATATCTAGATGTATACTGGATGTCTAGACATAACTGGATTCTTGATGAATACCAACTATATATATCCACTTTCCACTTTTAAAATAGTATGTTAAGCATGTTATTGTTTAGGATTACATAGTAGCAGAACAATGACATAGATATAAACAAAATTATTATTTAACTTATTTTATAAAAAACATATTATAAAGATATAGGATTATAATGTATTGCACAACATTGAAATGCCCTAAGATATATAAGGGTGAATCTCAAATTACAGGCAAATTTCTAGCTTCCAAAACTATAAATTTAAATGTTGATAAATTTTGCTGCAAACATCTGATATTTCCTGGAGGCTACCTGTGAGGATTGTAGTTGGTGCAGCAACACATGAATCACTTTACTTTTTCTAAAATATCAGTTTATAATTTTACCCATAACCGCCTCTCGTTTTTTTACTTTGCGTTCTGCATCAGACATTTTTTGACGCACCATTATGACTCTAAAAAATAAATAAAACCTGCAAGACGCAATGAGACTAAATTAAAATTACTAAAAGTTTGACCAAAGTACTTCATAGACAATGTCCATAAAACCAAAAACTAAGTTAATGCTAAAAAAGAAAAAAAATTAACAGAAATACATGTACACCAAGTGGCCAAATAATTTGTCATTTTATTTTAGTCATTTTGGCCACAGTATTCCTAAAATGATTTAAAAATGAATTTTTAACATCTTAACATTTGCATGTATTATTAACATACCATGACAATGTTAAATTATTGATGGCCACAACAATGTGAAAATAAGGTTAAAAATAGTATGTATAGCCGAAATCCTATTCATTTGTTTCACATAAATATTTGGTTAAATGTCATAAATATTTGGTTAAATGTAAATTTATGTAGTTAAATAAAGTAAAGTAAAATCAAGTAAAATAAAGTTAAATGGCATAAATATTTGGTTAAATAAAAATTTGTTATAAATGTCACAGGAACAACAATAAAATAACTCGGAGATTGGTTACTTGGGCATTATAATCCCCACATTTTATAACATAACACATTTTCACTTTCTTCCACCATTATATATTAATATTACTACCCATTAATTGAGTAATTTTCGCCCTATCAAGTAATAATTATTTACATAATTGTAAATCCAAGCATAGGGACCAGCCACGACAATGTGAATCGACGTAGAATAGCTTAAAAATGTTACCCTAAAATACTAAAATCCCAAATAAATTCAATTAATATCATTAATTCACATAACATAAATCGATTTAAAAACAATATTTTTAACAAAGTTTACTTTATTTAATTTTAATGGGCGGGGGACACAAATTAACCTGTAGTTTGAGAAGCAGCCATATACTGAAGCGTGTGCGTTAGCGACTGTTGATGTCACAATTTGAAAGACAATGTTCATTAGAACCAAAAAGGAATTTTCAGTTTGTTTATTTTACGTTCTGCATTAGGATAATAGCTGATTATTACTACAAGAGAATTATGCTGAAAGAAATGCTAAGAAACAAAAAAGTAATCTTTCTATGCTAATATATATATATTTTTTATTTTCTACTATAAAAAAAATTTGAAGGTAAATTAAATTGTGAAAAAGGATAGCTATTAAATAAAAATATATTTATAAACAAAATATATTATCAAATATCTTTACAAATTTCGTAATACTGTACAATACCATAGGATTATACCATATTACATACCACAGAGAGGAATCGTGACTGTAATTATCGTTTAACAATTATAAACTGGACATTTAATGATAATAAGCTGGAGCGTGTGCTACTGCTACTGGAGCGTGAGCGACAGCAACTGGAGCGTGGGCTACTGCTACTGGAGCTGGGTGTGCCCCGGCTTCCCTGTGGACGGCTGCATTGAATCCGTTGACTGGGTCAGCGGTGTAGTCTACTCTCCTGATGGAACCGTCGGGTTCAGCGACAGAGTAACTGCCATGTACAACGTCTCCTTCACGGGATTCAGTCTGTCCCTTTGAATCTCCAGTGGAATGGTCGTTGACGGAGTAAGAGAATGTGTAAGATGGGTGAGGATCATATGGCTCGACCCTGGGAGCGACAGCGACGGGAGCATGGGCTACGGCGACTGGTCGAGCAACAGCAACTGGTCTAGCGTAAGCGACTGGTCTGGCATAGGCGACTGGAGCGTGAGCTACTGCTAATGGAGCGTGGGCGACGACTGGAGCGTGGTAGCCGTACTGGGGAGCGGCGGAAGCCAAGCCAATGGTGGCTGCGATGAAGAGTACCTGTTGAATTAACACAAGGAGTATAATTCACATAATCATTAATAATATTGATCATCAATACGAGTAATTTTCTCGTCCTCAGTGATATTTATTAATATAAATAAATCAAATACTATTAATAATTTCAATTATAATTTATTGTATATTTTCAGAGAGCTACTTACTAGTCTTGCCATGGTTGAATACTGTCCCTCCGAAAGCTAGTACCGGCTTATATAGCTCGCTTATAGCAAGCGGTCGTCAAACTACATTCAGTTCCCTTGAACTTGGGCCAGTAATAACTAGGGGGAAATAAACAAACAGGTTCTTGTTGTTCTGATTAGTATAGCTCTATGTATAGCTATTCTATAAAATTTTTGTTGGTAAGAGAAACTTACTTACCAACGATTTTTAATAATCAAGAGTTTTGGTTCTTTCGACATTAGTAAATATTAGTTAAATATACATTGTCGGTATTCTTTAATAATAATATTTATTTTGGGTTAATATTTAGATCATTTTGCAGAATTAACAAAAATGTATTTATTTTGTTGTTTTTTTCATATAAATTATAGATAGTGAATAAGATAATGGTGTTAAGTATAAGAGTCTACCATATTCAGAAATAAATAAGTTTTAAAAATAGCCAATTTAGGTAAAAATGTGTATTTCTTGTGCATTCTCCCTTTTTGGTGCGATACTAAATTATCTTATATTATTTACTATATTTCACACTTGTTAATGGAATATTTTTTTTACCTATGTTAAGTGAAGCATTTGCTTCGTGAAATCATCCGACACTGTAACGTTTAAATTTACCTTACAAAACGACTCTTGAAGAACAATCGTTGAAATTACCAAATATTTTAATAGAGGTTTCTAGCTGCTGTACATGAAAACAGAATATTTGATATACAAATATTTAAAAATTTGATTAAATTATTTATTTATTTTAATAATTTATTACTCCTTAAATAAAAATGTGCTCTTGGGCAAAACTACTAAGTATCTGCTTCGCCCTGCTGTAGTTTGATATGGAATAACGGTTTCTAGTTCTGCATAGCGATCAGTTTTATTTAGTTTCTTGAATATTTGCGCAAAAGTACATAATTGATATTAGTAGTTTAATAATCAAGTGTGATTTTACATCTTTTTTAATGCAGATTTTTGAGTTGTGTCACTTTTGATATACATGTGCAGTATGAGTTAAATGAGCATGCTATTTTCTAAGATAGGTAGGTAACTTTTATTTCAACACAAACTTAAAACATAATGATGCAGTTAATATATTACATATGCTAAATGTAGATCAATTCCTCCTTCCGTAACTCGTTGCCCTCACTTGTATATTTTTAAAAGTGGTCCCAATAGTCACAGCTAGAGCAAAACTAGTATTCGTGGAATCTTATTTTCTATTCATTATATTAAATGATTATCTGGGACGGTGTGCCACATTTTTAAGCTTACAACCACTCCTTTCGAATGAAATGAAATGTGAAATCGGAATCAAAATTAAAAAAAAATTGATCTTTAACCTTAGCTTCCCCTACTTGTTTTTTTTTTTACAAACAGTTGTGTAAGGAGTTGATTTGGCCAGGATTACGCTCAACTGCCGTTTTTTTCTGAATGAAAGCTACCCACTTTATAGAAGATGGGTGTGCCCCAAGTAGCTATACCGGTCGGTCCTTGGCTAACATAATTGAATTGATAACTATCTGCCTCAGCTTGACTCGAATCTGGGCCTTGGGTGCCCAGTGCTCGACCAACAGACCTACAGTACATTTTCTTTTGTTTTAAAAGAGACGTAATCTAGTTGATTAAGCAGTATTTTCGAAATTCCCGAAATGGAATGTATAACAAACATCCCACCCAACCTTTAAGTACGACTTTGTACATTAAAATTATACGTTTTTCTGTCAATGACGCGTTTTTCGAAAGACCAAAACAAAAAAATACGGATATCAAATAAGAATGTAAAAAACTTTTATACTTGCTTGTTAATGTCTTGAGAAGTATCATAAAGCTTCAATTTAGAACAGAAATATTGGAAATTGACAAGGAGGCTATATATATTTAGAAAATTAATTTGAACAGATTTGGTGCACAAGGTTTTGATGTCCTTTATGGCTTTTTATTTCTTCTGCTGATTACTTCTTCCTTAGCGTTTCGATAATACAGGGTTTCCCTGGTTGGAAAGGAGATGGAAAGAGGGAAGAATTAATAGTATAGAGTTGATTTCTCATACGCCAACCGAAATTGAACTTAAGATCTATAATTATTTAGATTACTACTGTAACTTTCCAGTCAAGTGAGTTGCCACTAGGCTATACCCTGCTCCTATATTTTTAATTACGTTACCTTAATCTATTACATAATTATATTTTTTGTAATGACTGCTTTATACATTTATATCGTTAAGCAGCAAGGACAAGGTAGACTCAAGATACAACTCTCTTAGTTAGAATACATAACCTTTTCTATTCATTGTTAGGTTATGTTACATTTTAGGTATAGAAGAATATTTTTGCGTCTGCCTTTGCAAATAAAGACAGTCTAGATTATTATATGTTATATAAAGGTGTAATATATAAAAATATAAAAACAACTATTCTCCCATCATTTACTTAACATCACAATATATATGATAGTTTATAAAAATTTTTTCTTCAAGCGACGTTTCGTGGCATTGCCACATTATCAAGCCCTGAAAATATGCAAAAAAACATACATGTATGACATAACGCGAATATGGTACATCAACATTCAACTACCGTACATTATATAAAAACTTATGAATTACCTTACAATCCTCATACTCATATGATCCTTATCCAATATAATATCAATCGACTTAAAAAAGTCTCGTCTTAGTGTCATGTCTAATCTACACACATATAATTTTAATGTAAAAAAACAAATAAATTCAATAAATAAATTATGAAAAGATTACAACGTACAACTGCACTATTTATTATTATGCAAAATTTACTATTATAGTGTATCTATAGTTAATAAATGTAATTACCTTGAAAATAATGAAAGTATTTTTTCTATATGAGCTGAAAACTTTTTGGTTATATTTCTCCATAATTGCTCTGTCTGTTACTACTGATGGGTCTAAAGGTTAATGTCTATATATCTAGTTTGTTTATAGTAGTGCATAGTGGGCTCCTATTTTTTGTGTATCAGTTTTGAAATTTACTGCTGTGTCCAAATTTTTTGTTATGAATATGGATTCCAAAATTTTCCTTTTGTAACTATTTTTTTCATAAAATAAAATGTCGGTTTTTTTAAAATTGAATTTATGGTTATTATTTATAGCATGTTGTGCTAATGCTGTTTTATTGATATTTTTTATGTTTTTGGTATCTGAATTATGTTGTCTGATTCTGTTTTCAAGTTTTTGTTTAGTTTCTCCGATATATATATTATTACATGTGTTGCATTCTATTTTATATATTAAATTACTTTTTTGCATATGGTCTATTATCTTATTTTTCTTGTTTATTATGTTCATGATTTTGTTATTATTAATTGGGGCTGTTTTTTTTATTAAAATCAAATTTTTTGAGTTTATGAATTATTTTATTGGTGAGTCCAGGTATGTATGTTATTCTATGGAACATCTTTGGATAATTTATATTATTTCTCATTGCCGTTGTGTTATCTATGTTGTCTATTGCACCTGTTATATTCTTTGCATGCTCTATAACATTTTTATTATCATTATTAATGTAAAAATCGGTTATTTTCTTTTGAATACTTATTTCTTTTATTTGTTTATTTTCTATTATTTTGTTACTGGATTGTGTGACTATTTGGTTTATATGTATTTTATCTTTATTGTTATTTTTTGTATTTAAATTTTTGTACCAACATTTGTTAATAATATGTTTAGGTATGAAATTATCTACTAAGATTTTATAAATATTTGTTTTAATTTCTTTAATGTATTCTATGTCAGTTGTGGCTATTGCTTTGAATACTAGATTATTTATAGTGTTTAAAATTTGGTGCTTAGGGTGTTTGCTGTGGTAATTAAGTAATCTATTAGTTTTTGTTGTTTTCTTGAACCATTTTGTTTTTATGTGGTTATTGTCCAAAATAATGGTCATGTCTAAAAAGTTGATGGTGTTATTTATTGATTTTTCAACTGTAAATTCCATTTTATTATTGAATCCATTAAAGGTTTGTACTAAATTATCGACATGTTCATTTTTAATTATAATTAGCAAATCATCAATATATTTATATAAAGCTAATGGTTTATTTTTTAATTTATTAAAACATTCATTAATTAAATGATTTAACCATATACCACTAAAATTTACGCTCAAGTTCGAACCCATTGGTACTCCATCTAATTGCCTATAATAATGTTCATTATACATGAAATAATTATTATGTAAACATAATTTAAGCCCTTCCATGTATATCTTTTTATTCTTTATTGCGGTATATGGCTCTATATCATTCCATTTATCATTAATGACTTTTAAACATGTGTCTATTGGTATATTCGTGAATAAACTTTTTACATCCAGGCTAATCAGTGTGTGATTAATTAAATCATTAGGTTTAAATTTGGATAAATGGTTTTTTAAATCTATGGAGTTTTTTACGTCATATTTGTTATTATTATTGAGATGTGATAATGTTTTATTAAAATAAATATTGAGCTTTTCTATGGGGGGCCATTTTTTCCATTTATTATTAATCTTAAATTATGGTCAGCTTTATGTAATTTTATTAGTCCATGAGCTATGGGTGTGGTGAAAGTGTTAGGTGCTATATTATTCTTTTCTTTCTTGGTCATATATCCAGATTTTTCTAAGTTGTTTAGATATTTTATAATGTTTTTGGCTATATTATTTCCTGGATCTGTTCTAATTGTTCTGTAAATTTTTTTATCATTTAGTAAATTAAGAATTTTTATATCATAATCTTCTTTATCCATTATGGCTATTTGCTTAGTTTTATCTGATCTTACAAATATAATGTTTGGATTCTTTTTTATAAATAATTTTAAATGGTTGATGTCTTTATTTATGATGTAATCTAATGCCGAAAAATTGTTAATATTTTTATTTTTATATTTATCTATATAACTATTGAGTGATATGTTGATATTGTTTCTTAAACAGTTTTTATGGTTATCTGTGGTATTGTCATTTTCAATGATGGTTTCTAAATCTGCTATCAGTCTAATAATCTCTTTGTTAAGTATGTGTTTGTTGTTGTTGATATTTATGCAAAAGTTTTCCCCTAATGATAAAACATTTAATATATTAGTGGGTATATTTACTTTCGTCTTATTTATCACTCTATTACTTATGTGTAATGATTCATATTGATTAATAACTTTTGTCCCTGTGTTGTTATATGTTTTAAATTGTGAATCGGCTTTATTGTCTGCATTTTTTATGTATATATTGTATGCTGTTAATGAGGTATGATTGTTGTTATGGTTATTATTATTCGATGGAGGTGTTGGAATTTTCAATTTGTTAATTTTTACTGTAATACGTCTTTCAAGTTTTTTATTTAGTATGTTTAATTTGGATTTTTCCAAATAATGTTTGTATTTCGTTATTATCAGAGTTATTTTGTTCTCTAATTCATTCAAGTCTATGTTTTTATCATTGTGATATATATCATTAATGATGTAGTTTTTTGTTTTGAATATTACCCAAAAGGTTTGTTTTATTTCTAATTTGATGATTTTTTTATAGATGTTATCGACAAAAGCATTATTATTGGTGGCATTAAGGAAACTATTGTTAAAAAGATTGTCTATGCCTATTGCTAAATTTACGAGATGTTTAGGGCAAATGTTACGTTGCAAAGAATTCTTTAAATAATAAATTTTGCAATAACAATTAATTATTTTCATTATATAAGAAGCATACTTATTTACACTATTCACAATTAAAATGCATGGTAATTCAATGACAGCACGTTTTATGTCATGATACATACCCACGCTCCCATCACACGCATATTCATGCATAGAACTCATAGAATGGTTGATATGGACATAATCATTGCGGTCCATGTTATAATATTATTATACAATATATAATTACTAAGGAGATATTATTATAATATAAAGGTGTAATATATAAAAATATAAAAACAACTATTCTCCCATCATTTACTTAACATCACAATATATATGATAGTTTATAAAAATTTTTTCTTCAAGCGACGTTTCGTGGCATTGCCACATTATCAAGCCCTGAAAATATGCAAAAAAACATACATGTATGACATAACGCGAATATGGTACATCAACATTCAACTACCGTACATTATATAAAAACTTATGAATTACCTTACAATCCTCATACTCATATGATCCTTATCCAATATAATATCAATCGACTTAAAAAAGTCTCGTCTTAGTGTCATGTCTAATCTACACACATATAATTTTAATGTAAAAAAAATAAATTCAAAAATAAATTATGAAAAGATTACAACGTACAACTGCACTATTTATTATTATGCAAAATGTACTATTATAGTGTATCTATAGTTAATAAATGTAATTACCTTGAAAATAATGAAAAGTATTTTTTCTATATGAGCTGAAAACTTTTTGGTTATATTTCTCCATAATTGCTCTGTCTGTTACTACTGATGGGTCTAAAGGTTAATGTCTATATATCTAGTTTGTTTATTAGTAGTGCATAGTGGGCTCCTATTTTTTGTGTATCAGTTTTGAAATTTACTGCTGTGTCCAAATTTTTTGTTATGAATATGGATTCCAAAATTTTCCTTTTGTAACTATTTTTTTCATAAAATAAAATGTCGGTTTTTTTAAAATTGAATTTATGGTTATTATTTATAGCATGTTGTGCTAATGCTGTTTTATTGATATTTTTTATGTTTTTGGTATCTGAATTATGTTGTCTGATTCTGTTTTCAAGTTTTTGTTTAGTTTCTCCGATATATATATATTATTACATGTGTTGCATTCTATTTTATATATTAAATTACTTTTTTGCATATGGTCTATTATCTTATTTTTCTTGTTTATTATGTTCATGATTTTGTTATTATTAATTGGGGCTGTTTTTTTATTAAAATCAAATTTTTTGAGTTTATGAATTATTTTATTGGTGAGTCCAGGTATGTATGTTATTCTATGGAACATCTTTGGATAATTTATATTATTTCTCATTGCCGTTGTGTTATACATACCTGGAATTATGTTGTCTGATTCTGTTTTCAAGTTTTTGTTGTTTATTTCTTTATTTTGTTACTCGATATATATTTATATGTATTTTATCTTTATTGTTACATGTGTTGCATTCTATTTTATATATTAAATTACTTTTTTGCATATGGTCTATTATCTTATTTTTCTTGTTTATTATGTTCATGATTTTGTTATTATTAATTGGGGCTGTTTTTTTATTAAAATCAAATTTTTTGAGTTTATGAATTATTTTATTGGTGAGTCCAGGTATGTATAACACAACGGCAATGAGAAATAATATAAATTATCCAAAGATGTTCCATAGAATAACATACATACCTGGACTCACCAATAAAATAATTCATAAACTCAAAAAATTTGATTTTAATAAAAAAACAGCCCCAATTAATAATAACAAAATCATGAACATAATAAACAAGAAAAATAAGATAATAGACCATATGCAAAAAAGTAATTTAATATATAAAATAGAATGCAACACATGTAATAATATATATATCGGAGAAACTAAACAAAAACTTGAAAACAGAATCAGACAACATAATTCAGATACCAAAAACATAAAAAATATCAATAAAACAGCATTAGCACAACATGCTATAAATAATAACCATAAATTCAATTTTAAAAAAACCGACATTTTATTTTATGAAAAAAATAGTTACAAAAGGAAAATTTTGGAATCCATATTCATAACAAAAAATTTGGACACAGCAGTAAATTTCAAAACTGATACACAAAAAAATAGGAGCCCACTATGCACTACTAATAAACAAACTAGATATATAGACATTAACCTTTAGACCCATCAGTAGTAACAGACAGAGCAATTATGGAGAAATATAACCAAAAAGTTTTCAGCTCATATAGAAAAAAATACTTTCATTATTTTCAAGGTAATTACATTTATTAACTATAGATACACTATAATAGTACATTTTGCATAATAATAAATAGTGCAGTTGTACGTTGTAATCTTTTCATAATTTATTTGTTTTTTACATTAAAATTATATGTGTGTAGATTAGACATGACACTAAGACGAGACTTTTTTAAGTCGATTGATATTATATTGGATAAGGATCATATGAGTATGAGGATTGTAAGGTAATTCATAAGTTTTTATATAATGTACGGTAGTTGAATGTTGATGTACCATATTCGCGTTATGTCATACATGTATGTTTTTTGCATATTTTCAGGGCTTGATAATGTGGCAATGCCACGAAACGTCGCTTGAAGAAAAAATTTTTATAAACTATCATATATATTGTGATGTTAAGTAAATGATGGGAGAATAGTTGTTTTTATATTTTTATATATTACACCTTTATATTATAATAATATCTCCTTAGTAATTATATATTGTATAATAATATTATAACATGGACCGCAATGATTATGTCCATATCAACCATTCTATGAGTTCTATGCATGAATATGCGTGTGATGGGAGCGTGGGTATGTATCATGACATAAAACGTGCTGTCATTGAATTACCATGCATTTTAATTGTGAATAGTGTAAATAAGTATGCTTCTTATATAATGAAAATAATTAATTGTTATTGCAAAATTTATTATTTAAAGAATTCTTTGCAACGTAACATTTGCCCTAAACATCTCGTAAATTTAGCAATAGGCATAGACAATCTTTTTAACAATAGTTTCCTTAATGCCACCAATAATAATGCTTTTGTCGATAACATCTATAAAAAAATCATCAAATTAGAAATAAAACAAACCTTTTGGGTAATATTCAAAACAAAAAACTACATCATTAATGATATATATCACAATGATAAAAACATAGACTTGAATGAATTAGAGAACAAAATAACTCTGATAATAACGAAATACAAACATTATTTGGAAAAATCCAAATTAAACATACTAAATAAAAAACTTGAAAGACGTATTACAGTAAAAATTAACAAATTGAAAATTCCAACACCTCCATCGAATAATAATAACCATAACAACAATCATACCTCATTAACAGCATACAAATATATACATAAAAAATGCAGACAATAAAGCCGATTCACAATTTAAAACATATAACAACACAGGGACAAAAGTTATTAATCAATATGAATCATTACACATAAGTAATAGAGTGATAAATAAGACGAAAGTAAATATACCCACTAATATATTAAATGTTTTATCATTAGGGGAAAACTTTTGCATAAATATCAACAACAACAAACACATACTTAACAAAGAGATTATTAGACTGATAGCAGATTTAGAAACCATCATTGAAAATGACAATACCACAGATAACCATAAAAACTGTTTAAGAAACAATATCAACATATCACTCAATAGTTATATAGATAAATATAAAAATAAAAAATATTAACAATTTTTCGGCATTAGATTACATCATAAATAAAGACATCAACCATTTAAAATTATTTATAAAAAAGAATCCAAACATTATATTTGTAAGATCAGATAAAACTAAGCAAATAGCCATAATGGATAAAGAAGATTATGATATAAAAATTCTTAATTTACTAAATGATAAAAAAATTTACAGAACAATTAGAACAGATCCAGGAAATAATATAGCCAAAAACATTATAAATATCTAAACAACTTAGAAAAATCTGGATATATGACCAAGAAAGAAAAGAATAATATAGCACCTAACACTTTCACCACACCAATAGCTCATGGACTAATAAAATTACATAAAGCTGACCATAATTTAAGATTAATAATAAATGGAAAAAATGGCCCCATAGAAAAGCTCAATATTTATTTTAATAAAACATTATCACATCTCAATAATAATAACAAATATGACGTAAAAAACTCCATAGATTTAAAAAACCATTTATCCAAATTTAAACCTAATGATTTAATTAATCACACACTGATTAGCCTGGATGTAAAAAGTTTATTCACGAATATACCAATAGACACATGTTTAAAAGTCATTAATGATAAATGGAATGATATAGAGCCATATACCGCAATAAAGAATAAAAAGATATACATGGAAGGGCTTAAATTATGTTTACATAATAATTATTTCATGTATAATGAACATTATTATAGGCAATTAGATGGAGTACCAATGGGTTCGAACTTGAGCGTAAATTTTAGTGGTATATGGTTAAATCATTTAATTAATGAATGTTTTAATAAATTAAAAAATAAACCATTAGCTTTATATAAATATATTGATGATTTGCTAATTATAATTAAAAATGAACATGTCGATAATTTAGTACAAACCTTTAATGGATTCAATAATAAAATGGAATTTACAGTTGAAAAATCAATAAATAACACCATCAACTTTTTAGACATGACCATTATTTTGGACAATAACCACATAAAAACAAAATGGTTCAAGAAAACAACAAAAAACTAATAGATTACTTAATTACCACAGCAAACACCCTAAGCACCAAATTTTAAACACTATAAATAATCTAGTATTCAAAGCAATAGCCACAACTGACATAGAATACATTAAAGAAATTAAAACAAATATTTATAAAATCTTAGTAGATAATTTCATACCTAAACATATTATTAACAAATGTTGGTACAAAAATTTAAATACAAAAAATAACAATAAAGATAAAATACATATAAACCAAATAGTCACACAATCCAGTAACAAAATAATAGAAAATAAACAAATAAAAGAAATAAGTATTCAAAAGAAAATAACCGATTTTTACATTAATAATGATAATAAAAATGTTATAGAGCATGCAAAGAATATAACAGGTGCAATAGACAACATAGATAACACAACGGCAATGAGAAATAATATAAATTATCCAAAGATGTTCCATAGAATAACATACATACCTGGACTCACCAATAAAATAATTCATAAACTCAAAAAATTTGATTTTAATAAAAAAAACAGCCCCAATTAATAAAAACAAAAATCATGAACATAATAAACAAGAAAAATAAGATAATAGACCATATGCAAAAAAGTAATTTAATATATAAAATAGAATGCAACACATGTAATAATATATATATCGGAGAAACTAAACAAAAACTTGAAAACAGAATCAGACAACATAATTCAGATACCAAAAACATAAAAAATATCAATAATAAAACAGCATTAGCACAACATGCTATAAATAATAACCATAAATTCAATTTTAAAAAAACCGACATTTTATTTTATGAAAAAAATAGTTACAAAAGGAAAATTTTGGAATCCATATTCATAACAAAAAATTTGGACACAGCAGTAAATTTCAAAACTGATACACAAAAAATAGGAGCCCACTATGCACTACTAATAAACAAACTAGATATATAGACATTAACCTTTAGACCCATCAGTAGTAACAGACAGAGCAATTATGGAGAAATATAACCAAAAAGTTTTCAGCTCATATAGAAAAAATACTTTCATTATTTTCAAGGTAATTACATTTATTAACTATAGATACACTATAATAGTACATTTTGCATAATAATAAATAGTGCAGTTGTACGTTGTAATCTTTTCATAATTTATTTATTGAATTTATTTGTTTTTTACATTAAAATTATATGTGTGTAGATTAGACATGACACTAAGACGAGACTTTTTTAAGTCGATTGATATTATATTGGATAAGGATCATATGAGTATGAGGATTGTAAGGTAATTCATAAGTTTTTATATAATGTACGGTAGTTGAATGTTGATGTACCATATTCGCGTTATGTCATACATGTATGTTTTTTGCATATTTTCAGGGCTTGATAATGTGGCAATGCCACGAAACGTCGCTTGAAGAAAAAATTTTTATAAACTATCATATATATTGTGATGTTAAGTAAATGATGGGAGAATAGTTGTTTTTATATTTTTATATATTACACCTTTATATTATAATAATATCTCCTTAGTAATTATATATTGTATAATAATATTATATGTTATATTTTAGGAACAATAAAAAAATTACTTACTGGAAAAATAAGTAGTATTTTTTTATTGATAGGTACTAAAATATGTTAACTTGAATATCACATACATTCCATTTTTTTTTTTTTTTATAATGAAATAATTAGAATTGATGAGTAATTTGGCCGTTCTATTAGTATTTTTTATTTGAAAACTTTTTTGGAATGTTAAACATTCGATTAACATTAAACACCAGTTCTAAAAACATACGGAAATTCTAAACTTCGGCAATTTGATTTACATATCATATATTGTGCTTAAGAAAACATAGGACAAACAATTAAATATTTTGATACTGAAGGGCTTTTTGAAACGCTTCTTCCAAAACTTGGAACGTCTGCTTTGCCTAATTAGGTGGGTAAAAACACGTTAAATTTCTTATCTTACATTTTCTACATCACAATATACAATGTGTGATTTAAATTGCTAAGGTTTTATTCTTCTGAGCGTTTTTAAAAATGATGAATGATCTACTTTCAAAATTATTCTTTAAATGAAAATACCATTATACAGTATATTGATCCTTCGATACCATCACGTTTACCTGAACTGAATGTTTAAAGGCAACCTCAGTTGCATTTTTTTCAGTTTTGCCGGTGTATACTTTAGTGTATTTTTTTTTCTTTTTTGTATAATTGGCAGGGCTAGTGCCTCTTCATATTATAATCATGTTATATATATTGCAGTTTTCTGGAACTTTACGGGATCAATAGGGTTTTGTCATTTTTTAAAAATTTTAAATCGACTACAATTCGTTAATAAACCCTTAATGCAACCAGTGTTGTCGTCTTATACCTTGAAATCTTATGTGTTATAATTTTCAAAGTAGTAGAAAGGATTTGCTGTTTTTTATTCTTAAATAATAAGGAGAATGTCATGTCTGTAAACGATGATTAAAAACCACAGAGATATATACTATTATCAAAACCTTTATTGATTCTCCTTTTCCATCTACATAGCGCGGCATAATCCATAGGATTTTAATATATTACACAATGATGAAAGTTCGTAGCTTAGATTTAATCAGGTATCACTTGTGAGAACTAATCGCTTAGTGAAGAGCGTATGCCGGAGCATGAGCAACGGCAACTGGAGCGTGTGCGACAGCAACTGGAGCGTGAGCAACAGTGACTGGAGCAGGATGTGCTCCTGCATCCCTGTGGACGACTGCGTTGAATCCGTTGACTGGGTCAGCGGTGTAGTCTACGGTCCTAATGGAACCGTCGGGTTCGGCGAGAGAGTAGCTTCCATGGACGACATCTCCATCACGGGATTCAGTCTGTCCCTTGGAGTCTCCGGTAGAGTGGTCGTTGACGGAGTAAGAGAAGGTGTAGGATGGGTGAGGGTCGTATGGTTCGACTCTGGGTGCGACAGCGACTGGAGCATGAGCTATTGCGACTGGTCGAGTAACTGCGACTGGAGCAGCGTAGGGCCTAGCGTATGCGACTGGCCTGGCATACGCAACTGGTCTGGCATAAGCGATTGGAGCGTGAGCTACTGCAACTGGAGCATGGGCGACGACTGGAGCGTGGTAGCCGTACTGGGGAGCGGCGGAAGCTAGACCTATGGTGGTGGCGATGAGGAGTACCTGTTACAATTAACACTAGTAGTATAATTAAAGATCCTAAGAATTATTATTGTAATTTATTTTATGTCTTCCTGAGAGCTACTTACTAGGCTTGTCATGGTTGAATACTGCCTTCTCAGTGGCCAGTACCGGCTTATATAGCTCGCTGAAAGGAAGAGGTCGTCAAACTACATTCAGTTCCCTTGAACTTGGACCTGTATTAACTAGAGAATATGAATAAACTGGTTCTGTTTAGTTTTACAGTTCTTAACAATTGCACCTATTATATGTTATTATTTTTCACTTGGGGTACGCATGATGATATAGAAGGATCAATCCTAAATGTTATTATTTTTTTTTTTTTTGATGATTTTCATTGTTTAATGAACTATTGTTCCTCTCATGAAAGAAAACGAGAATCATTAATAACTCTACATTTATAGGTTCCTTCCACTTTTTACAGAAACAAATGATAATGAAATAAATCATGAATAATGGCCATAGAATTACTAATGTTAAACTATTTATCTTGTTCAGGGTACATGCAAATGGAAAATACAAATAAAAAATTTAGATTAAAATATTAATTCGAATGCTGTTTACTCCATTATTATTCATGCATTTTTATTTATTACTATTATGTATTCATTTAGTTTCATTCTATTTAATATTTTTTATTAAATCGGGAGACTTTGGAGCTCTTGTTACATTATGACACTTAAATTTAACCTGTGGCTTAAATCATTAACATACTTAAGGATACTATTAAGGATATATATATATATATATATATATATATATATATATATATATATATATATATATATATATATATATACACACAATGCACCAATTAGCAGAACATTTTATTTTAAAATTGACTCTCATTCTATCATATCTCAATATTTGACATCTTATTTCATCTACATTCATTTATATGATCAAACATTTTATACATTTCTAAAGAGAAAATATATCGACGTTTCGAAAAAGAAAATATAAGATCCTCCTAAATATAAAATACATCTTTGGTTTTCTGCACTACCTTAATACATAATATAATTAATATATTATTAATAATGTATGATAAGTTCTACCTTTATTAATATTTGTCATACACTATAACAATATATTAAAATTAATTTTATTTTTGTTGCAGGTGAGTTTTCTCTAGTGTTACCTGTGAATAGACATTTCGTAGGCGTAGCATTTATTTATGTAAAAGGTATGAACATTTCATTTTTTTTTTTTTTCTATTTGTGAAAATTGTGAAAAAAAATTGTTTAGGAATTAAAAATATTTATATTTGTTATGAATGAAGTCAACGTTTTTATAATATTTTATTTACTATCTGCATTGAATATTGGTTGGAAAAATCCATGCGCACTACTAGATTGAAAACATATATGAAACATTGATCAAAACAATAATTTTTCCGATGCCCACGAGTCCAGAGTTACTGAATTAATTAGTCTTCCAGGTTATCAGTTATACAACCCGGTGAAAAGAAAACTAAAATGAGCCTGTTTTTGAACCATGTGTTTTTTAAATTTATTTAATTCTCTACAGCAGCTGACTCGTTATCTTTTTATATATGCGCACCAAATATCACAAAATTCTTTAATTAATGTTTGAACCATGGGTGGAATGAGACAGTTATAACTATGGACTAATACAAGATTTTATGGATTTAACTCTCTTATACAGGTCAAGTAGTTTGGTGGGTCAAACTCTAGATTTGTATCTAGAGAGCTTTCTGGATCTCTCTGTGTGGAAGGCTGTGGGGAAAAAATTTATTTTCTGTTATTTCAGTAGTTTATCGACACTGTGATAGAGAGACACTCTTGGATATTCCTTGCGTCTATCAACCTAAGCGTGATTTCGGCCAAATTTCCTCCAATGACATACGCTGGTCTGCTAATAGTGAGACTCTGACCGAAAGAATGAAGAGACGCAGGGAAGAAAGAAGGATGAATAACCGAAAATGAAGCGACTTAGCTCTCCTCAATTCGTCATAACAGTAATAATAATATATATATATATATATATATATATATATATATATATATATATATATATATATATATATATATATATATATTATATGTATATATATGTGTGTGTATGTGAGTGTGAGTGTGTGTGAAAATAGTAATTAATAGCTGTCTTATCACTCAAATGTTTTTAATGAATAAGTTCAACAAAATCGCTAAAAATCTACCGACTCGTTCTAATAGATATTAAAATAGGCGATTGCTAATAATAATGTTTCAGGTTTATGTGATAACAAAACGTAAATCGTTGTTTACTTTGACAAATAATTTATTAAATTAGTAAATCGACAATTACCAGCCAGGCGTTGTTAGATACAAGCTATCAAAATTTACTTCACCACTATCTTTATATATTTTAGGTTCCAGTCTAAAAAAAATTTTATATAGTGTATTATAATTTTATAAATAATAATTTTATTTTTTCTCTTCCTCCGCACACCTTTCAGTGCAGAGGAGCCTCAATCCATCTGTGCCAGTCTTGTCGGTCCTGAGCCAACTGCATCATTTGTTTCATCGTCTGCAAGAGATAATTATCGTTGATGTAATTCATTGTTTTTGCTACATAGCTAAATACAAATAATTGTGTTTGTAAATGTCTATTTATTTTTATATTAGGTTTTAAATATAATATTTAACTTTTACAGAATTATTTAAGTATTCACGAATCGAGGATATCTTGGAAATATGAGAAAATATTACTTGCAAATAATAAACTCATTGCTTTTTAAAGGCCTACGTGATACAGAATGTTTCAGGATTACGATTACTTACTGACTTTAGGAATTTAGGACAACAAAAAAATAACAAAATTAATGTAAAAAGATTTTAGCATAGATGATATATTATTTGTAATACTGCTAAAATTACCTTGTTTTCCTGATTACAAATAAAAATACTGACATTATTTGGAATTATATTCATCAGATATAACTGAAAATCGCTCTATAGAAAATATTTAAATCACACTTTTTTAATAACATTTATTAGTTTGACGCTTTAATATATCGTCATATGATGTATGATCATATGATTTTTTTTTTTTTTTTGTAAAGTTTTTGCACTGCTAATGCTAATAGTCCTCGTAAATATTCCATGCGATTTCCAAACCGAAGATTACCAAACATGACTTATTTTAGTTTGACTTCTTAGAGAAACTAGCAGATTTGCTTTAGCGCCACTTGCTGATGGATGGAAAAGAAGTCCGGCCTGATTACAATATTCTGATATTAATCGGTTTTCCACTGTAGGAATAAACGTTCTTTACATCTACAGTGTAATAAACGTTCTTTGCAGATAGAGCTTACCTGAATCATTACCAACAGGTAGAACATGTGCAACATTAATGTCTGTCAAAGTTGAATGACTTTTGCTTAGTATTTACATCAAGTTAATCTTACGTGAAAATAGAGCTACTTTTATCAGAACAAGAATTTTAAGCCCTAGCAATTACATGATAATTGAATTATACTCGTATGTTGCTTGAAAATCTTCATGTAATTCGTCAGCATTATTTTCACACTCATTGCAGTCTCTGGTTGTTCTGATTAAATAATACGCTAATTAAATGATTCACATTTCACCTGAGATTTATTTGATATGCGATTTACCTTATTATAGTCGAATCACACCTCGGCTCAACGCATAAACATATCATAGTGTTTTATTAATGGATTTAAAACTGTTATGTGAAATTTTTCATTGAGAAGGACTTGATGCCTCAATTATATAGTTGCCAACATTAGTCTATGAGCCAATGAAATATTTATTCTAGGAACGAACGTAAAACTACTAATAATCTTAAGTGATAGTGCTGGTTCGGTACAGTTATGTACCCAAAGTTCAGTTATGTACCGACAAGTCTTTACAACTTCTAAATTACACCCACTAGACTAAAAGGCTAATTGAAAACTGACGTATTTGGGAGCGTTTTCAAGATTGAAGCGTTCAAACATTTCTTCAAGAATCACTCCACAAAAACACGTTTTTCGGTACTCTTTTTACTATAACCCCAAAACAATTTGTTCGATTATTTTTTCCACTTGAAAAAAGCAGCTACGAAAGCTGGTTACTATCAGGCCCAATAAATCAAATCTCTCGTAAAATACCCACGCTAAAAACGCATACTGTTGTGAAATCAAAATTTTTCGGGCACATTTTTCGCTGAAACTCTAAAACTATCTGTCCGAAGCAAAATTTCCTTTTTTCATTCCAAAGCTCGTTAAATTTACTATTAGATCTTATGTATGAGATTTTGATTAAATATTGGCCAGGAAATATCCCTACGTTTTTAAAATGGAATCCATTAATAGATTGTTATTTGTGCTAGGAATAAAAAACATTATTTCGTCGATTAATATAAGTAGTATTTTAAATTTGAGGATAGTTATAGAATAACAGAAATATAACTATAAACGGCACCTTTATTGATTCTTCTATACAGTCTACATAGTGAGGTGTAATCCATAGGATTATAATATATTACTTAACCTTAGTTCTATCCAGGTATCAATTTTGAGATCTGATTGATTAGTGAAGAGCGTATGCTGGAGCGTGGGCTACAGCGACAGGAGCGTGTGCGACAGCAACTGGGGCGTGAGCTACAGCAACTGGGGCTGGGTGTGCTCCAGCTTCCCTGTGGACAGCTGCGTTGAATCCGTTGACTGGGTCAGCGGTGTAGTCTACTGTCCTGATGGAACCGTCGGGTTCAGCAACAGAGTAACTGCCATGTACAACATCTCCATCACGGGATTCAGTCTGTCCCTTTGAATCTCCGGTGGAATGGTCGTTGACGGAGTAAGAGAATGTGTAGGATGGATGAGGATCGTATGACTCGACTCTGGGTGCGACAGCGACGGGAGCATGGGCTACGGCGACTGGTCGAGAAACAGCAACTGGCCTAGCGTAAGCGACTGGTCTGGCATACGCGACTGGAGCGTGAGCTACTGCTACTGGAGCATGGGCGACGACTGGAGCGTGGTAGCCGTACTGGGGAGCAGCGAAAGCCAAGCCAATGGTGGCTGCGAAGAGGAGTACCTGTTACAATTAGGATTGATATTAGAATTAGTGCAATAAATATTAATAATAATACAATTACAGTTAAGTGTATCCCTTCCTGAGAGCTACTTACTAGTCTTGTCATGGTTGGATACTGTCTCTCCAATGTCCAGTACCGGCTTATATAGCTCGCCCTGAAGAAAGGGGTTGTCAAACTGCTTCCAGTTTCCTTGAACTTGGGCCACTAATGACTAGAAAAAATGTATAATAAACTCCTGTTTGTTATGTATATCTAATTAGTATGGAAATATTGTTTTGTTGTTAAATTTATTTTGTTTTTTTAATTTAAATAAGGTGTCAACGTTACTAAAAAATATGAATTATATTAATTAGGAATAGGGAATTGTTGACTCTAGATTTAGATGAATATATAGATTTAAAGAAGATTAGTAAATATATTGAAATTAAGAGAATCATTACTATGACCTTATTTTGATGCCAAATGATATATAATAAAAAATAAAGAAAACAGATTATTCAAATATAATTGTAATTATAGCGAGTATTAAAAAAAAAAAAATATTGGTGTTACATTAATTTTTAAATTCATTAACATGTAGTTTATATTTCATTAACTTGCTATTTCTTTAAATATATTATTTATTTTACGTCGATCTATTTAATTCTTTTTTTCTTATTCTTCTTTATTTAATATTAAGCATTATACATTATATAATTAAGTTTGGTCCTGTAGTGTTAACAATAACGAAATATTGGTATCTAAATAGTTCCATTTTTAAATGTATTGATTTATCCTACCCAAATTTTTATGTAATAAAAAATAACAATTATTTTTCAAATTAATCTGTTAAGGTTAATTATTCTGTAAGGTTATACGTTCATTGAAAATACTAGGAGCTAATTCAGTAGATAACTCTGAACTCAGGTATAATAGTGCCTTTCCATTTAAATATTTTTTATTCACCCTATTTTTTTTTTTTATATTTAGTCATCACACTATTATTAAACTTATTAGTTTATTATTTATTCTGTTTACTATTTGGCGACGTAGATCTAATTGCACTGTAAAACTAAAATAATAAAATAACTAGGTATATCTTTCAAAGGACCTGACATTAATTTTTCGTATATTTTTTTTACCATTCAATTTTTCTCATTCAATGTTATTGATTAATTTTTTGATGTAATATCCTTATTGGTGGCTTTGTCCCTGTGGATCTTCTCCAAGGAAAAATGCCTGCAGGGTAATTTCTTACACCACATAATTTTTAATGATAGTTTTTGTAGTGGATTCAAGATGGTTTTAGAGAATATCGCCCGTGTATTTATAAAGTGGCACAACTCAAAAACCTTTATTTTGTATTTATCATCATTTTTAAGTTAAATACTCTTCTATGCAATTTCAAAAGGTATCGAATTAAATTTACACTTTCATCTCACTTGCTATTTGGATTAATAGATAATTCAGGTACACTTCCGATATTTCACACAAAATTGTGAAAATTGTACATTGTTTTTATATAGGTTATTGAGTTGTGTCACTTTTAAAAATACATCTACGATATATTAAAACAATCATGAACTAATTTGTATAATTTGTGGTTAGCACCATGTTATACACTCTTGTTTTTATTCAACGTGCAGATGTACGTTACTCTTTCCCTTAATTTGTATGGATGTTGTTGTTAGTTTGGGTTTAAGGCATGAATCCTCTAGGTCATCAACGCCTGTGATTAATTTTAATTTAAATTAACAAAAATACACTTAAGTGGGAGAGAGAAAAAAAAAAAACTGGAGCTCATTTCCAATTATGACTGGAAATCCATACAAAGTAAACTGTTTTTCTCAAACTGATTTGGGATGTAGAGGTCCTACATAACTTATGGCTTTATTTTGTGGGTTGAGTAATTAAGAAGCATCCAGTTGATTCGTCGGATTTCGAACAATCGGTGTAAATTACGAAAGTGTTTTGTATAATTTCGATAAGGCGGGAGAATTTATTTTGGTACTATGAAACGAATTATTTTATTTGGGCAACTGAGTTAGATGCAATTTTAAATTCCCGGAGGATTTTAAATTCCCGTTTTTGCGCTTTAATATTTTTAAGATAATTTGTTGCTGACTTGATTCTTTCTGCTAATAGTAGATTTCTACTACAATTATTTTTCTTTGCGAATGCGAGGAAAATGTTTGGTTAAAAAATATATTTATGTGTTGGGTGATCGAATTGAAGAGAGTTTAAAGATATACTTTATTGCTAAGGCCTTCCTTCTAAAAAAAAGGGGGAGTTAGTCCTGATTCCCAGCCGTGGCTGAGTATAGGGCTAGTTAGAAAAGCGCCAGGCGTGATCTTAATCTTGGAGTGGTGGACAGAATCGAGCTTTGATAGTTTTAACTCTGTTACTTAACCCATTAGTTCCCAGTGTTGCGAAAACGCAACAGCGTTCTCTTTCCTGTTCAAACGTGTATTGTGTCTAAGCAAGGGAGACCAGTGAACATTTTTGAACATGAATCTAAGCTGTAACATCCCCTCTTCATATTGTAGCGTTTAATTTGCTCTCTCATATCTTTCAGTGCCCATAAATGTGAATTAATCATCAGCTGATTTTTTTGTTTTGAACTGGCTACTGTAATATTTTGTTTTTATTTTTGTTACTCAGTGTGTGTTTTTTATTTCAAAGTGACAGTGATAATTTAGATTCTTTAAACATGCAGGAAAACAAGGAGAAAGCTAAGAGTCTATAATCTATTGTTGTTTTTTACTTATAATCAATACAATTTGTATGTTGCGAAAACGCAACACTGGGCATGAGAGGGTACGTGAATTTTTTCTCATAATTATTTTTCATTTCTTTTTTTTGGTGTTTGTTTATTTATTTATTGGAGCCAAAGGGGAGCCTAATGAATTCAAAGAAGAATTCGGACTTGGAAGAAGTGTGGTGTGAGAGTTAGTAAAGCAATACCTCGTCAGCTTACTGGAGAACTAATGCCAACTATACAGACAACTTCTTTAGCTCCATAGGGTTAGTGGACTAATTATATAAACTTACAATTGGTTTCACAGGTACCATAAGAACTAATAGGATAGAAAAGTGTCCATTGAGAGTTGACATGAAGAAAACGTCAAAAATAAATTGTGATATCAAGTACAACGAAGAGAAATCTTTGGTCATCTGTCGGTAGAATGATAATTACACAGTGTCAAATCACTTAGCAATGAAGCCTTTCTACGATGCTCGAATTTCGAAAAAAAGAAACTTACTGTGAACCAACCTCACATTATAAAAAAATATAATGAAAATATGGGAGGGACGGATAGGAGGGACCAAAATGTTGCTTCATATAGACTGGGATTCGTTCACGGAAATGGTATTGGGCTATCTTTGCGTGGTTGCTGGACGTCTCAGTTCAGAGGCTGTTATATCGTAGAATGAGAGAAGATTTACCTGAACAGCCTAAGTTGGGTTTGCTAGCATTTAGACATTATCTTGCCAGGAACCTACTTACCACCAATGGTACACCGAGGAAACGTCACGGTAATGAAATCTATTCAACAAATATAACAAACCTATGTTAGTTAGCAAAATGTACTTTTTTTTCAACACCAGATAACATCGGACATACCATAATGAGACAAGAAAAGAGAACTAGATGTGCGATGTGCAAATCCACAACAATAAAAAAGTACCAAAAATGCAATGTTGCATTGCATGAAAAATGTTTTATTGATTTCCACAAAAACTGATTAGTATAATTAATTTCCAAATGTAACGTATGTACATATACAGTTCATGTATGTTTTATTTTGTAATAATTTTATATTTCATTTCTTATTGTCTCTTTCATCTATTTTTTTTTTATAATAATTTAATTTCTACATATACTATTTTTTTTTTATTATTATTTAAAAAAAATTTTTCATGTTTAAAAATTCACCGTGGCTTTATTTTCAAAGAGATTTGGTTACTCTCAGCTGTTAATATTATACCCATCCAATGGGAATGCAAAAAATTAAAAAAAAATTCTCATTTGCACGGTTTAAATGGACGTTCCCTCTCATTCCCAGTGTTGCGTTTTCGCAACAGGGCTTATCTGGACACAACGGCCAAATCCGATGAAATTATCATTTTTTCAATTCATTTTGGATGAAAACTAAATGATTTTGAAGTTTTTAGTACATTCTAAAAAAATAAAAGTTCTGGGAGCTAATGGGTTAAGCAGCGTGTAAGGAATATAGAGCGATAGGTAGTACTTTTTCATTTTTCAGAATTGGGATTACCACTCAAGCACGCCAGGAATTTGGAAATTGACCATAGGGCCAGATGTGTTTGTAATATGTAAGCAGCTATTAAGAGTTTCACTTGGTTGATTTTTTATTATCTCATAATAAATGGGATCCGAACCAGGGGTTGTTCTTTTGACGGAGTTCATGACGTTTTTTTAATTCCCTCATAGAGAAAGGCATATTGTAGGTTAGTAATTGGTATTATTCGAAATTGTAATGTCCTGTTTGTTCGGTGTTAGTAGAGCTTTTTCTTCTGTTATATATTTCAGAAAAAAATTGGAAAATGTATTTAAAATTAGTTTTGTCGATTTTCCATCGACTGAAATGGTACACCGGTTGGTAGAAGGATTGTTGGTGATTTTAAGCATTTTGTTCCATACGTTAGTCATATTTGTGTTTGAATATTGAGAATTGACACTTTTTTTTTTTTCTCAGGATTTACTTTTTGTTTGATGGAAAATCTTTCTGCATAGAGCTCTCTGGTTTTTTTTATTCTATTAAGTTTTCTAGAGTCATAATTTTTTGAAATTTCGAATAGGCTTTGCTTCCATCTTTTATTGCAGATTTGCAGGTATCATTCATTTAACCATCGAACCAGAGGTCTTTTTGGTAAACCTGATGTCTTCTGTATTGGCAGCTGCTTGTATGATAGTAGTTGTAATTGTTTTACAAAATTTATCAATATTCATATCGGAAGGACGGAAATGAAGAGGTTTTACTAACGAGGTAAAAAGAGACCAATTTGCTTTGTCTAGGATCATCTCTTTTAACATTTAAATAATTAATAAGAAGTAGGGAATGATCACTGCTGTAAAGATCAGGCAAAACTGTCGAGTCTAGAGATTTATATAGCGGAGGATTACAGAAAGAATGGTCCAGTACTGAAGGAGTTCCGTATCTGGAACTTAAAAAGGTAGATTCTCCAGTATTAAGTAAGAAAAAATTGGAGATGTCAAGATATTTTAAATTTTTTTCACTTGCGTTTTTCATTTCCATTATTTATGTTACGTGACCCCCATAAAGGGTTCAGAAAAAACAACGGGACGAGGTAGCTGATTGTATATATCAAGCAGGTGTTGAAAGTCTATTGTACCATCCTGCGGAGGTATATTGAACATACGGTAAAAGTGTTAAGGAGGTGGACTTGGGCAGCCAAAGTTTGCAGATGTGAATTGATAGTAATAGATTCAGAATGTACGGTATTCTGAACAGATATTAAGACTCCATGCTTGCTATTTTACTTGTTAGGGTTTGCGTTGTCTTTTCAATAAACTTCGTATCCTTTTATATTAATTATATATTATTTTGTAACATGGCTCTCTTGTAATGCTAAGCGAATCCGGTTTGTATTGCGTATCTGGATTTCTAAATCATTACAATGGATTTTTAGACCATTACAGTTACATTGAAGCAAATTCATAATTAATCATTTAGGGGGAGAAGAAAAAAAAACAATATTAATTATGGAAATATATATGCATAAAAATTAATATTTGAATTATTTGTATAAAGAAATGTATTTAGTTATTATTTGCATTTAGTTTATTAATTAAGTGGCTTTTTCTTAGGTCTACCTCCTCTGCCTTTTTGAATCTGGAATCCATTTTTATCCATCTTATAACCGGGTGGGTCAGATAAAAGAAGCTCATGGGCTAAAGTCTTCTGATGAAGAAAACGGGAATGTAGGGAAAGAATCTGATGTTTTATTTCATTTATGGATTTATTTTTATTTGTAGCCTCACGAGGTTTATTTATCTCGATTGTATTAGAATTATTTGAAAAATAATATATTAAATAGCAAATAATATACTGAATAGCAACTTCTTTTTTTCCGGTATTTTCCGTTATTTCTGCAAATGTTGCATTAAAGTGATTCGGATGTTCTTCTTTATAAATTCTTTCGCAACGTTAGGTGATACTATATTATTTATTTGAATAGTCTTGATTTGGTTTTGTAAGATAAAAACTGGACAGGTACGATCAAGGGCATTATGGGGATTATAGCAGTTTATACATTTGGCTGGCTGGTTTCATGTAATATTTTCACCACGTGGCTAAGCACATTGTACGCATACTGACTGTTTTTTCAATGATTTGTAGGATGCGGAAAACCCAGGCAGCTAAAACAGTTTAAAGGATTCGGTATGTAGGGCTGAACTCGGACCGTTCCATATCCCATATTTAAAGTTTCGGGTGGTTTAGGAGTGGGACAAGTAATATTATAACTGTGAGTTAATATTTCATTTCTCTGAATTTTTGTTTTAATTATGACTATATATTTTATAATTAGGGTTAGTTCGTTTTTAAATTTATTTAATTTCCATATATTCAAAGGCGTAACAACTTATTACGCCTTTGGTATAATTTATTGAGTTCTGTTGCTTTATTTTTACCGGTCATTGAGCCCAATGCCTTTACAAGATAGGAGCTTGTTTGTCTGTTGGTTATTTATGATTTCATTTAAAAAAAGTTATCTCTTAATTATTTTACATTTTTTATATTTCCTACCGGATTAGATTACTTTTTAAATAACGTAGGGCGGTGATTTTTGAGATTTTTCAAAAATCTTTTTCGTCAACTCTCTTATTAAGGCGGGGTTCCGCATAGTGCGTCCAGCCGCAGCAGCTACGTCCAGAAGCGGGAGAGGGTGTTTCCGCATGTAGCTTCCAAACGCTGCGGCTGGAAGTTCATCAGTTCGTTTTCTGGCTTCAGCGGAGTATGTTGAGAAGAAAACTGGTGTTGTGGTTGTTGATGGGGAAAGAGGAGTTCCATGTTATGAACAGATCAATTGACCCCACGTTCTCCTGAAGAAGAGAAGAAGGTTTTCCCTCTTCGCTGATTGAACTGCACCTCCAGAACGACGAGGAGAAAGTCAGGAAGTTTTCCCGGCTGAACTTCATTCAATTTGACTTATAATTTCTCTATAATTTTATTTCTCTAACGTGCTAATACGAGCCATTTTTAATAAACAGGAGCTCAACGAGGCGTATCATGAAAACTAACAAACTGTGGCAGATCTGAAATCAAGCAAATTGTGGCAAGACCAGAAAACAAACGAAAAACGGGGAAGTCTCCATTGCTGTGAATCCCACATTTTCCCTTATTATTTAGAAATATATATGAAATACACCAAAACCTGAAAACTGTGAATTGAAGAATTGTTTTTCAAAAATATCATATATGCATATACATATATATTTTAAAATGGTACTAGAAACTTCGGTGGTGTAGAGCAGTCCGACGGCAGCAGCTCAGCTACTCAATTTTCTGGATGCAGCCGCGCCTGTTGCGGCGCCTCTTTCAACAGTTCTATTAAAGACACTGAAGTAGTACCTCGCCTCCAGCTGTGGCGTCTGGGAGACGCAGATGCTGCGGCTAGCTGCTCCATGCGGAACCTACCTTTAAGGAACTTTATACAACGATTAAAATTATCACTTTTAAAATATTCAAAAGAATGAATGTTACACATAAGAAAGTAAGGAATAGAGTATATTTATGAGTAATACACTTATAAAAAATACCTAATATCTGAAAATAAAATAGAAATAAACAAAAAAAAAAAAAAGTTTATTAAAGAAAGGAAGTAAGTCTTATCTGCTGGAGTGGTAACTTCTCTGCGACCATCCTAGTCGAAGTCTAAAAAACAACTGAGATTTTTGTGTAGTATTTACATGAACAATACCAGAATTCAGAATTTACCTATTGAATTATTTTTTAATATTTATTACTTTCCTACAATTAAACGACACAAACATCCTAGTGCCCTTACCACATAATCCACAGACCCAGCCGAGGAAAAAGTTACACTCTTCCGACTTCGTTATCTCAAGAATTCTACACATACAGGGTGAGTATCTTTTAGTGTAAAAAAAAAAAAAATGGGTGAAACTAGATCAAAAATGTAGCAAAATGTCGCATACCTTATCTTTCTATTCCAATCCGTTGCAGATGTACGATAAATCAAAGACTTTTTTTGAAGAAACCACGTTTTTTCCCATAAAAGCTGTAATATCTCCACTTTGTTTAAATATTTTTTTATTTTTGACCACATTTTCGGATTTAGCCTTAAATTTTCTATAATAGCTGAGTATCTGTAACCTTGAATTTTAAAAAATTGGTATCTAAAGAACAACTTGTTCTTCACCTTATTAGGGGAAGTCACAATGTCGTATTTACTTCAACGCTTCATATAGAATTACTTCAACCAAAAAAACATGGTGTTCTCATTTGGCATACAGATCAGTTACTTGTGTAAATATTACATTATGACAATCCCTTAATAGTAATGTGCATTTTAAACATAATAAACTCTTCATTGGAATAAAATGCAAAGAAAAAAAATATTGTTTAATAGAAAATAAAGGGAAACTGTCAATAAAGCGACACCAGATCAGAGGATCTTATGTTATTACATTTATTTATTTAGGATTTATTTTAGTATATTTTCAATGTAATGTTTAAAATCCAGTGGCAATAAACATATACCTTAATTTTGCCGTTAGCTTCTGAATGCAGATTGTGTTTAAGAAGACTACTTTTTGAGGTGAATTTTATGGGCAGATGAGTCTGTTTTTACAGGGGAAAGCATTTTTACCTGTGTATATCATTATCCATGTATATCATTGGTTTATATTTGTATTGCTTTCGAATAATGTGGAGGAGCACCATGGAGTTGGAAAATCATATTTTGCCGAACTTCAAATGGAATATCGTGATGAAGTTTTGTTAGGATGTTTTGTAACAAATCTTAGTAATTTCATCATTCAATCTGTTGGGCAAACTATGATTTTTCAACTATTCGTCAGCAATACAAAAATGAATAAACCAACGATACTCTACATGTAACGGTAGAAATGCCTTCCCCTGTGAAAACAGATCCATCTATCCATAAATTCACCGCAAAAAGTGGTATTCTTTAGTATCATCTGCAACCAGAAACTAATAGCAAAATTGAGGTTTATGTTCATTATCATTGAACATAAACAAGCTTTAAACCTTACATTGAAAATCTAATAAAATAAATCCTAAATAAATAAATGTAATAACATAATATCCTCTGATATGGTGTCGCTTTATTGACAGTTTTCCTTTAAAATTTCCTTTTATTTTCTATTAAACAATATTTTTTTCTTTGCTTTTTATTCTAATGAAGAGTTTATTATGTTTAAAATGCACATTTCCATTAAGGGATTGTCATAATCTTTTATTTACACAAGTAACTGATCTGTATGCCAAATGAGAACACCATGTTTTTTCGGTTTCAAAAGTAAATTTATCTATTAAATCGAAACGGAATCATTACATTTAACATATCATTCGAAAGCTAATTAAATTTGCAAGTTTTTGTAAAACTTGACGTTTTGCGGATAGTTTTTTTCGAAAAACGGTGAGCGTTGAAGTAAATACGACATTGTGACTTCCCCAAATAAGGTGAAGATCAAGCAAGTGGAGATATTACAGCTTTTATGGAAAAAAAAACGTGGTTTCCTCAAAAAAGTCTTTGATTTACCATACATCTGCAACGGATTGGAATAGAAAGGTAAGGTCTGCGGCATTTTGCTACATTTTTGATCTAGTTTTACCCAATTTTTTTTTTTTTACACTAAGAGATACCCTGTACATAGAAGAATTCTATACAAGATAGAACAAAATTATAAATAAAAAGTTATTTAAAAAAAAAAGGTTTTATTTTGCAGACAACTTAAAAGATTTAAGTTTTAAGTTAAAACGATATTGAGAAGTAAGTATTTTTTTGTGATATCCATTTTTTTAAATTTTAATTAGTTTAAGATAAGCTTTTATAAAAAATAAATATAGAAATATAGATATATAGAAATATAGAAATAAGCTCTATATTGCTTATTGTTGCAGTTTACCCATACTGTAGTCTTTATCATTTTTGGAGAGAATTAAAAAAAAAAAATAATATTGCAGATTAGACTTATTTCTGTAATCGATTTACCTATCATAAAATTATTGAATGTTTGGACTATTTCCTTACATTTTCTGGCAGATTTAGTTGTACTACAATTATTCTTGTCCCAGTGTGTTTTATTCGATTTTTGCTAAAAAATTAAGGATTCCTTCTTATGATCTTTCATATTTATTTCTCTTCCTTTTATACTATCATTACTTAATTTTATATAGTGCATTATAATTTTATAAATAATAATTTTAGTCCCCGTGCCACCTGTATTTGTTTCATCGTCTTCAAGAAAAAATTATCGTTGATGAAATTCATTACTTTCGCTGCACATCGAAATAATACGAATTTGTAAATGTCTATTTCTTTTCATATTCGATTTTAAATATAGTATTTACTATAACAGATTTTTTTTAGTATTAACGAAACGAGGATATCTGGGTATTATTCCTCTAAACAAATGTAGTGGTACACAGCATCAAAAAATATATCAATAAATAAATAATTTAACAAAATTATTTGGATAACGTATTCAGAGTATTGTGGAAGCTCATATTATTCAGTGGCCATAATTTATTCAAATATAATTAGTATTTTATATTTGAGAAGAAAAATTATAGAATAACAGAAATTTAACTATAAACAAAACCTTTATTGGTTCATCTATACAGTCTACATAGCGAGGTATAATCCATAGGATTATAATATATTACATAAGCTTAGTTCTATCCAGGTATCACTTTTGAGATCTGATTGATTAGTGAAGAGCGTATGCTGGAGCGTGTGCTACAGCGATAGGAGCGTGTGCGACAGCAACTGGAGCGTGAGCAACAGCAACTGGGGCTGGGTGTGCTCCGGCTTCCCTGTGGACGGCTGCGTTGAATCCGTTGACTGGGTCAGCGGTGTAGTCTACGGTCCTGATGGAACCGTCGGGTTCGACGAGAGAGTAGCTTCCATGGACGACATCACCATCACGAGATTCAGTCTGTCCCTTGGAGTCTCCGGTAGAATGGTCGTTGACGGAGTAGGAGAAGGTGTAGGATGGATGAGGATCGTATGGTTCGACTCTGGGTGCCACAGCGACTGGAGCGTGAGCTACTGCGACTGGAGCAGCGTAGGGCCTAGCGTAAGCGACTGGTCTGGCATAAGCGACTGGTCTAGCATAAGCGACTGGTCTAGCATAAGTGACTGGAGCGTGAGCTACTGCTACTGGAGCATGGGCGACGACTGGAGCGTGGTAGCCGTACTGGGGAGCGGCGGAAGCCAAGCCAATAGTGGCTGCGATAAGGAGTAGCTGTTACAATTAGGTTTGATATAAGAATTAGTGCACTAAATATTAATAATAATATGATTACAGTTAGGTGTATCCCTTCCTGAGAGCTACTTACTAGTCTTGTCATGGTTGGATACTGTCTCTCCAATGTCCAGTACCGGCTTATATAGCTCGCCCTGAAGAAAGGGGTCGTCAAACTGCTTCGTTTCCTTGAACTTGAACCAGTAATGACTAGAGATTATTAATAACGAATTCTGGTTTTTTTATAGATATCTGATCAGTATGAAAATATTGTTTCATTGTTTAATTTATTTGTTGTTTTTTTTAATTTAAATTAATCTTCAATGTTACTATTCAAAAAAAATAAAAAAAAATACTAGTCCCTGCAATATCTCTGCATTTATTGCTTCATCACAGTTCTACGTAAAAAGATCAAAAAAATATTAAATATGAGTGGAGAATTGTTGACTGTAGATGTAGAAGGATTTATAAATTTGAAGGAGATTAGTAAATTTATTATAATTAAAGAATAATTAACATTGCCTTATTTTGATGCCAAATGATATGAAATGCATGTTAATGAAAACAGATTATTTAAACATTATGATAATTATAGGGATAATAGAAAAATAATTTTTTATTGGTTTTATATTTACTTTTTGATACATTAACATCTAGTTTATTTTTTCATTAATTTACATTTTCTTAAAATATATTATTTAACCCTCATTGATCTCTGTAATTCTATCGTTCTTTATTATTATTTTTTCTTTGTATCATATTAAATATTATACATTACATTCACAGGTATTAGGTACATTCATAGCTTTTTTGATAAATGTCGAAATGTTGGTATCCAAATAGTTCTATGCTTAGTTAAAGTTTCTTTTATTTTAATGTAGCACTTATTTTTCATTTTAATTTGATCAAACGTATATTCATAGAAAATACTAGAATCTAATTTAGTCAATAACTCTGTACTCATATTTTTCATAGCACCTCAATTAAGTGTTTTTTAATCACCGCTCCTATTATTTATTTTAAATTTTCCAATATTAAGCCGTTACACTATTATTAAATTTAAAAGTGTTATATTTATTCTGGTCACCATTTGTTGGAGATCTAATTACACAGTAGAACTAAAATATTATAATAACTATCTTTTAATAGACCTGAGATTCATTTTTTTTTTTTTTTTTTTTTTTGCAATTATAAGCATAATTTTGCTTCATTAAATTTAATGATTCATTTTTCGATGTAATATGTTTTTCTTATTGGCGGCTTTATCACTGTGGATCTGCTCCAATGAAACATGTCTGTAGGTTAATTTTTCACACCCCTAATTTTTAATTACATTTACATGTTTTTTTGTGGTGGATTCAGGTTGGTTCTCGAGGTTATATGAAACCAATTATGAAATAATTTGTATAATTTGTGGTCGAGACCATGAGACACCCTTATTTCTATTCAACGTGCAGAACTATGATACCCTTTTCCTCCGCATGGAGTGTTAGGAAGAGTAATATCTTCACCAAATGAAGGATATGGAACTTGGCAATTTTTTTTTTTTATATATCATTATTTTTTAAAAATATATTTATATTACATCTTGTCATGTATATTCTAAGCATACATTCACAATAGCAGTCGAGGAAGAAGTTTAAAACTTCCCAAATCTTTACCTCAGGACTTCTACACGTATGGTATTCGAATAATATTTTATTTATTTGACGTCTAAGCCGTTAAAAACGAGTTCATTTGGCTTCTGGCCGGCCAGTATAATCTTTCCATAGTAGTACTGTCCAGTTGATAGTGAGAATGGACATCAGACAAAGCAGGGTACACTGATAGATGCAGCTCATGCATTTCATCTTCTTGGCTCAGAGGACATTGTGGGCTCTGTACTACTAAATTCTGTGAAGGTTTCTGTGTAGGTAATCATGACCAGTCTTCATTAAGGCCGTTTCACACTAGAGGTCACTCGAGGCTCGCGCTCCAGGCATGCTCACACTCGACTCGCACTCTTATCTTTCACACTACGACGCTCCAACAACGTTCCTCGTATACCAGCAGGTTAAAAACATTCATCAATGTCTGTCCATTTTACTGAAGAAGAGCTAGTTCTTATGGCATTGCTATTAGATGAGGATGAAAGACAACCTAAAAAGAGAAGAATGTGGGTGCACCCTTCTTTGTTATCAACACCTGATGAAGGAGAATATCGCACATTGTTTTGGAAATTAGTCGATGACGAAACTAAGTTCTTTCAATACTTCAGGATGTCAAGAGAAAGTTTTGAAATTCTTCTGTAAAAAATTGAGAGCGATTTGAAAAAACTGAATACCACTTTTCGAGCTGCTATTTCACCTAGAGAGAAATTGGCGGTAAGTTTGAGGTTAGTAATATTTTTTGACTTTACATGAATTATAAATTTTATTTATTTATTTTTTTAATGCACATTATAAACACACTTAAAAAAAATGAATACAGTTAATCTAGTTAAATTCATTCGGAGAATAATTAGAAAAATATGAAGAACAAATTAAACTAGGTGGTGAAATGGAATGAATTGGTTGAATGTTTTGTTCTAAAGGCTGTCGGGTAGGGGGTGAGGCATCAAATATTTCATTTCTATCTGTGAAACCATGTTAAAAATTGTGCTTTTATATGGTGCTCATCGATTGGAGAAAATATTTTGACTGTTTCTTTCACCGACTTGAAGAATAAGTTAATTTTGTGCTTTTTGTTTTCAGCTGTTTCCTTTTTATCAAGGAAATACTTCATCACTGTTGAAGCTGCAGTTTTCTGATGTGACTGTTTTTTGGGGATCGAGGGAGTCGTTTTTGATGATGATGACAGTCCTAGTGTTTGACAATTGTTGGACTCCCAATTTCTTCCCAAACTTTATTTTGTGGGAAGAGTCAAAATACATCATGCCACTTGAGTCGTAAATTACAGGCTTTGCCTGCACCAGTTCGATTAGTGTTTCGTCCATACTTTCACTTTGGGACACTTCGAGACACTGCGATTCCCGCGCTCCAAATATTCTTTGCCAGAAAATGCCGCGCTCCGGAGTGTCGTGTGAGTGTAGCTTGAGCGCTGGTGTGTACACGTACGTTGTTTTTAACTAACTAAATCTGGAGCGTGGGGAGTAGAGTGCGAGGGTCGCTTGAGCATCCCCTCTAGTGTGAAACGGCCTTTAGGAAGCATGCCACAAATGCTTCCTATTGGCCTTTCAAGCAAACTCCCAACGCTTTTCTTCTGCCCGTTTCTTTTTTATGTTCCTTACCTCTTCTTTATAAAAAATCTTTATAATTATTTTAGCCGAACCATAGAAAGAATAAGGTCGATTTGGAGCATTGCAGAACCGCTTGGAGTGAGCTGATCTGCTTGCTCGTTTCCCTGAAGACCAAACAGGATAAAATTATAAATTATATCTTTTCTAATTCTATAAGTAGCGTAAAATCGTAGGAGTTTCTATTAACTAATAAATCAGTAGAATGTACCAGTTTAAACTGAACAAAATAAGTTGTCATAAAAGACAATCATAAATAATTTCTCTAAAAGGGCATATCTTATAGACATTCATGATTTAGCCAGAATTAGTCTTAGATGGAATGTATGTTACTATAAGTGATTGTATTCGCTTCATTCCTGTCAATTCATATTATTTTCCTTGGCAATGAAAATTTCTAAAATTCATTTATGTGAATAGTCACTGGAAATTCAATCCAATTTTATCTTGGGGTTTTGGGTATTACTACTTCAAGAAAAGATGATATACTTTAATTTAAAACAATATCGGTAATTATAGCTAAAGATCGAATAGAAAATAATATTTTAAGTAATTAAACTACTTTGTTTTTTTGTTTTTTTTTAATACTGAACCATCTGTGAGCCTCACCATAATCCGAACATAGCTGTCGAGTATATGAGAGTCGTAAACGCAGCCTCGTTAATGTGAGAATACTGCTATTTCATGAAGTAATGGATAAACGTGATGTTTAAACAAACCAAGTTGTTATGAATGGATCTCTGAATAGTCCACCGAAAATCTTGGGAGCAAAAGTGGTACAGTATTTTATTAACACCTTCACTGCGGCATCGGTCCTCGGGGACCGATACAAATTGAAATAATAAAAATTAGGTTATAGTCTGATTGAAATATTACAGGCAGAATTAAATAGAATTAATGTATCGGTCGCCGAGGACCAATACCGCACCAGAGGTAAGTACTATCGGTCCCCGGGGACCGATAACGCACTGTAAAAGAAACCACTTTTTTCATTACCGCAGTGAAGGTGTTAATCTAAATATAATAAGTATTACAGAACATTAAATACGAAAGAATGCTCTTAATTAGTTATTTTTTATATACCTTTTGAACTTTATCGTTTTTTACATTTCCTATTAGTATTTATAAGTTGGTTTTATACTTTCATCTCGACCTTAAGTCCACGACTATACACTCGATGAAATCCAAAAATTTTTAATCATCCCAATCCCCTTCTTCTTTTTTTTTTTTTCATTAAAACAAATATTATTTTTACAGTGTGTATGTTTGTGTGTATTGCTATAGGTGGACTCAGTGTATGGTGAGAACTTTTATTAACACAATCTTTTATCTAACACTTAGTAATTGTACCATTCAATTATGTTATATATTTTTTTTTCAAATATTTATTTTTTATTGTGTTTATAAATCTTCATTTGTTTAAATGATTGTTGAAAAAAATTAGTTTTAACAAATCTGATGTTTTATTTTAAGATCAACTTTAAACGATCCTCAGAAATAAACATTTTATTTTTTAGCCCCCAAGCTACTACCAGTTTTTTTTTTATAAATTTTATTTTATTTTTTTTATTAAGTATCATTACCTACTAATGGTCTAGTACCAAAGCACAAAAAAAAAAAAAAAAAAAAAAAAAAAAAGATAGTTCGTACCTCTTAGGAAATATATAATCCATAAATGGGATAGTTGACTTAATATATGTGACGGAAGAACTGAGATACAAGTATAAACAAAACGTATATAATATTTTTTTTGTACAAAACACATAACAATTTATAATCCACAGGATTATAATACAAAACGTTGACAGTTTATAGCTTAGTCCTATTCAGGTATCACTAGTGAGAACTGTTTAGTGCAGAGCATATGCTGGAGCGTGGGCGACGGCTACTGGAGCGTGGGCAACAGCAACTGGGGCGGGGTGTGCTCCTGCATCTCTGTGGACAACAGCGTTGAATCCATTGACTGGGTCAGCGGTGTAGTCTACGGTCCTGATGGAACCGTCGGGTTCGGCGAGAGAATAGCTTCCATGGACGACATCACCATCACGAGATTCAGTCTGTCCCTTGGAGTCTCCGGTAGAGTGGTCGTTGACGGAGTAGGAGAAGGTGTAGGATGGATGAGGATCATATGGTTCGACTCTGGGTGCGACAGCGACTGGAGCGTGAGCTACTGCGACTGGAGCAGCGTAGGGCCTGGCGTAAGCGACTGGTCTGGCATAAGCGACTGGTCTGGCATAAGCGACTGGAGCGTGAGCTACTGCTACTGGAGCATGGGCGACGACTGGAGCGTGGTAGCCGTACTGGGGAGCGGCGGAAGCCAAGCCAATGGTGGCTGCGATGAGGAGTACCTGTTGAATTAACACAAGGAGTATAACTTACATAATTATTAATAATATGTAATGATCAATACTGTCTTTAGTGATAAATAAATATAATTATAAAATGGTTTATCTCTTCCTGAGAGCTACTTACTAGTCTTGTCATGGTTGAATACTGCCTTCTCAGTGGCCGGTAGCGGCTTATATAGCTCGCTTAAAGAAAGGGGTCGTCAAACTACATTCATTTCCCTTGAACTTGGACCAGCACTGACTAGAGCAAATTGAATAAACTGGTTTTAATTCTACACATTAGTATGCAACTGTTAGTTATTATCAACTATACGTAACCTTCTGTAATATTATTTTGATTTAAATGGGTATAATATAATTTATTAACAATAATTTTTTTTTTGGCCTTTCGATAATGGTAATTATGGTTTGCTTTTGTTAATAGTACTTAACAAAAGTAATAGTTAATAGAATTGTTAATTGTACTTAACATACACAATAGTGTATGTTTGTTATAGTAGAATAAGCCACTGACATAATCTTTTTTCAAATTTTTTATTGGGTTAAACCTATTAGAATGCTTGAAAAATCTCATTGTTAATATAAAATTATGAGTCTACCTTCTATTTACAATAAAATGACATAGCCTTAAAATGGTCAAAACAGTTCCAACTGTACTCATAACAAAAAAGAGAACCAACTAAAGATATTGTACAGATTAATATTAATAATTCATAGTAACAATTTAATTTAACTATTAGGTATTTTCTGCTTGTTGAATGGATGCAAGGTCCAGCACCCACTTTAGGATTCTTAATAATAAAAAAATATTACATTTTCTCAATTTTCAAAATTATCAGCCCTTTCAGTTAGGGGCAGTTAAACCTGCTTAAATTTCAATATAAATTTTAAATCTACCCTTCGTCATAAACCTACAACTTCCTACACTGATTCCTGTTGAACAGATCCGCTATCTAGGACTCCAACTGGACAAACGTTCAACTTGGAATCCACATACAAAACTACAGGAAACTGCTCACCGTTTTCGACTTCTTCAACATTTAGTAGAGAAACATGCAAAGCTGCCGATTTACTACAAAAGACTCACTTACATGACAGTTATCAGACCTATTTGGACATACGGAGATGAGCTCTGGGGCTCAACTAAACCTTCCAATGCTTCTCGTATCCAATCATTCAATTGGATTCAATCAAAGCAATTCGAAATCTTACAAAAACTCTACAAAGCCCCTTACTTGTTACCTAAGAAACTTATCCACAAAGGTCTTAATGTTCCATATGTTACTGATTTAGCACAAACCAATACATATAATATATATATATATATATATATATATATATATTTTTTTTTTTTTTATTTTTTTATTTCATTGACAGCACATTTTTAAATAGGTTATGATTGATTTGGGATTACAACTTTATACAATAAAGCACTTACTTTTTACATAGGAATAAAGATATATAATTTTTATTCATTATAATAAAAATAAATCATATAAAAAATCCATATAGCATAGGAAAATTATAACAGATTTATGTCTCAATATGATTGTCAAAATTACTGCTTTTCTATTGGATATGTTAAGGTTTATCTTGAGATGTTTAGTTACAATTTTTTATTTAAATAAAAATTGATTAAACTATTAACAAATTAATGTTGTATATTAAAATAAAGAAATTGAATCCAACTCAATTTATTTATTTTGTTTTTCACTTCATTTTTAAAATTTAGTATTACAATCACATCTTTTCTTATGTTCAGTCATGTATATATAATCACCTTTTTGAAATAACTTTTTTCTTAAGTCTACCAAATAGCACCTATAATATAATATAAAATAATATTATATAAATAACGACTGATCAAATAATTGTAGCTAAAGTTGTTGAAATTTTTTTTATGTTAAGCTTGAGTGATTACTTAATTTTTGTTAATAATAAAACGTGATTCATGTACTATGCAACTAAGAATTTTTTCCGCATATTTTATTCGGACTTTTTAATTTATTATATTAAACCTGTTTTATTACTGCCTCTTATCTCATTTTTTCTTATTATGTTTTCTGTGGTCTGTAAAGACTCCTGGTAAATGTATTCATCCATGTTGAACAATGTGATAAACTAAAAACTAAACCAAAAAGAAGCAAATAACAAGTCTAATTAACTCATGTTTTTTTTTCTTTCTGTTTAGATAACTTCATTATAGTAATAAAAAATTACTGAGTAAATAAAATGTTACTATGTGAATATATACAAACTAGCTATAAAAAATATCGAAAGGTTTCATTTTAATGTTCCTCTTAATATAATAAAATCAATCAATTATTAAAGAAATCTATAACTGTGGTTGATACTACAGAAACAAAAATTCCTGTAAAAGTTAGAACTTGTAACATTATATGTTTAGTAAATTTATGTACGTGTTATTCCTATCTGACACCTATATAGCTGACAGAAATATAGAATCTATGTGCTGCAGTATTATATATTTTTACTTTAAAATTTTCTGTATTTTTCGAATGAATCACTCATTGATTTAAAAAAAAAAAAAAATGTACCATTACATTCCATGAAGGGTACTGGGTCCTAGCACTTGGTAAGGAAGTATTAATTAGTGATGTGGTCAGCATTTATGCTTAACGCCACGTTTTCACCAATAAAGAGTACAAACTTTACGGAGGCTAGGTCTGCCCCAGGATGGTCTCCAAACCACAAAGGCGATCTACGGCGGAAGAAACAGAAATTAAATTTTCTGCCTTCAGCCTAGCTAGTTCAGTGAGCTACTCACTGAGCTACCCCAATCCCCAGACATAGTATATTTTGACGAATGTTCGTATGGCATATGAATGGATGGATGACCATTTTTCTATTGGTTGTAGGTCTGCAGTGACGAGATGGTTATTTTGAAGAAAAATAAACTACTATCAGGATTGATGGTTTAATTGGAACTGTTTTATTTAAAAACTGGTTTGGTTTTTTTTTTTAAATTTTTTAATGTTTTTATAGCTTGGTATATATTTTATTTCCTTATAGATATTATTATACACGTTTATCTTAACAGGAAATTGGAAAACAGAAATTGATTTGATTACTCGAACTATTTTTGTATAACATTATTGTAACAAATTATTATGGATTTCCGGAAATATTTATAAAAGTGTGTGTGTGTGTGTGTGTGTGTGTGTGTGTGTGTGTGTAAGAGAGAGAGAGTGTGTAAATCTAAACTGAGGCTATAACAATGTAAATAAAACTATACGCCGTTAAATATGGTAATATGTTGACTTTAAATGTTAACTTTTAGATTCATGGAACATAGATACAGAAAACAGATGCATAACTAAAAACAGAATATGCCATTATTTTTTTATTACAGAAAATATAACTTTGTATAATCCATGGGATTATAATATATCACTGAACGTTGGGATCGAAATCGTAGTTCATGGGTTTAACGAGGGATGACTACTTGCTTAGTGAAGAGCGTATACTGGAGCATGAGCGACGGCAACTGGAGCGTGTGCAACTGTAACTGGGGCTGGATGTGCTCCAGCTTCCCTGTGAACGGCTGCGTTGAATCCGTTGACTGGGTCAGCGGTGTAGTCTACTGTCCTGATGGAACCGTCGGGTTCAGCGACAGAGTAACTGCCATGTACAACGTCTCCTTCACGGGATTCAGTCTGACCTTTGGAATCTCCGGTGGAATGATCGTTGACGGAGTAAGAGAATGTGTAGGATGGGTGAGGATCGTATGGCTCGACCCTGGGAGCGACAGCGACGGGAGCATGGGCTACGGCGACTGGTCGAGCAACAGCAACTGGCCTTGCGTAAGCGACTGGAATGTGAGCTACTGCTACTGGAGCATGGGAGACGACTGGAGCGTGGTAGCCGTACTGGGGAGCGGCTGAAGCCAAGGCAATGGCGGCTGCGAGAATAAGTACCTGAAATAATTGATTTAAGTAATAATAAATGCATTATTATTGATAAATGTTTCTTTTCCCTTTCCTTAGAGCTACTTACTAGTCTTGTCATGGTTGAATACTGTCCCTTCGATTGCCAGTACAAGCTTATATAGCTGGTTTAAAGGAAGCGGTCGTCAAACTACATTCAGGCTCCTTGAACTTGATTAGTAATGCCGACATATTAACTAATGAACAGGTTCCTGTGCATTTGATTACTTTGAAAAAAAAAATAAATAGAAACACTATTTGTAATCGATTTAAGTAGAAATCAGTTTTAGAAAATGAATCAATGACGAACTCACAATATATATTCTTCTTTTACTTTTCACTGAAAAGTTTACAATGTTTATTTTATCTGATTTATGTTTTCAAGGATAAGGTTAATTAGTTCAAGGACTAATATTTGTAGATCGTGTTTACCCTGATATGTACATAAATGTTACAAAACATAAATAAGCAGATATAATAAAAGTAAATTAAGATAAAACCATAACTCATAGTAATCATAACTCCCGTACGTCCATAAGTACTTTTTCAATTTTTCCGAAGAATAAAATTTGAATGAATTCCATACTCTTTTGAGTTGGTGACATGAAGTTTGTTATCCATTACGGATGTTTTGTCGTTAAGACCATTGTGTTACCCATTTCATGACTCTCGGGATATATAGCTGTAGTAGTACCTCCACGAATTCGAAAGAATTCTTGTTCGTGTTATTTAATATATTATCTTTTAAGCTCTCTGCACCTATCTAACGTTTAAGCAGAATTTCGATTCCATGAAAAGAATATTTTTCTTCGCACGAAAAATGTTTTTTCGATGCTTTTTAAACGTCTTTAATGATCTTAAATTTCCTTCCAAGAAAGTCAGATTTTGGCTTTGAGGCATTGTACAAACGTAAAAATTCGTAACCGCGGTGAACACGTTCCTTTTTGTTGAGCAGCTAGATGAATTTTTTGAACCCATCATGCACTCACATCGAACATAATATGCAAATGATCTTTCATGATCCTCGGAAAACTTTTTTTTTTAAGCTCTGAATTAATGGTTATATCTTTGGTCTACAGTTCCCGATCAAAAAACACTACCCATCCACCGAATATTTGGTCTTCCGGCTCTTGCGACTCTTTATATAAAACTTTCTAGGAGGTCCCGATCTGTATCGCCCTAGCCACCCAGATCATTTCCTAAGTTTAATAACTCTGGCAACATCGGCATCGGCAAATGAATCGTACAGTTTCTTATTTTTTTAACGTTTTCGCTCAAATATCCGGTCGTATCTAAAAAGGTTTTCCTCATCGTTTTTTATGGACCCTAGATCTAGTTCTGTATGAAAGAACTGCTCTTATAAGCGTTTTAGATAATCGGGATTTCGTTTGCCTTATGAAGCTCTTGTGTGTTTAAGTGACCCAAAATAGCACCGTTTGGCCGCTGCTATGCTTTTTCCGATTTCCAACGAGGTATTATTTGTAATATCAATTTGTACCCTAAGTTATTTAATTTCTGTAATTCAAAGGTACACGCCCCAAAAAAGCTACCTTCCGCTCTTGTGGTCTAGCGCCAACTTCAGAGAACATACATTCAGTATTTTCCTAGTCGACTTTGAGGCTCATTGTCTGAGCACAATTCTGTAGATCAGGAATGGCTTCTTTTATAGTTGCAAAGAATTTTACTGGGTCTAAATTTAAATCTCTAGGTAATTGGGCCAGCCAAGAAAAAAACGATGCTCATTGTATAGCAGTTTCTCTGGCAACATTCTCCATCACTAACAAGTGGGTGGCACATTTTTTTGGAGGTTCCTGGTGAAATAATATTAGGCTCGTATTTTGCCGTCCCGACAAATGAGCCCTAAAAGCCGTTAAAAATAATGAAATATCATTAAACTAATTTATTTTATATCTCGAGTTAATAAAATGATACCGACATGATTCTTGAACCGACCTTTTTTTTTTTTTATTAAAAATTTAACGACAAATTTTTTTACTGCTTCATAAATTTTTGTTTAGATTAATTAAATTCTAGAAATATGATTAGATCTCCTAGCAAACTACCATTATAAATTTTTTTTACACAAATCACGTCGTCAGATTCTAATTCAGCACCCTTAAACAATTGAAAAACGTTTATTCAATAAAAACAAAAATATGATTTTTTTTTTGCTCTTTTAAAGGGTGATGACATTTTTAAACCAATTATTATTAACTTTTCTTTTAATCACCATTGTTCTAATTAACTTGATTAGTATCACTGGAAACAGGATATCCTTACCTTTCTTTTGATGTATTCAATAAACGAAGACCTATTTAAAAAGTGGAAAAATCCGAAATATATTCATTTTTAACATGAGTTTAAAGCCAGATAAGAAGATGAAACCATAAACATTTCAAGCGTATTACCACTCCATAATTTGGAATCCCTTTTTAAGAAGGGAACTCCGGTGAGAAATCTGACTGATCTCTTACTTGGCATCTGACATTGTACATTTTTAACAAGTGGGGTAAGCTGCAACGGGATGTTTATCCCTTTTATTATTTTATATTTTTATAGAATCTGATGTTATCATAAGCCTACTTTATGTCGTTGAATACAATGCACAGTCTAGTGTGAAAAGTATGTTTTAAAACGATATAACATTCTTTTTCCATTTAATATATACTGTTAGTATTGTTAATAGGTTATAACAGTTAATATATGTGTATGTATGTATACATACATATTTATATTTTTTGACAGTTACTATTATGTTTAATAAGATTTTTGAGGTTCAGTCTATAAATAAAAACAACTATTTTGGCGACGTTTCGAGACTATATTGTTCACATAATCATCTCCTACAGTGAAAAAATATGCTGAAATAAAATGTATTACACACACATATTTCAAAACATAAAGTTAGCTACAATTCTAACATGTTTTGAAATAACTTGTATAGTATAATTATAACATATATAATTTTATTGAACCTGTTTTTTCACTGTATGGGATGATTATGAAAACAATATAGTCTCCAAAGGTTGCCAAAATGGTTGTTTTTATTTATTGACTGAACCTCAAGAACATAATTAAACATAATAGTAACAGCCAAGAAGTTTATCCATATTAACACATTGAGCCAATACTGGAAAATATCTATAGTGGAAGAATGGGATTTTATGAATAAATTAAGTCAACCCACGGTCCTAACCCAATAAAGGAAATTCACGCAGTGATTAAGGAACTTCAGAAATCTAACGGAAAACTGGAGATTACGAAGAATACAAGGACATTCCTACTAAGATGCAAGGCATGATTATGTGAACAATATTGTCTCAAAACGTCGCACAAAAATCCATAATCGAATCCATCTTTTTTATCCAGCTGTTTACTTTATGGTATTCTTAAATATTCCTACGACAACTGTTTAGTATGATTATTCCATTGTCTACATATTCGTTGAAGTCAACATAATCGAAAAACTTCAGGAGTATTTTCGTTTTGCGATTTTTATCGTATTAGCCGCAAATTATATTAAGTTCCATTAACGCCTCATTGGTAAGAAAATGACCATTGTCAACGATGCAATATACAGCTCAAGGTATCTATTTTAAAATATACTTCTTTAATTGGTAAGCTGTGCACTTATTATATTCATTGCATGCGTGCAAATTTTTGGTGACCAGTTTGAAAATTATTCAAACTTTAAAGAGGCTTTTAAAAAAAATCCTCAAATATCCTTTTGTAGTTTTTGCATATTCTTGTTGCTTGGTTGTATAGGCTTTGATTTGCCGTGAACTTTAACTGCGCCCGGACTGTTTTATTTTTTGTTGTTTAAAAAACGACAGTATGACCAATGACCAGTTTGCTAAAATATGTTTTTTACACAAAAATTCAGATCGGATGAGAGTCTAACTACCGATTGAGAAGAGAAATATCTGCAAATAGTCGAGTATTTTTTTTTCTCAAATTCAATGAAAAATTGAATAAGGTGGAGCAGTCGTAATATATTTTGTCGAGGATATGTCTCTTGACTTTAACAGGAACTTCAATGCCAACTATTCACGAAATATGTGCATTCAATTCAGAGCCAAGCCGAACACGCGGAAGACCGGAAATCCTTTTCTAAGAATTTTTCAATAAAACTAAAAAACAAAAAGGAGGGTAAAAGGATCTTGTTCTTAACACGTCATCTGTTGAATTACGTTATGCTACAGAATATTTGGTTGAAGAACGAAATAGATAAGACCACTTCAAGCACTAGCTTTACGCATGGATTTATGTTTGTCTGATAGGAAATAAGGTATATGGTATGCATAAGGAATGCTTTCCCAGCCATTATTCCTTAACTTTGACAAAAAATTCCCTATTTTTTATTAATATTATCGCAGGTGAAGTTAGAGCTTGGATAAATTTAATTGAAATCTGCAAGTAACAGTGCAGAATGTATAAAGATTCCAAGTTTGGAGAAAGGTAATGAAATCAAACTTGAATGTAAATGGGGATTAGATAACAGTTTTGGTCATAACTATTGTAAAAAAATGTTTAAAATGCATTTAGCACTAATGAAGATCTTTTTTTAATAGCTATGGTGACACTGAAATTTATAGAAGTTAGAAACGAAAAAAAAAAAAGTATAGGTAAATCAGCGTTCACCGTTGACCTTATATTACAGATCCATAAAATTAATTAAAAAAAAAAAAAAAAAAAAAAACTACAGATCTAAGGTGTGACGACAAAAAGGCAATGAAAGATTAAATTTTCCAACTAAAAACCTCTGCAATTAAATTTTAAATCGATCAAATGTACTCGTTTTGTTTCATGTTCACAATGCTGGTTGGTAGTGTTACCAACATTTGATGTGGAACAAACGCTATGTTTATGTGTTCCATTTGCGGGGCTACCACAAAGAAGACGAATATTAAAAAAAAACAAAAGAAAATCTTCATATATTCTCTTCACTTAAACTTAAACACACCCTAAAACTTGCACCACGAAATTTCAGTTTGCTACCATAGAAAATAGAAAAAAAAAAAAAAAAAAAACCCTTCATTTTTTATAATTATCTTGCCATAACTTTTTATGGGAGCATTTCCGGACCCATTTTATAGAAACTTTTTTGACAGCGTGTAATTTTCTACATGATTTTGACGGTTTGCGAATTTGTCCACCATCACTCTATGTTCGAAGCACTGTGCGTCGCCAAAATCGTTGTTTTTATTTATAGACTGATCCTCAAAAAGCTTATTAAACATAACAGTAACAAAATATATATATGTATGTATACATACATCCACATATATTAACTGTTATAACCTATTAATAATACTAACAGTATATATTAAATGGAAAAAGAATGTTATATCGTTTTAAAACATACTTTATAAATTATATATATATTATATATATATATATATATATATATATATATATATATATATATATATATATATATATATTTTTCGAAAGATGATGGTAAAGTTGATGGAGCAATGAAATAGCTAACTGTTTGCTTGTTATCGTCAAGACATTTCGAGGATAGTAATTTTCTAGGAACAATATTGGTCAAGAGACAATGCCTGAGATTTTAATGAAGAAGCTGATAAAAGCGAGATGATTACTTAAGGTAAAGTCCAAGGATGTTGGCGTTGGAAAGATTTGTGAAAAGAAGTGATACGTGTAACAAATCTGTTACCTCCTATAACCGTAGGTTATAAATCCGTAGATCATCACATCACTCTGTCCAGAACTGCCTCTCGGCAGGACGATTTGTTCCGTTTAAGCAGTATTTGTCACTGATACCCTGTATTATCTGTATGTTTTAAATTTAATTCTCAAGAATTTCAACAATCTATTTTGCTCATTAAGGTAACACTAGTAAGTTACATCATTGAGTTGTATACGATTTCAAGAAAGTTCCATTCCTCAGAATAAAAAGTAAACAATAATATAATTAGTTTTAGGCTTATTTGTTTTTCACATTGTTTTTTTTTTTTTTTTTTTAAATATGACAATCAGTTACAATATAGAAAAGTAAAACACTACTAACAATAAGAGATCTTTTCATTATTTGTTTAATAACGTGCAATCTGTTCTAACCTTAGCATAAATCTTTCAATGACAAATTAAAAACAGTTATAATTATAATAATTAAATAAAATATTATATAATAATTATAATTATTATTTAATAATTAAATATTATTCGGCATTTATAATTATAATTATTTAAACCGATATAAAAATAACATATATATATATATATATATATATATATATATATATATATATATATATATATATATATATATATGAGAATATTCACTGGTTCTGTGATCAGATTTTTAAAAAAAAAAAAAATAAATAAAAATAAAATAAAAAAAAATAAAAAATACCTTTTACTTACCCTTCTCCTCTTCCGCACCCCTTACTTGTTATCCTATAGATTGCTTTGTGGTGATATTGAATTAAACCTTTTTTTTTTTTATTATTATACAGATATTTGAAATTTTTTAATACGAACCATTTAAGGAATTGGAGGACCTGCTTGGTTTGGAATTTCTTTGGTTAAGGTTAACTAATGTAAACATTTATGTTGTAAATGTGAATTTGATTTAACATCTTATTCATTTCATATTCTTAAATTTAATGAAGAAGGAGGGATAATAAAATTGAAAAAAAAATTTAACTATAAAAAAAACATATAATTAACTCCCTTGATAAAATACAAAGCGTTGCATAATACCATAGGATTACTGTATATTACAAACCGTTGGGATGAAATTCATAGCCCAAGGCTACTCAGGTCAAAATTAGAATATTTACAACTAAATACTTTAATGAAGTGCGTATGCTGGTGCGTGAGCGACGGCAACTGGGGCGTGGGGGCAACAGCAACTGGAGCGGGATGTGCGGCAGCATCCTTGTGGACAACTGCGTTGAATCCGTTGACTTCGTCTGCGGTGTAGTCTACGGTCCTGATGGAACCGTCGGGTTCAGCGACGGAGTAGCTTCCGTGGACGACATCTCCATTTCGGGATTCGGTCTGTCCCTTAGAGTCTCCGGTAGAATGGTCGTTAACGGAGTAAGAGAAGGAGTATGATGGATGTGGGTCGTATGGTTCGACTCTGGGAGCGACAGCGACTGGAGCGTGAGCCACTGCGACTGGTCGAGCAACAGCGACTGGAGCAGCGTAGGGCCTAGCGTAAGCAAGTGGTCTGGCGTATGCGAGGGGTCTAGCGTATGAGAGGGGTCTGGAGTATGCGACTGGAGCGTGAGCGACTGCTACTGGTGCGTGGTAACCGTACTGGGCGGAGGCGACGCCGAAGATGGCAGCGAAAAGGAGTGCCTGTAATGGTTAAATGATTAAAACAATGATGAATGTTACATTTTATCAATAATTATTAAATAATTTTAATATTGTTGAAAGTAAACTCTGCAAAGTGAAGGAATACTTACAATTGGTGCCATGTCTTAGAGCTCGTTGGAAACTGATGGTTCAATGGGCGGTGGCCTCTTATATAGCCGGGTCTTGCAGTGATCTGTCCTGGTCAAACTAGCTCCTGCTCACTTGAACCTGACCCAGTAATAACTATATCTATCTTAGCATGCTCTGATATTAGCATTCGTTTTCTTTACGCTATTCACTAATTAGAGGCTTAGTGATTTGTTTATTATAATGAGGTAATTTAATTTTTGTCTCTCTGTCGCTTTCTCTCTCTTTTTTTATTGATATTGGCATAAATATCAATACCTAGTTATGCTAATAAATGCGCGTATTAATAAAAAGTAAATTTCCAAATATTTTTTTCTCTTTTATTTCTTTATTCAAAACCCGTCCCAGGAGTAATAACCATTGAATCAGATGACAGTAAACGTACTACCTGGCCTGATAAGCAAGAGGTAGAGTAGCTGTAGGTTCTTCTGAAATTAATACTGCCACATAAATAAATAAATAAAAAATAATCTCTTTGAGCAGATCTACCATCCAGCACCTTTTAGCTTTCTGAGAGGATTGTATAAGTAAGTGAAGTTCATTATGTCTATGAAGTCTGTCATAAAATCGCCTGTAAAGGGCATGTTACTGTGGGTATATGCATATACGAGTACTTGGTGATGTAAGAAGGAGATTTCGTTATAAGCACAACTATTTTCTATTGACATTTTTTTTTTATTTTTAAGGTGCGCATTTTTACCAGTCATGTGTACTTGTGTGGTGTATGCCCGTATCGGTTTGATTAAATAAGAATATGTGTTTTGTTGCTGCTGGAGTTTTAATACCGACCGTTTTTGTAGGATTGGACACAAAAGTTTTTGTCTTTAGTTTAAGTTGAGACGCTTTCGTGTTGTATGAGTCCCAGATCATTCTTATGTCGTAAGTCTTAAATATTAAATTTCGTTTGATAGAGTAATTGTTTCATTGTCTGCTCTGGCTTTCACTGAATGAATAGAAGAGATATCTGAGCCATGACGGATAGAGAAAAAAAGATTGAAAGATAAATAATGTGTAAAATGAAGAAGATTTTTCAATTTATATAGAACACCTTCGTACCGAACTCTGTTAACTGCTTCCTGTCAACATCTGAAAATACTTCTGTAGCTTATCGTTTTTCTGTAGCACAATTGATATGAAATTCGTAAAGCGGTGTAGTCAATCAACTGTTTGTGAGATTAACCATATCTTCAGTAATGTGCAGGTTGTACTAGTTGGTTTGTCTGTATGTCTGTGAGCATTCGTTGGTGAAATATTTTTCAAGACGTAGACTGATTAGCCGATATGAAGTATATGAATCAGTGGTTTTGTTCAGTTTATATATCAAGTAATATGGGAATATTACCATTGAACTGCAATTTTATAGTTTTACGAATTACTTTAGAACGTTTTATTAGGAAGACTATGGCTAAGAATTCTCTAGATTAACTAGGCCGTGATTAAATCAAACCCTGGGGTTTCATTAGTAGGATTCCCAAATATTGCAGAAATTGTTTATCAGGTATATATAAATATCTAAAGTAGTTTTATTATAACTTATGTACATTGTTACGTCTAGCTCTTAAAAATTGGCAAATATTAATGAACTGTAGGGCAATAAGTAGTCAATTTATTCATGATTACTGTATTTTTTTTCTGCAAACCGACAAAATAAGAACCCTGCACATTGTACTTTCATTTCATCATCACACCTTTATTTATTTTCCTCTCCCGAAAATCCAGTGTGGTGTTGTTCTCACTTGATGCTAAACAGTCGGTACCCAAATCTTTCTCTCTCCAGGGAGTCTTTACCTGTGATCTTAAGTTTTTTTTGTTTTTTTTTAAATCTTTTTATTTGATTAATTACATGCTGCCTCACTCAAGGGCAATGAGTAATAATGATGAAAGTGACTCATTAATTCAATATGTACACTGATATAAAATAATGTAAAATAAATAAAGTAAGATGAAACAGAATAAACAACTTTAAAATAAACAACTTAAAGATAAAAGAAATAAAATAATATATACAAGAAATAAGATAAAATGTACAAAAAACTGAAAATAATAACTAAAATAAGGATTAAGGAAGAAAAGAAAGAGTCATAACTACATTCGTACTCTATATACAATATTCACAAACACTCCGAGGAACACCCCAATCCAAGCCTGCCTCCCAGTTTGAAGGCAAGCCGGGCTCAGAGAGTTCCCTGCGCTGTTCTATCAGCTGCATCACTGATATAATCCAGTGGAGGCTGAGAGAGAGCGCTATGGCACAGTCGCACAGGACTTGAGTAGAGAAGCTGGTCATTGCCAGCACTCCAATAATAATTATTTACAATAAATCTCGGGGCCATTGCCGTTTTAAGCTACGAGGTGGATTATAAGGATGCGTGTAACTGGATAGTGAATGAGCGAGTGGATTGGGATGGTTGGAAAGGTTTTGATGGAATTTAGAGAATTTAAGGGGTATGAGGTCAAGAACAAAAGGTATATTGAAATTATTAGTTGTTGCACCAATATTCAATCAGGGATAAGTAAATTTGGAGATTACAGGAAGCTATTGAGGGATCTGGATGCGATGAAAGGATAGCAATGTCATCAGCAAAAGTTTCTAGGAAAGTATCAGTGGTAGTAGGGATATCTGCAGTATAGAGGATATTTAGAACTGGACCAAGAACGCTACCTTGTGGAACACCTGCCTCTATTGGGTAGCAGTTAGAGTATTCCATTCCGTAGCGAACTCGAAAGGAACGGTTAGAGAGGTAGGATCGAAGGACTAGGAATAGCGATTGAGGTAAAAGGGTTTTGATCTTGAAAAGCAAACCGGCATGCCATACCCGGTCAAAAGCTTGCGCTATGTCCAGAAATGCGCCGGAGCAATACTGTTTGCGTTCAAGTGCTGAGGATATATGGTCTACAACTCTAAGGCCTTGTTGGACAGTGGAGTGCTTAGAGCGGAATCCAAACTGGTGTGAGGGAATATTTCGGCATTCAAGGATTAGTTTTTCCAAGATTTTTGACAGGATTGGAAGAAGGCTGATCGGTCTGTATGATGAATCCATTGAAAGGAAGGTTTGTCCGGTTTCAGGAAAAGGATAATAATAAAATGTTTCCATTGCAAGGGGAAATAGGTTGTTCGGAGGATGCAATTAAATAAATAGGTAAGGAATATGACAGCTTTATGGGGAAGTTGCCTGAGAATCTGTGAGGTGAGAAGATCATATCCGGAGGATTTACGAGTTTTTAATTTTCTCAGGAGGAATTTGACCTCAGAGGGGTTAATTGCCTTAGTACTTAAGGATAGGAATCGGTGAATCAAGGAATTCATGGACCGTTGTTGTTTGGGTGGGGTTAGAATCAGGATGGGGAACAAATATACTGGAGAGGCGCTGGGCAAATTCTTCAGCTCTATTCTCATCAGAAGCTGCCCATGAACCATCTTCTCGCTGGATTGCATCTTCAGGATGCCTGGTTCTTTGCCAAATGGCTCTGGCTTGGCGTCTGGATCGGATAAGGTCACTTAGGTCTTGGGGTGAAGGATTTTTCTTTCTAACTTTGGATGGGGAACGAGGGGAGGATGCAGCACAGGCTGCCTGCTGGATTATGTTTGCAAAGGAATTAGTTGCATTTTAAGGAGGGAGGTTTTTAAGGATACTCTGAGGTCTATATTGTCGGAGATTATTTGGCGGAAGTGATTCCAGTCTATTGGTCCTCTTATAAACGATGGGGGAGGAGATTTTGGAATCGAAGTGACGGAAAGGGTTAGAATGAAGACGGAAAGGAAATTTCATCCAGGCGTTCTATGGTGTAATGGAGAGGTCCTAAGCCTGAATGTATGAAGAAATCCAGAAGGCCAGGGTTTCTGTTAGGATCTGTGGGCCAATATGTAGGACTACCAGGAGAAATGAAATGAAATCTTCGGGAATCATGTGCAGACTGCAATGCCCGCCCACGGAGTTGGTGGTTCTTAAACCCCATGATCTTAAGTTTATTCAGTTTCTACTTTATCTGCAATATTTATTTTCTGGTTACATTTTTATCAAAACTTTTGATGATTCAACCTGTTCGAGTCAATGTATCGTTCAAATCCAACCATATTTTCCTTATAGTTGTGTTATAAGTCTTCTTTCCTTTGATATATTTCACTGATTAATCTCAATCCATAACTTCACTATAACATTCTTAGGCTATACATTCTCATAAGTATTCTCCTTTCAATCTTCAAGAGCTTTTCTAACCTTGGCAAATTTTCTTGTAGATTGTTGATAATCTCTGCTTAAAACTTGAACTATTTTGTAACTTCCATATCCTTATTTAACCCTTTCTGTTTTCATTGAACGGTTTTTCTTGGTAGTCGTTATTTACGTTTTCTGAAGTTTTTATTCATGCCTTCTCTACTATTTTCTGAACTCATTTACCTGCGGTATAGCTTCATGTTCCGTCACAGCTAATGGGACCAAAATGCTAAGCTATTTGGTTTTGAATTTTTTGTTGTTTTTTTCCAAACATGACACACGAGTCCAAATTTGTAACATCAAACAGTTTGTTTTTTTTTTCCGAAAACAAAACTACTGGGATTTGTTTATATCCCCTTCGAATTTAAATTTAGTATAAAGTAGTGTTGCTTGGATTAGATTTGATGTTTTTTTTTTATCTACTTCATTTTTTCTCAGTATAACCATTTGTGTTCCCTGTCTTTCGAGTAATTAAAATCTATTACTTTTTTTTAAATCAACAAAATACATGGATATATATATTTTCGTATTTGGCAATCCATTTCAGGCTCAATATTTGTTCCAAACTGAAGCATCTATGGTATTCTTTCCGTTTCGAATCGATTTAAGTTTCCAGTTTGTTTTTAAAAACATTTTATATGTGGCACTATAGTTTTTAACACTCGGTTTCATATTTGTAAACTTGCTTACTAGCAAAATGTATTTAAGTCTGTATGCATATTCATAATTTTTCTCTTAGCCATACGTTGTAGCAGATTATAATGCTTGACCAATCAATAAAGAGGTGTTGACAAACACATAGTTCTAGAAAAAGTGAAAATATGAGAATCTTTTCCTAGATTAGATCCTTAGATGCTTTACGGTATTGTTAAAAAAGTCATCTTATTATGACGTTCCCATGCATATTAAATATTACGTGTTTATTTATGAATAAAATGTTAACTACCATTGCTAATTTTCCATTTTTAATGATTTTATTACTTAAATTGAAAATAACATAAAATAATATATTTTTAAAAATTTGTGTTAGTATAACATAATTAAAATTAAACATGCATTGTACCTCTCGATCCTTATAAAATTTCTTTTGATAATATACTATGGACCTAACTTTATTTATTGACATAAAGTTAACTACAGAATTGCTATAGAATTGTGAGCAGAACTAGGTGGGTGAGATCTCATAACAGGAATTAATTTCAATACATTTTCCATTATTTGTTTGAAACTGCTAATTATATATCACATAATTAAGCATTATTAACTCTTGTCTGACAGTTCTAGGGCAAATGCATTTAATACGACCACAGTAGGAAACAAGTTTTGAAAGAATTTATTTTTTATATTATAGAACATCTCGCCCTAGAAGTAGCGATTCGAGGAATAAAGATGAACCCAGGATGCACTATTTACAATGGCCTTACACAGCACATGGCATATGCTGATGATGTGGTTATCACAGGTAGAACCGAAAGAGCATTGGCCGGGGCTGTTGAAGAATTCAAGACAGCAGCTCTCAATTCGGGTCTAGAAATGAATATGGACAAGACCAAATATATGAAAACCTCTAGACGGACAGATAGAAGAAGAGATACGGTTGATGTGGGGGAGGACACGTTTCATTGTTGTAGTAAATTTAAGTACCTGAGAGGAGTTGTGACGGAGAGGAACAATCTAGACATTGAAATAAAAAGGAGGATGTTTGCAGGAACCAGATGTTTTTATGGAGTACAAAAAGCTCTCCATTGTAAAACTCTCTCAAGAAAAGCAGAACTGTTGATCTAAATCTATAATAAGACCAATAGTGATGTATGACAGTGAGACATGGACTCTCACTAAAGATAACGGAAGAGCACTGTCGGTCTGGGAGAGAAGAATATTGAGAAGGATCTTTGGTGCGGTGAGAGAGGAGCACAGGTGGCGGATAAGAAGCAACGCCGAGATCGCACTATTGTATGGTGAGCCTGATATACTCTGTGCTATCAAGAAAGGCAGGCTTAGATGGTTGGTACACGTCGAAACAATGGAGCCCAACAGGCTGCCAAAAATAAGGAGGAAAAAAGAGAGAAGAGGAAGAGAGGCAGACCCAGGCGTAGATGGATAGATGAACTGGAGGAGGATTTGCGGAAGCTGGGGATACGAAATTGGAGGAACCTAGCGAGGGACCGAGAGAAGTGGAGAAAGATGGTGGCAGAGGCCCGGGTCCTGCAAAGAATGTAGTGCCCAAGAACAAACAAACAGAACATCTCATTACATTTTGCATGTTTGTAGAAATTTTATATTATCCAGTATAGTACATTTTATAAAATATGTCTTTATTATTACCTTATTAGCATCAAAATATGACCTTAGTTCCTCATTGCATTGTTAAAAATCTATATATTTTAATTAAATCAAAAATACATTTGCAAAGCAGTACACATTTATTTAATGTTTATTTCCATAAGAGTAACATTTTAATTTCGCTATCAATCTAAATGATAATAATTATAAATTTAATAAAGACTCGGGAGTAAAAATAATACATCAACTAAAATATAGCCTAAAATTAAATATTTATGAATCATTAGAAATAATAAAATCGTTTAAAACTGATCCAGATGTATGTTCAACTGACCAGATAAACATTTCCAATAGCCCCATTTTAATTTTTTTTTATTATAGGAACGGGAAAATCCAATGAGTCATGTGGGAAATCCCATAGTAAACCCCTTAAATTCAACCGATCTGCCCCCTTCGCCTTTCCACGATGCATATATTTCAGATATCTGTTAGATCTTCTCAGGTGAATACCAATGATTGAATTCTTGTCTTACATTTTTGAAAAAAAATAGTATATATAATCCATAAAGCATAGTGCTGATGTGTTGAAAATGTTCTTATGTTTTAGAACTGAAGATGAATGTTTATCATTCAAAACTAGTATTGTAATAAAATAATCCCAATGGAAATGACAATTAATTCATCAATCGTAAAAAAAAATAAAAAAAAAAAAAAAAAAAGTGTGGCTGTGTCATGGACACGGCCGTGTGTTGTACGTGATTAAGTTTATGTTACGGGGTTATATTTTTTAAATAAAATATTTTTATTTGTGTATTCAGGCTAGAAGCAAGGAAACAAATAATTATTGTGTTACAATAAATCTTTATTTAGTAAAGGTCTGTGATACGAAAGTACGACACAAATGGCATACATGATACATGGAGATTTTCGGTAAACTTTAGATCAATACAGGTATCAGGTATTACCTAATGTAGTTGGAGAAGTTTTAATATAAGGCAAACTGAACTCCCTTGTAGTGAGCATGAAGTCGGGCAATGAGCGGTTTCGTGGGGCATCAACATTAAAAGCTCCAACTATCATAACTGGTGTAGTAAGATCAGGCTCGTACTTGGGTTTGGATGGAATATTTTAAGAACGATCGTAACATAAAGATTTTAATTTCTGCTAACTCTTTTGTCCAGGTGGATATACGAACACCCGAGTGTGTGGATATACACTAGACAAACATCGCCATGCTTTGCATCATTCATTTCCAAATAAATTTTCGAAATGTCAATGATAACTTTATTGCAATCAATGAAGCTATTGATGTTGCAATTTATGGCGACTCCACCGGCTTTGCGACTTGATGATGATGATACCGCTACCGACGATGTAGTTGAAATTTGTTCTTAGCGGTATTACAATATGATCTCTGATCAAAGCTAGGCACATTCACAGGCAATGAATTTTCCATCCTAATTGCGCTGATTGCAAAATAATCAGATCGCTTGATGATTGTATCAAGGATGAATTTTTTGATCCTTTAGCTATCCAGTGGTATAATTCAATTTCGGATGTAGAGGATAAATTCGAAACTACGACGTCAAACGGTATCCCCCGATTTTGTTATCATTGGGTTTTTTGGATTGCCCCTTTATGGTAGCAAATTTATATATTATTCAAGTAAAAAAAAAAAAAAAAAAAAAAAAGACAAACGTTCAAAGCTCCCAATTAATTACAAAAGACTCATATACATGACTGAGATTAGACCTGTTTGGACGTACGGAGTTGAGCTTTGGGGCTCCACTAAACCATCCAATTCATCTCGTATTCAATCATTACAATCCAAAATCCTTCGTAAAATCCTCAATGCTCCTTACTTTGACACCAATAAACTTATCCATAAAGACCTTAATGTTCCATATGTTGCTGATTTAGCCCACACCAGATACCTATCCTTTCATAGTAAGCTCCATTGCTTCCCACTCCATTCCTGATAATCCTCCGAGGCGTCTGAAACGAAGATGGCCTAGAGACCTTCTAGTGTAGAAGTTTTAATAAAGTGCTACTGATGAGTAGTTCTTTCCAAGTTTTAACATATTATAATCGTTGTCAATACATTTACTTGATGTATATATGCTGTACAGTTATAAATTTCAATAAATGCATATAAAAGGAAAAAATTAAATCTTTTGAGTCTTGAACTTTAGATATACACGTGCGATACATTTCTATCCGCACATATTCTGTAGTAAGCTAAACAACCATTCATTAATGACTGTAAATGTGTGGCTGGATTCAATATTTAACTTTAAGATGATTTAAACCCCTTAAAGCGCCTAAAAGTCTTGGTGTCTGACCCAAAGAGAATTTCGCAAATCTCAACTATTTAGAGAGAAATACATTAGAAGAATTGTTGCCTTTGGGTTGAGGGTGTGTGGAAAATAAAACATAGTATAGACATTAAGATATTAGCAACCAGAAGACTATGGGTCCCTTTAGTGCCAATAAAAAGACTAAGTGCTGGAAAACGAAGTTAATTGTTTTTTAAGACTTATATCTAATTTTATTTCTTGTTAGTATCCAAATTTATAATCACATCATTCTTACAATACCATAAACCTTCTTGACCTATAATAACACTGCTATTAAACTGAAGTTGGCGTTTCAACTTTTTTCAGCTTGTTTAATTAGTTTTCTTTAATTGATTTATATATCATCAGCAATCTGATATCTAGCTTGAATAATTCTATGAATGTTGTACTGAATTATGGATTAAAGAATGTTGAACTAGTTGCTATTGTTGAACTTAGGAATGTTCATAGGAATCCACAGATTCTTACGAAAAGAATTGGTATCGTGAATCGATTTCTCAAAGTCAATTCCTAGGAACCGAACGATATCACTTTAAACGAACGATTTTGTGATATTTAATTATGTAATTATTATAGAGAGAAATGTTTCAAGTTCTAGACCAAGACTGCTTACTTGGAATTTAAAACAATCTTCTTAATTATCAAATGGTTTTTTTCTGAATCGTATTGTTTCAAGTTACATATCCGATATTAAAAATTGTACAAATAGGATTACTATTTCTACCTGCTTGAAGTTAAAGGACTAAATAATTCAATGCATCCAGGAAATAATAACATTATTACGGTCCATGCATAGGTAATTATAGGTAAGCCAGCTAAGCACTCAAATAAAAGTTTATTTAAATAGATGATTCTTATAAAAGATTTTTCTTAGTTTATATTTCGTCTTTGTTACCAATAAGTATTATTGTTTCCCTATATGAACGAATGTACTGAGTAAAATTAAAGTGTATATAGTAGTGCATTAATTATGTAGAGAAAGGGATTAAAATAAATACGTTCAAACAGAAAATGTTTGTGAATTAAAGTATATATTGAGAGTCTTCAAAATGTTTTCATAGTATTCCCATTGAACGTTTATTAGATCCAAGGATTGCTTGAGGATGTAAATAAAAATGACGAAATTTGCTAGTATGTCTCCTTTAAATTATATAATGCCAAAATTTGTATACAACAATCATCCTATATAACTAAGATAACGATTATACAAAACAATAATATTTTCTGATTGAATAAAAGGGAATCAAAATAAAATTTCATTATTTTTTTTTAAACTTTTATTACCTATAAATAAATAAATTAGTGGAGGTAAGTGGCAACTGGGGCATGGACAGCGGTGGCATAAGCTGGAGCATAAGAGCGAGCGGCGAGGACTGGAGCGTGAGCAACAGCGACTGGAGCGTGTGCGACGGCGACTGGAGCATGTGCAACGGCGACTGGAGCGTGTGCGACGGCGACGGGAGCGGGATGTGCGGCAGCATCTTTGTGGACGTAGGCGTTGAATCCGTTGACTGGGTCAGCGGTGTAGTCTACGGTCCTGATGGAACCGTCGGGTTCGGCGAGGGAATAGCTGCCCTGGACGACATCTCCGTCACGTGTCTCAGTCTGTCCCTTAGAATCTCCGGTGGAAGCGTCGTTGACGGAGTAAGAGAAAGAGTAGGATGGGTGTAGATCGTATTCCTCAACTCTGGGGGCAACGGCTACAGCAGGAGCGTGTGCAACGGCGACTGGAGCGTGAGCGATGGCGACTGGAGCACGAGCTACAGCTAATGGAGCGTGGGCGACGGTGGCGACTGGAGCAGCGTAAGAAGCGTAAGGCCTGGCGTAGGCGAGAGGCCTGGAGTAAGCCAGAGGCCTGGAGTAGGCGAGTGGAGCGTGGGGGATCAGCTGGGCGGAGGCCACGCCGAAGACAGCGGCGATGAGGAGTACCTGTAAAAATGAATGAGTGTTATTGAAGAATGTAACCTGCTACTGTTATTGTATTGGCTAAAAATATTTAATAACTCACGAGACGTGCCATAGTTGAGAGCGAACTGCTAACTGGATCCAGGATGGGCGGTGGCTTCTTAAATAGTCCCCGAATGTGATGTTAGGTCGCCTGGCAGCCTCCTTCTCCCTTGAACTTGGCCGTCCAAAATTCCCCTTTCGAATTTTCGGGCCGAGTATCGTGATCTAATTATATAAAAATGTCAACATTTTAATTTTTTTTTTCTTATTTTTATTATTCTTATAAGATTCACAGGTTGCTATTAATTATTCTAACATAATAATTAAAAATTATTGAATAATATTTGTCAATAACAATTGGTATAGTATTACTGTTTGTCACTATTACCGATAAACTAAAGGTTCCTTAAAAGGTAACTAGCATAAACAGGTACGTTCAACCAAATCAATAGTAATTGCATATTCTATTTTTACTATTTGAACCAAAATTAATTTTTTAATATTATTTATTATTAAAACAAATATACATCATATGAGTATATCAAATCGATTTAAAATAAGAGATTCTTTCTTATATCCTTGTGATTTCACACAAGAACAAAATATACACCACCTCACATACGAGTATGAATGCAGACTACTCACTGACTGACTACAGAACTATACTACTGACAAAAACAGTACAGAAACTAAGACATTGGCCAGTGAATGGTCAATGTTTTGGTGAACAATTTATTTGAAGATTTCAAAATATTTCTTAAAAACTCTGTCATAAAAATAGAAGATATAAATATGAAATATCTTTAAACCACTAAATATTTATAAATGTTTGTATGTATAAATTTGTTGCTCGATTTTGTTGAAATTTGAATTATTTATGTTATATAACTTCTTATTCTTTATTTTATTTAATTTTCCTTGTTTAATTTTGTTTTTATATAGACCTTTCCAAAACATGTACTATTTATATGTATATGTAAAATAATAATCAAATAAAAAAATAATAATTACATGTACATTGTATACTTTGTACAAGTATGGTGTGTACAGAAAAAAATAAAATCCCTTCCAACAGTGTAACTGCTGGAAGGAAAACACTAAAAAAAAAATACATCATATGAGAATATTAATTACTGTTCTAAAAAAAAATGTTTTCATAAGACGAGAGCTTTTCACATTGATTGTTAGATATATTGTTACTCCGAGTATTGCATATTATTTTGCTTATTTATTCATTAAAATTTTTTATTTATAGATTTTAAATTACAAAAATAACGATTATTTTATCTTATTTCTTTTTTCTTTTTTTTTTACACTTTTTAATTATAGTGATCTAAATCATAATCGAAAGTTTTTATTTGTGTATACCCGAAATTAGCAATAACTTTTAATTTCTTTGTTTTTTGTTTTTTTTAATATATTATTTAATTAATTATTTTGTACTATCGATATTTATTACAAATTTCCGTAATGCTATAATAATTATAACAACAGTTTATTAATTATTTATACAATTCGCTCAATTATTTATTTACCTCTCTTAAGAGAAGAAATTAGCTCCATGTCTATGAGAAATAGCCACAGAAAAAGATGTTGAAAAAATAAATATATAAAAAAATAAAATAAATACCTCTTTTGAATGCAATGTAATTAGAATGGATCTATCAGCTTCATTAAAATCAATTATTTACTTAATATACAATTAATTATGTATAGTAAATAAATAAATAAAATAAATTGATAATTGTATAAAAATTATTTTCTTTGGCTAGTAAAATATAGGCTAACCTTAAATCAACATAATTAATATGTCATCTCATGTCACATGATTCGAACAGAGAAGAAATGCAATCAAAGAAGATTATTTAAATATTTGAGGGTATGGTCGTAATGAAAGTCGTTTTAAAATATTAATTTAAGTGATTGTCATACATTCTATATAATTTTTTTTGTTACCAATTGATTGAAATTTTCTAATTACATACAAAAAATACATCTTGTAAATGTAAAGACAACCATCGTAATAACATTATATAAAACACCTTTCCATTGTAGTACTTTAATGAACGTTCTATGTTAGTATGTCTGAGGCCGTCAGGTGGTTAGCGAGTATTGAATCAGAAGCAATTAGAGGCATTTAAGTAATCCAGTAAAATAAGGGTTTGGCGAAGAAAGAACTGCCAAACTTTTATTCTCAACGGATCTTTATAGTTTTTGGGGTACTGAATCCGAATGTGAAGGTTGCTACATGGCACCAGTCGGCTTCATACCCAAAATCGCAACAAACCGTCCAAAATACCGGTTATTTTTGGTTTTACCTATAAAACGACAACGAAGCTTTTTCCGCGGTCTTGGGACATATTGTAAAAATTGGTCGGCTTGCGGTCAGTTCCACTTCTCCGCGAAAAGACTTTTGTCGTACTCTCTTGGCTATAACTCTAAATCTGTTTGTCTGATTCAATATTACATTATATAATGTTACAGTAAATAGAAAAAAAAAATACTATAGACTCCATGCTGTAGTGATATATAAGATTTTTTGGCTCATTATTCACTTTAACTCCAGAACTATTTGTTCGATACGAAATTTCCTTTTTCCATCACAAAGCTGATTAAATTTACTATTAGAATCTATATGTGAAATTTCAATTAAAAGCCGTAAAATAGTTATATCACAACACTATATATCTCGGACTGTTGAGAAATCCAAGGTTTTTTTTTGGCACATTTTTCGCTGTAACTCCGCAAATATTTTTCCAATCCAAAATTTAATTTTTTAATCTCAATGCTGCTTACATTTGCAATTAGATCTTATATATTTAATTTCGTTACACATGTCATAAAACACTCGTTAAACATGTCATATATTGCCAAAACATACACTTTTAGCGTGTCAGCATAGGTGTATTACGAGGTTTAATATAAATTAAACATATAGGATCTAACAGAAAATTCAACTAGCTTTAAGATTAAAGTGAAATTTTGGATCGGTATTTCGGCATATTTTAGCAAAAAGTTTAGGTATTCTTTTGCGAATTTGGGTATGAAGCCGATGGTTCATACCCAGCAAACTTCAGATTCAGCACCCCAAAAAAAACATAAAGAATAAAAGTTCAGCAGTTTTTTTCTTTAAAACGGCCTTTGTGAGGCTTATTTTACTGGACTATGGAGTTTTTATAGACTATGGATTTTACTCTCCAAGGATGGGTATTTGGTTTGGAACAAAGTAGCAACATATGGAACATTTAAATTTTTATGAAAAGTTAATTTGTGTAAATATAAGGGACATTTAGTGTTTTGTGAAGCTTATGAAAGTGCGAGGATTAGATACCAGATGAATTGGATGATTTAGATAAGCCCCATTATAGATGCGTTTGTTGTCATTTATTGCCTTTATAGATTGTTTAATAAATGTGTAAGTTTTAAAAAGCTAAATCGTGTTATTTATACGATTAGTTATTGTTTTGAATACCTAACTTAAACATTTAGAACGATCGTCCTTTAAGAAAGAGATGAAAGATGGAATAAGTAGTTTTAGGTGAAATTCGGAATTTGTTTTAGTTGTTTAAACATAGAAATGAAAATTTAAAAAAATATATATATAAAAAAAACAATTTTGTATGTATTTATTTTGACAGTCTCATGAAAGTTAGGTAACAGAAGCATAAATAAATACAGCCCCTGGAAGCAGCTGAGAGAGCTGTATGCACTTGTTGATTAACGACTTTGCTGTTGATCTCAAATCTGAATATGCGATCGACTACTGCGTTTGATAATGGGGACTTTATGATGTTCCGACTGCCGATTGTGTTCCCAGAACCTCTCCTAGTGAATAACTTTCATTGCTACAGCTTTCTGCCAGTCTCATAGATAGATATTCACTTCGATGCGACATAAATATTTTCAAAGAACAATAGAGTACTACTATTGGACAATCAAGGGTCAATCTAAATATGTTTATGGATTTAAAAAAAAAAAAAAAAAAAAAAAAAAAATATATATATATATATATATATATATATAGGATGTAGGTCAATCAAATAAAATTAATGGTTTTAATAATAAACATATCCTAAAATCTTCACCTAATCCTGACTTATAGTTGCGTCTCTAATACATGACTATGATTTTGATAGAAAAATTGTTCCTGAACAGAGTTCTATAGGAAATGAAACGTGTTAAGCCTATCATATTATTTTCTAGTCTGATAATGAGTTAGTACTGGAATTTTATTAAATTTAAATGAGCCAAATCATTGTAGGTTATCAATAGTAATATGTGCTTTTTCTATATTAAATTTGACTGTTAGAGTATAATCAGTTTCAAAAAAACAGTATCCCGCCAAACATAATATTAATTTTTTTAATCGAATTTTTGATAAACCATTAGATTAGATCTCTTACTCTGATTTCTAATCTAATAGGGATAGGGTTTTTGTTTTTATCAAAATGGTTTATGTTGGGACATATTTTATTCCTTTTTTTGACATGAATATAACTTTTGGCTGGGGCCTACACATTTTTGGTGTAATGTTTTTTTACATTAAAAAATGTTACATTTCTACAAGCTCTAGGTCAGTTGGTGTTGCTGGGATCAAAATTTTGAAAGGACATCTAACTTGTCAGAAATTTAATGGAGAATATTTTGGTTATATAACATTTATCGCTATGACTTACTATTTAGGATTGAATGAAACAAGTAACGTTTGCTTACATTTAGAAGTTTTCGTGTTTGTTTTTTTTTTTTGTTTTGTTTTTATAAATCCTATTTACAACTACTGACTAATATAGATATCAATAAATCCATTTCTACAATTTTTTTACAATAGAGTAAATAGATTACTTTGAATTATATAATATATAAAATAAATTTAAATAACAATAAAATATTAAATGATAAATAAAATTTAAACAAGTTAATTAAGTCTTATTTTCAGCAATATTATGGTTACCTAGTTCAAACTTTTCCATCATAAAAACTAAATCAGCTGTCCCTTAAAATTTACATTTATTTATTTATGTTAGATTCAAAGCGAAATATTTTTGATGGTCGAATCTTCTAGTTTTTCAAACGACGGGCTGTTTCTTGTAGTTTTAGTCTTGTATGTGGATTCCAAGTTAGTCGTTTGTCCAAGTGGAGTCCCAGGTAGCGTATCTGTTCAACAGGGATTAGTGGAATATCATTAAAGGATACTGTAAGACAGGAAGTCGTAGGTTTACGACGTAGGGTAAACGTTATTTGGTGGGATTTGTTTGGATTTATTTTGATTCTCCATTTTTGACACCATTCTCGAAGGTTTAGGATATGGGATTGGAGTGTTTGAGAGGCAATGAAGGGATCATTGTTTACTGATAACACACATGTGTCATCAGCGTAAGGATGTGATGAGGACAGTGGTAGGATGAGTTGGGATGTCAGCTGTATACACTGTATAGAGGATAGTTCCTAGGATACTACCTTGAGAAACACCGGCAGATTGGATAAAGAGAAAAGAATAGGAAAATTTATGATTAACTTTGAAGGTTCTATCGCTAAGATAGGAACGGATAATTAGGAAGTATGTTGAAGGATGGAATCTACGCAGTTTGTAAAGTAGTCCTGGGTGCCAGAATCGGTCAAAAGCTTGTTCCACGTCGAAAAAGGCTTCTGTACAGTACATTCCGCGCTCCAAATCAGAGGAGACAACGTCCACCACACGATGACATTGCTAGATTTAATTGATTATTGTTGTTGTTGCCTAGAAAAAAATTGATTCTATAATAATATATTATAATAGAATAATATTTTGGATACATTGAATAGGTCCTATATTCTGGAACAGATTTTCCCATATGAACCCTCTTGAACCGGACTTTGATGGTGTTTCCAGTCACTCCACTTACAGCTATTCTATGTTATATATTTAAGACAAAATCATGGGATTTCATTACTCTTAATAAAATTCGATTTAAGTCTCATAAAAATATTATTTTATATTACTTTTGATTTTACACATTGAGATTGGGATAGCTTAGTGGGTAAGTCACTGGATTCCAAGTCTCAGAATCAAGATTAAATCCGGCTGTTAGCAGAAAACTTATTCCCTGTAATTTTAGCCATTGATCGACTTGGAGGTTGAGAGAACCTTCCCGAGATATAGTAAGGGTATCCTTAATTTTGGAAAAGGCCTTCATTTGGTTGAGTGTAGATACAGACCTCATCACCGATGGTTTTGAAACAATAATTCCTACACAATACCATGAACTTTAATGGGTTGTAGTGGTACTTTTTTTTAATTTATTCTTTAACTTTTAATACATACATTAACCATAATTGAATATCATTGTCTTATCTCTACCATACCATTGTAAATATCAAAATATCATGTTCAAAATGCATTTTCAAAAATAAATACGACCTCTGTATTATAGGAGCGGGACCGTGACCTCAGGGCTTGCCAAGAAATATGGCAGCCATTATCTTAGTATTATCTCTCATTAATTTAAAATTATTTTCATTTTATTATGAAAGGTAAATTAAATTCATTTTTCCTCAGTTATGAAAACATTTTTGAAACATCATTAATTTTTTTTAATTTCCTCTCACGACGAACTTTCGATGGTCAAATGTACCATTATTGTGCGTAAATGTTTATTATTATTCTAAAATATTAACACCGTTTTAGAATCCAAATAATAAAATATAAAACTAATTATCTAAGGAACTCTAGTTATACCATGTATAATTGTGCAATATTGCTGTGCAACAAGCATATTTAAACTTTTTCCAAGGCTGCCAAGAAGAACCTTTAAATATATTTAATACCAATATTCCTTTTTAAATAAATTTATATGTATCCATTTATTATTTTTATTTTATTTTATTTTTTTTTTACCAAGGTTGATTCTGTCTACCTTCCATGCAAGGATGCTATCTTAGTATCGAATTCGAAAAAATAAAAAAGTTTTATTTGTTTTTGATCTTTAGCGATTGCTGGAAGGCTGGTGTAGGTTGCAGCGAACCCTCGATACTGAATCCACTCTGTAACCAACCTCATTGCTCCTCATGGGCAGGATGAATAACCCTGTCAAAGTGATTTTCAATGAATCTTGAAATAGTTTTTCTACTTATCTGTAAAGTGGTGATAAGTAATTTTTAAAATAACTTCTCAAAGAAATCAATCATTATGTTAGGCTTTTACAAATTACTAAAATTAGGTTTGTTCCAGATAATGTAATAAGACTGTCTCGATAAAAAATAGGTTTCAACCGACTTCAAAAATAGAAGGTTCTCAATTCGTCTGTATTTATTTTATTTTATTGGTCTTTGTTACGCGATTGCTTCGAGTCAATTTTAATAATTCTTTTTTTGATAGGTAGGACATATTCCTAAATGGTGCCGTAATTTATGAAGATCGACTATTTTTAAAAAATAAACAGTTTATAAGAAATCATTGTTATATGATAATTGTTATACCTTCCACTATAAAAATATTTGTCTAAGGTAACTAAATCTAACTCATTAATAAAAATAATTTACATATATAGTCAACTCTCTACGTGTCGGATAGATAAGGAAAATTCTTAAATAAGTACAACGAAGTCTACGGTTGCAAGTACATTATACGTAAATTTCACCTCAATAAGTCAATTTCAGGCAACAAAAAAAAAAAACGCGAAAAATTGTATAATAAAGTCAAACTGAAAACAGGGGTCAAAAGAGGGGATTTATAAGTCTCCAACAAATTCAAAGAATTTCATGGGTGGTTTGTTTTCCTGTTTTCTGGCATTGCTTGCCTTTTCAGTCCATTGGTGCACAAATCACTTATTGGTTATTCCCTCGAGTGGTATTACAATGGCTCCACGAAAATCTAAAATTCTTTCTAATAACGAAAAGTTAAACTGATTCGCGAAGTAAAGAAAGGAGAAAGAAGTTGAGTGGTTATTGCTAGTGAATTCGGAATTCCACGTAGTTTTCTTTTAATCGTTTTAAAGAATAAATAAAAGATAGCCACTGCTGGAAGATGGTAAATCTACTTTTAGTTACTACCAGAATAAAATGCAGTTCAGTGATATTGAGAGTTGTATGATTAACTGGTTCCGGGGATTTAATTTTATGTTTCAATATCCTTTTATGTATGTACAAACATAATAACATAAACGCCAACATTTAGTGAAAAAATACATAATGATTTCAACTCCAATTTTGTGTACATTTTTCCTATTTACATATAATTCGAAAGAATACCGAATGAAAACCTCGATAACTCGTTGTTCAATAAGACTGTAGGCAAGTCGAAGTATTTTTCAGGGTCTCCTTATCGAGAGTTGACAGTAAAAATAAAAATACACTCACCACTAAAAAGTAAAAAACAAAAACATTTTTTTCGAAAAAAAACAAACAAAAAAAAACTGAAACTTACCTATATATACAAACTTGAACTAAAAAGTAAAAAAATATATTTTAATTAGTTCGAAATTAAGAGAATTAAATGTCATCAACGATCCCTGATGGTTTTAAACAAGCAACCTTAAATATTAAGTTTCTGTTTTTTGGGTGGTTTGAATTCATGCGATTTAACAGTTGCAGTTTTAGCTTTAATGTCATTTTTTATAATTTTTTTTTTTTTGACGTGTGGACTTTATGTTTTTTGTTAAGCGTAAGTCCTAATTATGTCACTTTTTCAGTTTAATATGAAGGTTGAGATGTCTTAACATAGCTTAAATATAGTATGTAAGAACTAAATTAAATTTATTTAGTAATTTAAAACAAAAAAAGATTAAATATTTTATTGCTTTGCGAATAGTGTTAGTAATTAAACCTAGACTATTCTTTCACCTTATGAGTGAGTAATGTGCTAAGGTGTGGGGAGAAAGTGGGTCCAGGTAGGAGCCACCCCGGGGTCTGTCCTTGGGCTCGGTGTACATTTGCACACTGCCCTCGCCACATTTCCCAATCTCGGCGCCTCCTGGAAGATACGATATGATGACAGTCACCCTATCAGTTTTTGGTCTGATGCAGTCGCTCTGATATCTTGAACCAGGGTCATTACTAATAATCCTATAATTGTCCCGTTGATAAGGACAAGATCATTTATATCGAATGATGGCAAGAACACCCTTATTGTTTAAAGAAACCTTTTTTTTCAAATGATAATAAATTTCTATTTAACACATATCATCCTCAAACGTCTTTTTGCCGTATCTCGTGGCGCACAAGAAGGGCCACGCCAGTTCCTCGCCACGAGTTTTTTTTTTTTTTTCTTTTTTCTTTTTAGGCTTTTGGCATTCTTTCTTTGGGTAAGGGGTGAATCGGACATAAAAACAACATTAATAAAATTTTATATTGGAGTTACATACATATAAACCAACAATTATTTGGGGTGAATCATCACTGATTTATTTATTTTTTTTTTTTTTTAGGGGGATAAGGGTGAATCGGTCATAAAAAGAACTGTGATGAAATTTGATATTGGCGTTACATAACTATGGACCAACAATTCCATAGGGGTGAAACATCAATGATATAATTTTTTTTTTTTTTTGATGGGGGGGGGAAGAGGGGGGATTGAATCGGACATAAATAAACTCAACAGATTTTCCCGAAGTTTAAAGAAGAAGCAAGCTATTGTATCCAAACCTCAAAAAAGGTTGACATTGAAGCTATGCATCTGAACTCATTTATTTATTTACAAAATTTCATTCACTAAGGCAGCACATATTTACAGAATAACGTAAATTGCTAACCCGATCTAAAATACAAAGCTCACAAAATCTTCTTGTAATATAAACAGATATAAATAAGCGACATGGCTGGGACCAGACTTCAAACTAGTGGCAGGATGGGCGGTGGCTTCTTATATAGTTCTCACAATGTAAGGTCACTCAACTGCCTCAGTCATCTTTGAACTTGGCCGTTTTCTATTCAGATCTTTTACTGCAGCTATTTATTTTTGAATAACGTAAAAATTAGACTAGGCATTTATAATATGTAGTATTGGAAGTGTTGGTTTTTTTTGGATTTTATTAATCTTTAACCTATGATTAAATTTGTTGTGGTTTAAAAAATCTTCTAACTTTCTAATCAATGATAACTGTAATAATACTTTGTTTTAAATACAACTTGTTTTTTTTTAATTAGATATGTCTTATGGCTGGGGGTCTATATTTTTTTTTAGTTACGTCTTTTTCACCCTCAAAAATGTAACATTTTGACTCGCTCTAGCCTTGTTGATGTTGAAAATTTCCCCACTGTTTTTGATGTATTAAATTTGTCCCTAGGACTACCGTTTAGAAGCTATATTCGTTTGAAAACAAAATTACGGAATTGTCTACATTTTCCAAAGTATTGGGGCTTTTTTTTTTTTTTTTTTTTAGACACATTAGAGCTCTGTTGGTGTTGTTACAAAATTTGTCGAAAATTTCCTAATCGGAAATTTAATAAAGCATATTTTTGTTACATAACATTTCTGTACCTTTAAGAGCGTAAGTCTAAATTTTACAATTTTCAGACTATTGCACCATTGTATGTAGAATTGAAATTAATATAAATATTAAATTAAGCCATAACTATTTTTCTATTTCACAGGGTTGTAAGAACGTTAAGTCTTTACCTATTTTGAGGCAGACTTATGTCCGCCTCTTCTGGTTCTGTGGTACAGATTTGTCGCTAGGAACTATCGTTTAGAAGCAATATTGATTTAAATGAAAAATTCACATCTGAATATTTCAGTGCTAGTCAGTTTAAGAAATTAAGTTTTGTATTTTATTTGGGTTTTGTTGATTCACTGTATTGTGAAACTATATGGCTCAATTAAAATTAAAATGACTCCTACATATCTCAATTGGGTGTATGAAAAAGGTACAACCAAATTGGCATGCTTTAGGTAGATCTAATTAGGTAGCATGATATTTATGAGCATACTGGATTTTTCGCAGCGATATATAGTAAATATCCTACATAAAGTTAGTTCTCTCTTCCTGTAGTTAATGATCCAGCATGTAAATATTTATTAGGATTTTCAAAGGTACTAAAAGTTAGTTAATTTTTTTATTTTTTTTTTTTTTTAAACTCATCAATAAATAGTGTTAAAAAGCAGGGACAAAAAATATGATACAAATGTTATTATTTTTTTAAAATTAATCTTACGTAAACTTAGAATATGTAACAGGAAATACCACTCACCTTGCTAATCTTCAAAGAACTGCATATGGATGACGTGATGACCCAGTTTCTTTAAGATCTTTATATTAAAAAATATAATTTTTAAACAAAACAAAACTTTGTTTTCAATCTAACTTTTTTAATACTCTCAACACATTTAGACGCAGTATGTGATGGATGACAACTTGTAATTAAGATGAAGCTATTTCAGGAAGGAATATTTTATAGTATTGATGCACATATACCTAACACGCGCCAGTTCTTTTTATATATTACTAAAGCGACATGAATAATGATAAATTCAATAAATTAATAAATACCTAATCATTTTAATTCTTTTTTTTAAACAAAAAGTTATGCTACATTTCATAACGGGAATCGTTTTCTTATGGCCTTCGGTATTTCATCCCACGATTTGTTGATGACTAAAACTTGCATTTTTTAAATTTAGTTACTGTCCGTAAAAAACGTTTTTATGTTAATGTTTTTTTTCTAATGCATAATAATCTTTCCTTTCACAATGATACCCTACTAGGTTTTTTTATAACTTCCTTCGGTATTTCCATAGGCATCCGTCAGTTTGTTTTCAGGAGAACACAACTGGCCAAGAAAGTAAAGGAATCTTGTGAGACGAAAGCCATGCTTTGGTTGCTCGGCTTGTGTGAATTGAGGCATTATCTTGCTGAAAAGTCCATTGCTTGTGACCGTTATCTTCGAGGAATGGCAACAATCGATTTTCAAGTACATTTATGTATTCTTTACTGTTCATTTTAAACGAGCGGAATGCTGACATTAACATTTAGGTTGAACAAAATGCCCCGTAAACCATCACACGCCCACCACAGAAATTTATCTGCTAAAACATTAAACGGTCTTTTTTCAGATCTCTCCAATAATATCTATTACCATCCGGGTCATCTAAATCATTTTTTTTTGCCATCTGAAAAAATCACTGATTTCCAATCTGTCGAAATATTTTCGCGTCCAAACTCCAACCTTGCTGTGACGTGGCGAGGCTAACGTTTAGCCGCTTTTTGCCTTTTTTTTTTTTTTGTATTTAATAACTTCGCTGCGTTTTAGGACATGATACACTGTGGCTCTCGAAACATTCGGTTGTAGGTCCGAAATCATTTTGGAGATGGTTTTAAGAGAATAGTTACCATTGTCAATGATTCTTTATTCACAACGTACTGAAAGCTTCTTCTTAGGGCCACCTTTTCTATTTTTAGTTAATTTTGCATGTTCGCTAAAAAGTTCCTCACCAAATTATGGGACCTCCGCAGTCTTCTAGCGATTTCTCGAAGACATAAATTTTCTTCGGTGAAAGCCAAATTTTTCCCTTTTCTTCTTTAAAGCACTTTACCCCGAGGTATCTTGGTTAAAAAACAAGAGGATTTTTAGATATTTTTACAAAATATTTGTTCACTTGCAGATTCTGTTTATCCAGTCGGTTTTATAGTTAAGAGACAGTGTTATTTTTGTTATTTCTTTCAGATTTATGTTTCTGGTTAAATTTGTAACAATAAAACACAACTTCTTGTCATATTATGTTTTTTATTCAATGTACCCAAGTAATAGATACGTTTAATTTTTAGTTTCTACTGAATTTTTCAAATTAAAGAATAAAAACAAGTGGCTTTATAGTTATAAGGCACACTTTATATATATATATATATATATATATATATATATATATATATATCTATATATATATATACATACATTATATATATATATATATACAGATACTATTATTATATATATATAGTATATTATATATATATACTATATATAATGTGCCTATATAATATAAATATATATCTATACAGTATATATATAAAACTAAAACATTTTAAAGAAGAATAATTGCACTTGTTAATATTTTTATTTAAGACATGATGTTTTAATTGAAATAATGTTTGCTTTAATCAATCATAGTTTTTAATAGGCTTCATTTTTCTCATTGTTAATAAACACAAACACACACAAAGGGTTACATAATTCCATGAAATAATAATTGACTCTAAAATCAATGAAAGTCGGAGTTACATGATTTTAATGGAAAATACATAAATAAACAAATAAATAAACAAAAATACAAATTGTAAGTTGTAGATTTTACCGAAATCTGCAATTAAGTAAAAATTAATTATTGAAACTGATAAATATAATATATATATATATATATATATATATATATATATATATATTTATATAATTTATAAATGGCAAATGTTTATCTCAACATTATAGCGACGTTATCTCTTTTTACAGGAAGGAATATGACCAATCTATGTTTCAGAATGATTTAAAATAATTATTATCGACAAAAGATAAAATATAAATAAATAAAAATAAATAAAAAAAAAAATAAAAAACAGGATACCTAATGGAAAAGTTATATGTACTTCTATTAATAATTTTCGACCAATATAACAAATTCTTGAAAATTTATTCTTTCTCCTAAATTTAAGGTCAAAGGTGACAAGCATCGGAAACTAATCTAGACTGAACGATTTACGAATCATTTCCGGCTCGATTGATCTTATCCCTCATTGTGATCCTTTTTTTATATATAATTTGGGTTTGGTGGACTAACAATTATTTCTTGACAGATCCACGAATATCATAGACCTCTCGACCTCTCACTGCGGTAGAATAGTTTTGGTAACCTGTATAAACTAGCCTTTCCCTCCCATTTTCGGGTTCACATAAAATTTTAAGCCTCTAATAAACGAAAACAAAATATACAATTTTTTTTTTTATTCCCTAATTATTAACCTAAGTATTATTTTATGTATTTATTTTAAAAATTAATAGCGAATGATTGATGCACTTATTCTTGATCTATTAATTGTGAAAGATATGCATCATTCATTATCAGAAATAAAATTTGCCTATCTTTTTACGATAGTCATAAATCACCATATAAAATGAAATGGATGAAGGATTTGATCTATTATAATGGTTATGTTCGAAAATAAAATATATTTATCAATGATCATCATCTAGGCGTCGATGGTATTGAGGCAGAGGGAGCGACTTGCTGGTGGAAGCCGGCCACAGCTGTCAGGTCACATATTCTCGGTTCGAGCCCTGACCAGTTATTGTTAGGTTACATAAGGTCAACCCGCCAGCTACGCCCTTGCTATAGCACCCAGTTCGCCGGGCCCTGGTCACAATAATTCTGTTTGCACTTGCCTTGTTTGTTTCGTCTTGACGCATTGAGTCTGTCTTGACAGCCTTCGTAATTTTATCACATTCTCGTCCCTTTCTAAAGGCGAAAGGTCGCATTATGTGCTAGGAGTTCTGGAACCAAGTTGTTCCAAGTTCTCCCGAGTTTGCGGTTGCAGATGACAACGAAGGACAAATCATCTCTACACCCGACCTTCCAGCTGTGGCTTTAAACTTCATAAATTTAATAATTGAATCAAATATTGTTATGATTTAATATTATTATTTTTCAATTTTTATACATAGCACTAATTCATACATACATTACTCGGCTATTGTAAAGGTTAAAATACTGATATAATTTAGCTCAAAATTGGGATTGTTGCTTTGATAACTACACCAGTTTATAGGTGGACTAATGAAATGCTTTAAATAATTAGTTCTACGAGAAATATTTCGTAGCTAGACTAAAATGTGCATAATTAACCTCTAATTATAAATGCTTCATTATCTAAATATCTCGAATTAATTTTTTTAATGATGAAAATAAAACCAGGATAATCTTTTCTTTTGTGATTTCAATTATCATCATGTAAACATTTCAGTTTTTACTGCACGCCCTGGTTAAAGATAATTGTTATTTGTTTCATGTGCAAGATAAGGAGAAAAATCGCATTTCATATGATACGAGAAAGTGCAACAAATCAAAAGAAACGATACTTTTTAATAAAACCAAACGGTTATGATCTATCCTATCTATCTCTCTCTCCTCTCTCTCTCTCTCTCTCTCTCTCTCTATATCTCTATATATATATATATATATATATATATAATATATATATATATAATATATATAATTTATCTGATATTCCTGGCAGACAAGTATTAGTTTCAGTTTTGCCTATAGGTGAAAAAGGAATACCTGTGGAGTTTTGAAAAAAAAGGTAAAGGTTGGGGGAGATTTTCCAAAACTGGTGGTATTCCCAGATGTTGGTACAAATGGTGATTTCCGTATTTCGGGGTAATATATGAATTGAAAAATGATTTATATGAGGCATATTAATGTAAATGTATATTATTGGTCTGAATGTATTAAATTGGAATAATAGGTGTTGAGAGATGGAACGTCTGATTTTTGTTTATTGAGCGATTTTTAAATTTTTCTATGGTTACCATATCTTAATTATTTCGTTTAAAATTATTTTGTTCATGGAGAATAATTTTGGGGAATCAAATTTAAAAGAATGTTTGTGTTTGACTGTAATGGCTGTGGTGAGAGCTGTTTGGTCAGGTTTTTTTTCGGGTTCCAATGTACTGAAATAAGACTTCCCACAACTATCTTTGCACGGTATTTCGTAAACAATATTATACTGTAATTCCAATTTATTTGTATCATTGGTTTTTGGTTATTTGCAAGTGTTTTTTCTGAATCTTTATGATAGTGTTTGAATGTATGGAATAGTGTAATATCTTTTATTGTTATTATCATGTTGTTTTCTGTTGAGTATTTGTATGTTTTTTAGTAGATTGCATATGAGTCTATGTGGGTATCCATTTATTAAAAAGAGGTTTATACTTCTTTGTTTTCCGCAGTTTGTTTATATTTTCCTGTGGATAATTTTATTGCACAATTTATTATTTTTTTGCGGTGTTGATTTTATAATTTTTTTTGGGCATTGGCTTATATAATATAAATATCTTTCGGAATGTATTGTTGGTTTTTTTTTCCACCATTCTGTTTCTATTGTGTTCCATTAGGGTTTCGAATTAAAAGTATAGAAACAGTATTTATTATCAGTCTCAAGTTCCATCCTAAAATTTAGTCTATTTAAAAAATTTGTTAAATTCGGCTAAAATTATTTCATGTTTACTGCCTTATGTAGGTATAGTAGTAAGGATAGTTATTAAAAGTAGTTTCCTACTCCGCTATATTTTGTAATTATATGTATTAAATTATTCTAACGCATGATGCTATATATTTATATTGTAGCTCACTTTATGTTTTGAAATAACTCGTATAACTTGTATAATTTTATTGTAACCTGTTTTTTCACTGTAGGGCATGATTATGAGAACAATATAGTCTCGAAACGTCGCCAAAATAGTTGATTTTTTTATTTTATGACTGAACCTCAAGAACCTTACTAAACATTTAATAGTAACAGTCAAGAAATTTATCCATACATATACTAGAACGAAGTTTTTGTTTTTTAAATTTCCGTATGTTTTTAGAACTGATGATAGATATTCAATATTCAAAAATCTTTTTTTTAAATAAAAAGAATTTCAATAAAGTGGCAATCAATTCATCAACCTTACTATTTTTTTAGCTTGTATTTAGATCTATTTTATAAGTAAAGATATTATATGGTCCCGCAGTGACTTTGAAAATATAAATATCAAAATACTAGTTTATAAAAGTAAATATATGAAAGTTTGAAAAATTCAAACATTTGTCATCGCCTCTATTTCCAAGATTGATTATTTATAAATCGGTGTATATATGTAGCACTTTTTCACCAAAGTTCTTTTTATTTAATTTATTGTATTGTGTGTGAATTACACAAGTTATGAATATAAACACTTCAAAGTACACCCCGTGAAAAGAATATCTTATGAGGCAACGCTCTTTTATTTCACTTTCCCTTTGTGTTGACACGCCAGGTAGAAGATTAAACTTCTCGCCTCTTCGTGTAACGAGACCCTTTTTATTATTTTTTAATATTATTCTTATATTTTAGCAATAATAAAATTATTTTTTATTGTTAGTAAATGAACATCGTTGATTCCTAAATGTATTATGATATTTTAAATTTATTTATCAACCGCATAGATCGAAATACCATAACAAATCTATTCCTAACTATTAAAATCGATTTCCAACGGAAAAGTTGTTTTCTTAATTTTGTATATGGCCTAATATGAGTTAAAATAACCACTGTAAAAACCTGAAATGGAAAAAGTATTCTAAATTTAGTCTGATTAAAGATCCAATAATTTGAAGATGAAATATAACGTAGGTAAGAAACAGTGTGGATGAAAATTTTAACTCTTAATTTGTCCCTCAAGTACTCCAGAGTTTATTTGACAAAATTTAATCTCCGAATTCCACTATAATACCACTTATCAGGATTTGAGCTTTCAGCAAGAATTATGATTTCGCTTGTTGCATCCAATTTCCCAAAGTCTAAAATACTTTATATTATGTTCAAACTAACTAATCCGCAACTTATATCACAAATTTTGCTGATATATCCCGCGTCATAAGCCTATCTTTTTGTTTATTTTTATTTATTTATTTCGTATTATTATTTTTTTTTATTTTACTACTGGTATACCTATGTATTTATAAACTATAAAATAAATTTGTAATATAAAAATTGTAACATAACCAAGCGTTTAATATGCCCCGCATGGCAATGGCACACGTTTTTAAATAGATTGCCTCTTCATAGGGTCACTATGAGGAGGAAAAGGAAAAAAGAAAAAAGAAAAAAAAAAAAAAAAAGAAAAAAAAAAAAAAAGCCTATCTTTTCATAAACAACTAATATTCTACAAAAATCTTCTTGTATCTCCTTCCAGATACAATTCAGAATCTGCTTCAAGTTCAATTCCTCATTATCCTTGGAGGTGTCTGAAAAGGAGGCGGCCTTGTATTCTTCTAATATTGTAGTTTCTTTTAAATGTTACGTATGAATTTCATATATGTTGGAAAATAAGGCTTATTCTAACGTTAACCAAACTGTTTTCGGACTAAGTGAATACACCAAGATTCATTTTGAGTCAGGCAAGAAATTTCTGATGCTTCTACCTAATAATATAAATGTTTTCATTTTTGAACTTTATTTCTACGAATCCGAATAAATTAAAATATTTCTATATTTTCGTTTATATACGTCCATAAGTTTAAAATATTGTGGCTTAAGTGTGCTTTTATTTTTTTTTTTTTATTCACTTAATAAAAGTTATTAAATATTAGGTGAAACGTTTATGTTTTTGATGCACATATATTAATAAAAATGAATTTATTTATTTCTTTGACATGCATACTCATAAGCTATGCATTTTTAACCTCGTTAATCTCACTTACTAATCTAATTGTTTAATTTATATGTTTAAAAAAATAAATAAAAAAAGGCAAGATGTAAAGAAGAAAAGACTTTATGTTTAATGTGCTTTTGGCTAAACCCAGGACAGGTGAGGGTACCACCTTGCTAAAAGTGATTCATGTGATATCCATCATTTTCACTCCTGACACGAAAATATTGATATTCTTAAATAATTTTATTCTGGGACCAAGTCCATTAAGAATAACAAATAAGTATAGAAAAAAAAAAAAATAGTTATGGTCTACAAAGCTTTGCTCCCGCCGTTTTTTTTTAATTCTTAGAAATTATATAAAAAAAAAAGTGGTATCTTATTTATGTTTCAAAGTATTGTCCGTCACTTTCTACTACTTTGGCCCATCTTTCAGGCAACAAACCGAATCCCGCGTCGGAAAAATTCTTCATCCTTTGATAAGATCCAAGAATCGATCTATTCCTTGCACTTTTTCAAAAGAATCGAAGCACTGGCCCGCCAGGCCGTGTGCCATCAACCTAAATAAATGGTAATCAGATGTAGCAACATCTGGAGAGTATGGCGGGTGAGGTAGAATTTCCCATTTCATTGTTTCGAGGTACGTCTTGACTACATTCGCCACGTGAGGTCGAGCATTGTCGTGTTGCAAAATTACTTTTTCGTGTCTCTCTGCGTTTGCGGGGGCCGTTTTGCTGTTAATGCCCGACTCAAACGCATTAATTGCGTTCGATAAAGTGCACCAGTAATTGTTTCAGAAGGTTTTAGCAGCTCATAATAAATTACGCCAAGCTGATCCCAGCAAATACACAACATGACCTTGGATCCATGAATATTCTGTCGAGGTGTGGCCGGGCAATCCCCATGATGTGCGTGGCTTAGGGTTGTCGTAGTGCACCCATTTTTCGTCCCCAGTAACACTACAATGAAGAAATCCTTTTCCTTTTTGTCTTTCAAGCAGCTGTTCACAAGTCAAATAAACGTCGCTCAACATCTCTTGGTTTCAACTGATACGGTACCCAGTATCCTTGTTTTTGGATCATCCCCAGCTGTTCCAGGCGACTTTTGATACTGCTTGCTGAGTTACTCCCAATGATTTTGCGAGCTGTTGTTGAGTTTTTGACAACGAAATCTTCATTAAGTAAAGCCTACCAGTTCATCATCTTCAAAAGTTTTTTCTCTGCCACCGCTATGCCGATCTTCAACAAAAAAATCACCGCTTTTAAAGTGCTGGAACCACTCGCGACAACGTTCTTTTACTAATAGTATCATCACCATAAGTACTTTGAAATAACCCGATGAGCCTCAGCGGCCGATTTTTTCATGTTGAAATGAAAAAGTAAAATCTCCCGCAAATGACGTGATTCGGTTTATATAAGTTGACATATTTAATTAAGTGTAACTATATGACGCAACAACATTAACTAATATCGATGTAAGGTTATGTTTATAGATGTCACACAACTGATAGAAAACAACTGTGATTTATTTATTTGAACTACTACTGGCTACTAGCGCCATCTTTTGGAAAACGGCGGGAGCAAAGTTGTAAACCTCTGGCCAGATACGTAACACATGAAATTATAATGTTTCTTTGTTGTTTGTTGAGTTTTGTTAGGGCATAAAGCTGCAGAGGTCTTTGGTTTTTATCTGTTTTATTATTGTTATCATTTAATTATTATTATTTTATTGAAACGCACTAAGTGGTGATGTAAATGTTTGGGGGTTTTGGTACCACCACGCAAAAGTTTATATATTCAGTGTTTTTCTTATTATTTATGCCGTGTCAAGTAGGACTGCCGTCTGTGCTGCCTCCAATTTTTTCAATGAAATTCCTTAAACTTTGTAGTATTGCACCGTTGTTTGAGGTATAAGGCCATTACACTACATTATTACTGGCAGGATAGAAATCTTTTGAAGGTTGTACATAGTCTTCACAACCCACAAGCCAGCTTTGGTACCTGCATATTTTCGTTGATATGGTTTTGTGGATTGTTATCATCACAGGTATTGCAACCTCAGATATCTTTGCTTCCTTTTTTTTTCCAGATCCATTATTAAGATATCCGGTTTGTTGTAGAGAACTGTATGGTCCGTAATTATTTGTTCGTCCCAATATAGTTTATACATAGATACCGATTAAATATATAGAGTGGAAACTTAATAAGTGAGCATTCAACAAATGAAACGAGAAAGAAATTCTTTTAGTACAATGTGTATTGTATACAAATATAAGTAACTAAATGTTATTTTCAGGGTGAGGACATATAATATTGATTTGGTACCCCTAAATTGTGCAAAAAGTTATTGAAAAGTGTTCCAAAAAGAGTTTGATTGATATCCAGCTTGATTGATATTTTCAATTTAATTGAGAAGGGAGATTCTTAGCAAGCACCTTGGATAAGCATGAGGTACTGGAAATAAAGGAATTTAAATGTTTTTAGGGGTTTCGCTTGTCTTATATGAAGAGGAATGAATTCCAGAAGATGATTGAGAGAAAGAGGAAGGAACGTTGGAATGCAGTAGTTTCTGTAGGGATGGATAATAGATCATAAAGACGGGTTCTTGTGTGTATTGAATTGACTGCAGATCTGACTGGAGCATATTGTAAGTATAGAAAGGATCAAGGGTATTGTATTTTTTTAAAGGAATGATCCAAGGAACATTGTTTTGCGGAAAGTGGATAAAGCCAACTTCATTCGGAATAGAGAAGGATACGTGAAAGCGCCTCGGACTATTGAAGACAAATCTGGCAAAGCAGTTCATGATTCGCTTTAATCTGTCCTTGAGTAACCCTAGAGACGCCACCGTAATCCGACAATCAGAATCAAGGTAAGGGAACAAGAGGGAGGAGACTAAGAGATTACAAGTAGACTGGGAAAGAAGGTGACGGGATCGGTGGAATAATTAAAGTAGACCTATAGAACGACGGGAGATTTGGGCAATCTAAGATTCTATTTGGTAATATGTATTTTAGATAATAGTGTATATATATATATCTATATATATAGTATATAATATAATCATATATATATATATATATATACATATAGTTAGCGATAAACAATTTTTGTTGATGGGAATAGAATATAGTAACTTTGTTTCTGTTTAACGGATAGCATCTTCAGATAATAAAAGGAATTATAAAGAGGCTAAAAATTAAGCCGAAGTAAAATGGAAAATATAACAATTCAACATATAATCTATAATTATATTTTTACCTAAAGATAATTATATTTACATTTTATTAGTTAACGCAAATAATTCAATAAATTTTTTTGTTGTATTTTTTTTTTTTTTTTTTTATCACCTTCTAGAAAACACAATTGTGCGTTAAGTACGGCATTTATTAGTCCGGTATCATCATTTTCTCAAATATGAGAAAAAAAAAAAAATGAATCATATTTAATTAAATATTCAGTAAACTAATAATATGCTTCTTTAAATTTTAATGATAATGATATCATATTAATTTGTCTTTTAATATTTGTTTCAAGTTTTGAAAACTCCTGTGCTAAAAACTGTTATAATTCAGCCACTTTTAAAAATAAAATAAAATAAATCAAATTATACATCCTTAAAAAAAATTCAAACTCAATTTCGAGTATATATGGTAACGTCGCAACATTGTAAGTTTCTGGTTTCATGAACAAGTTGGAAGCCGCGCCCAGTGTCTTTGGAGTAGATTTTTTTATTCCGTAGGTAATAATTCCAGCTATAATTATTATTTAAAGAGTTTATTAAAAAAAAAAACTTCGTTTTCGTGTTATAGATTAAATACCGAAAATAACCGATATTTTGGACGGTTTTTCGCAATTTTAGGTACGAAGCCGACGTCTGCCGTGGTAGCAAACTTCAGATTCGGATTCAGCACCCCAAGAAACATTAAGATCCGTTGAGAATAAATGTTCGACAGTTTTTACTGGAAAACGGACTTTTGGAGCCTTATTTTACTGGACTACAGTGTTAGTTAGTGAGTTTACCTTTAAGGAAAATTACACTCTTGAAAAAGATGACGTCGGACTATGTTGAATTATTGAAAAGTCATAATGAGAATGAAGGACGATAACTTTGACCTCTTTGAACAAGATAAAGTCTATGGTAAATACTCAAATTGATTACAAAAAGGAAATCAAGTTATAAAATGAACATATATATAAAGAAGCATGTTTGTGTATTATTTTTATTTTTTACAAATAACAGTGAATACCACAATATACACGATTGTATGTAACCCCTTCGGCAATTTGAACTTTTTCTTAGTTCCATACGTATCTAATTTATAGAATCGACGCATCGAGACTAAAATAGTCAAAAAAAAAAAACCAAAACATGTAAATTGATAATTTACCACAGTTCAGGATCAGGTATGTATATCTAACGCGGTCAGTATGTAAGAAATATTATATAATATGTTTTATATGTGTAGGTAGCTAAGAGAGAAAGAAGGTACGGGGGAAGGGATGCCGGAAGGCGCGTATTTTGAACGCGTTGTGGATGTGTCGATTTCTGGGGCGGTGGAGGGAGAGCAGGAGACTGGTGGAGCTCCTTCCTCACCTCCACCTCCTCTCTCACCTCCTGATATTCGACCAATCGAGTGCAGCAACGCTTATCATCTCTCTCTTATCACACTCTTTGGTGGTCGTTCATTATCATAATTATTATATGAAATATTATTAAATTATATTAACTTTATAAAATATGAAATACCTACCTATGACTCAGCATTATCTGTTTAGCTTGACATTCAAACGTTTTTAACAAACAAATCCAGAATTTAGTGTCATCATTTGTCGCAATTATAATTATTTCAAAAAAATTTAAATCGGTGGCAAATGGAAATAATATGCAAGGTAATACCGAAAAATCTGCAATATTAATACACACAGATTCTATCTTGCCAACTTTGATGTGGAATTATCAATAATGATTTTTATTTGGAGCTAGGCCAAATATTAATTTACTACATTATACTTAAAAATTACAGTAAAATAAAAAAAATATTAGGATTGATAAATTAATTGCAACTTCTATTGGAATTATTTTATTTGAAAACTAATTTCGAATGCTCACCATTCAATACAATACGATATTAGATTCTCATCATTTCAATTATCTGATTTTAAAAATGAATTTATCATTTTTACATACTTTTATATTTATTTTTTATACATAGACATTGACATCACATTTACTAGATGCACGTAGTATATTTTTATTTTGTATATACAGTTGTAAATTTCAATAAAAAATAAAATATATATAGAAAATTTTTATTTTCAGGTAAGTGCGATTAAGAAGCAACTTTTATACAGAATAATCGCAGTAAGTAGGCTGTTATTGGTATTTTTAAATCATGCATTTTTGTTTACTGCATGATTATTTATTTATAAACTATTCATTTATGTATGTATGTAGCTGAAAGTAGCTCCTGAAATCAAGAAGGGTGTGGTAAATGATACAAGTTTCTTAACTACTCACTAGCGGTTGGCCTTTAGTATTCATTTGTCCTATATCGGGTAGGGGCAAGTATGTTTTAGAAATGTTTATATTAAATATGCTAAAGATTGCCCAGTTGTTATGATGGTAATTTCGACCAGCGTAGTTTTTTAATAATATATGTATATCAGCAAGCAATATTAAAATTTTTGTCATAATATGAATGAATGGAAATTATGTATCAGACTGCAAGCAATCGTCGAATCATTTATTAAAATAATGTATAATTCATATAAAGACCGAAAAGAAGTTTTAATTTCTTAAAACACAATTTAAGGAAATTGTGTTCGGGCTTCCTCCATCATGTTCAAGTCATGATTAGTAATGAAATATATTTTATCGGCCTAAGATCTAATAGAACCATAACAAGTTAGAACCTCTTGAGATACTTAGGTGAGCATATATCTTTTTAAGAACATAAAAATTAAAAGTAAATCAAATTTTATAAATTGACCCCATGGAAAATTTTATCACAACGAAATAAACTGAGTTAAACCTGAATACATTTTAATACGAATCGTCTGCATTCAGATTTTTATTGTAGGGGAATAAAGATTAAAATGAAACTTGTAACTTATATAAACAATTTATTACCTATATATAAAACATAATTTAGTGAAGGTAGGCGGTGACTGGGGCATGGACGGCAGCGGCATAGGTTGGTGCATAGGCCCTAGCGGCGAGGACTGGAGGATGTGCAACGGCGACTGGAGCGTGAGCGACGGCTACTGGAGCAGCATGTGCTCCTGGAGCATCCTTGTGGACGACGGCGTTAAATCCGTTGACTGGGTCAGCGGTGTAATCTACGGTCCTGATGGAACCGTCGGGTTCGGCGAGAGAGTAGCTTCCCTGGACGACGTCTCCGTCACGGGTCTCTGTCTGTCCCTTGGAGTCTCCCGTGGAAGCGTCGTTGACGGAGTAGGAGAAGGAGTAGGATGGGTGTGGGTCGTATTCCTCAACTCTTGGAGCAACGGCGACTGCGGGGGCGTGAGCTACGGCCACTGGAGCGTGGGCGTAGGCTACAGGAGCATGGGCGACGGTAGCGACTGGAGCGTGGTAGGCGATCTGGGGGGCGGCGGATGCCAGACCCAAGGTTGCGGCGATGAGTAAAACCTGTAACAGTAACCGATCAAAGTTATTACACAACGTTACCTGTAACTGCTGTTGATATCCCAAGTGAAAAAAAAAATTACTCACAAGACGTGCCATGGCTGAGAGCTCACTACAAACTGGAGCCTGGATGGGCGGTGACTTCTTATATAGCCCCCGAATGATCTGAGGTCACCCCGCAACCCCTGCCTTCTTGAACTTGACCCAGGAATATCCCCACTACTTATGATTCATAATTATACTGAGGTAGTCGGATGATTGTTTTCCTTTTCAATTTCGGATGGTGTCTCATTACGCGTAGTTGTATTACTGGGTTCTTCGTCCTTTAGACGGAACATTCGATTTCGTTCTATCAGTTAAAAGATTGGTTGGACGCCTTTTTAAGCAGACTAATCTGACAATGGAATACCCTGTTACACAATTCATGAATGTGAAATGATGAATGAATTATTGGTATCTAGCCTATTATTAGCATACTTTCATGCTCGTAACAATACTTCTGATGCATATTATTAGTGTCTTTCTCAAGATTTATGTCTGTATTTTAATTTTAAAAAATAATAAAAATTTATGGTTATAAATAAAATAATATTAAAAAAATATAAATAACATTGTAATTATAATTGTGTTTGGAAGTATATGGAGGGGTTGGAAGGAAAAATCATAAATAAATTAGGATTTAGGAAAAGTTTTCAGCTTTATAAAACCTTTGGTATTGTTTACAAAAAAAAATTGGTACGGATTGGATTTCAAGTTTTGTAAATGAACAAGTTAAATTAGAGCTGAAGGATTCTTGGAAAAAAAATCTGCTACTGTATTACTTGACACCCCTACTTGCGTTGTTTTTACCTTTTAACTCACTAGGAGAATGCAGCTTTCATTCTGTATCGATTGATTGTCCGACTTACCTGGTTTCTTCCCCTGACCCTTCATATATACTTACATGGTTGATTCTAAAGCAAATATATATTTGCTAGTAGAGTTAAAACAAAAAAAATTATGCATTATTATTACAGTATATATTTATATGTTTAAGCAAATTCAAACTACAAAATTTAATCGATTATTCACCTGACGCAATATTTAAAAATATCATTTACTAGTATATTATGTTTATGTATTTTATATTTGAAACAAATATTTTCTATTTTTCCTGAGTCAATATTTGAATTTGTTAGCACTAACATGAAAATGTTAATACGTTCTCTTAAAATTAATAGTATATATATAGCACTAACATAAAAAAAATGATTTACGTTCTCTTAAAATTAATAGTATACATATATAGCACTAAGATAAAAAAATTATTTACGTTCTCTTAAAATTAATAGTATACATATGTAGCACTAACATAAAAAAATTATTTACGTTCTCTTCAAATTAATAGTATATATATATATATATATATATATATATATATATATATATATATATATATATATATATATAGCACTAACATAAAAAAAAGATTTACGTTCTCTTAAAATTAATAGTATACATATATAGCACTAACATAAAAAAATGATTTACGTTCTCTTAAAATTAATAGTATATATATAAATATATTTTAAAATAAAACACTTGTATTAAATGATGTTTAAATCTAATAATAAGGCTATGATATGTGGAGAAACTATAAAGAAATGATTGGCATAATGGAAAATATTAGCATACTATTCTTCTTGATAGGAGCATTGACCCAAAAGATATGACGGCTGTAATCCAGCAGAGTCTTTCACGACTATAGCTCTGCTATTTTTGAATAATTGGTGAAGAACAGTGACTTAGATCGGATAGTGACCTAAATTTAGGTCTAGGTCCATGAGATGGAATGGTATATATATATATATATATATATATATATATATATATATATATATATATATATATATATATATATATATATATATATATAGTACAAATATTCATTGAACAATAATTATAGTTAGTAGAACGATTTGTGATATATTAATTTACTTTGTGTTAATCTTATCAATTATTATTATATTAGTATAATTATTGCAAAAATATATAAAAAATAAAAAGTTAAAAGGTTTCTAATAAAGTATGTGTTCAGCACATACCAATTTATACATAAATCTATCGAAAATTGTTGTCGAATTTAGACCAAAAAAAATTTTTTTTTTTACACCTTAATACCACAAAATATGAAATGTCATTACAAATTACCTCTTGTTTTCCTTTGGATTTGTTATGTCTACAATATGGTTTAAGTAAATATCTACAAGAATTGTGTTTAATTTTTTTACGGCCTCCCAATTGCCGATAACCGAAATTCTTGTTCAACCTTTCGGAACTTAATCGTAATTATTACGATTCATGATTATTAAAATACTATAAACGTTCTGAGCACGAACAATAATGATGGATAAAATAAAACGACTCACGATTCACAAAAAAAAAACATGAGTTAATGACGCTAAGTGGTCTAACTTCTTAATACTAATTTTACTCTAATAATTATACCATATGATTACAAAAAACAGCTGTTTTATAAAATTCTTAATATTTTAATTTAACCTGTTAAATCAATTATTTAAAAAAAAAAAAATGGAATTGAGAAATAAAAGTTTTAAATAATTAAATCTAAACAAATTATCATACATAAATTTAGGAATCATTTTTAAATTATAAAATGAACGGCTGAAACAGAAGTCTTGTTTTGCCTTTCAACATTTTGAAGATCTCTCTGCTTCGCCATTTCTGTAGTCTGAATGTACTCCTTCTGCGTCAGGAATGTGGAGAAAAAACTCTACTCATTGATACAATTTTACATTTTAAATATGTCTAAATTGGATTTAGCGATTAATGAACCACTGAACATTTCTTTTGACTAAAGTTCATTAACTTTCCTGCTCGTTTTGTTGAAAGAATAATAATGAACAGTTGTTTATTAGCTGTTACGTCCAATTCCGAATGATAGATAATACAATGCTCCCTGGAACATTAATTATTTACGTAAAAAAAAAAAAAAAGTATATGAAAAAGTGTATTAAGTTAAAACACATTCTCTTATAAATATAGAATAGTTTTCTTTTTTGGGGGGGTTTTTTGGAACATTTTTTGTTCGTCTTCGGATTGGAAGAACGATCAAAACATAATGATCAAGAGAAAACTTTTTTTTAAGTTTTAATTTCAGGATTTTTCTCCACAAGAATAACACGATCATGTGCTATAAGTTCAACGACTGCATTGCTGGCTTGTTAAAAAAAAAAATAAGGAAACAACTTATAACTAATTAAATAAAGTTATTTTTATCCCAAGATATTTTGAAAGCTAGAAAACAAAAAAACTATCTTTTCTTAGACCTTTTTTTGCCCTTTTTAAATGTTAATATTCTATAATTATCGAATTTCAACATTTACTAGACAAGCGTCCAATGTTCCCAATTAATTACTAAAGACTTATTAACTTCAGAATAATAAAATCCGTTTAGAGATAAGGAGTTGATCTTTGGGGCTCCACTTAATCTAATAATTCTTCTCGTATCCAATCTTTATAATTAATTCAGTCGTAAAATGTGAATAAATGGTTTTTAAAAAAATCTTATTAAGAGTAAAAAAAAAAAAAAAAATTATGCATAATTACCATAATTTAACCTGAAACGTTTATGTACCTATTTCAGTAGAGGATCTAATTGTAAGTATCAATATCAGATAAATATTAACTACTATTTTATAAAAATAATTCAAGTTTTTTAAAATATTAATTGCACGTGTTATATTTTTGTTAAAAAATTATTTTTTCTTGTATGGATCTTTCTATATATATTATTTTCGATGTATGTGTTTGTGAATAGTTAATGTGATGTCATGCATCCAACCTCTCACAGACAAAAGACATTGCTTGGGCTTCGAATTATATGCAATTAAAACTAAAAAATTTGCACATATATACATAAGATGTGCAATTTTTAATAGTTTAAAAACTATCTATAATATGTAGAAAACAAAATTGTAATAAATACTTATACATAGGTACAAACTCAAATTTAAAGTAAATAATTCTATTGAAAAGAGAAACAATAAGAAGAAGGCTATTAAAAAACAAAAAGACAAGGCAAATATTTAAAAAAAAAACAGGTATGGAAGGGTATGTCAGCTGGACATAAATCAGCATCGAGACCAGAATTTTCTGATCCAGTGGCAGTTTGTGTAACAAATGTTGTTTAAAATACTGATTTCTTGCCTTTGTTTTATTTGTACTTTGCGGTTTTTGTGTTATGCGTTACTAAAACCTGTCCCAGTAGTTGCGACAATTTTATCAAAACTAACACAAACAAAACGTCTCTATCACACTTAAAGATCTCAATTGAGAACTCATGTACATTCTTTCCAACATCTTTTGTCTTTGTAAGAGTGATTTTCGGCATTTTAGGAGTACACAAATAGAAAATTTACGAACGATCTGTCATGGTGGATCATTTCTGAAATACTAGGAAATTAAACGATCGTAGGAGCGAGATCGAGAAATTTATCCTGTTAAACAATCCAAAAGGAAATGCAATCGGAAGTTCGCGCAAAGGGGAGAATCATTGCCTGGGGAAACATGAACTCATTCATTCGGCGGAAAAAAAAAAAAAAGATGGTGAGGAGTTCCCCTAGTTATTTTTCGGTTTTTGTTTACATTTTATTTTTCTATCCTTGAGGCGGTATGGAGAAGTGGACTGTTTAACTAATCATATTTTCATACTTGCCATTTTAAACTAAAATATTTTTTCCTACTTTATTTAAAAACTGCACCACGAAAAGTAAAAAATTCTGGAATCGGTAAATCATTTCTTGTGAAAACAATTAATAACAACGTCTTCCCGTAGTTTTAAAAATTAAAAAAACCTTAAGAATTATATAACCTTTTATGCTGAAGGATATGTAATAATATTAAGTATTTATTTGGCATAACTCCTATTATATTAACATTTGTAGCTACATGTTCCATCATCAGACTTCTAAAAAAAATTAAAATACATTAATCTATAACATTACATCAATAGTTTTACAATTATATAATATGTCAATTACCTCTTAATTTGTGATTATTTTCACATTGTCTATTCTTCATGTTACCAACCATACAACTGAGCAATGCACACAGATCAAGAGGTAAATGACATATTATATAATTGTAAGACTATCAGTATAATGTTTAGATTATTATTTTAAAAAATTTTAGAAGCCTGATGATGGAGCATTGCCTCCGAAACTTGTAGTTACAAATGTTAAATAAATAGGAGTTATGCCAAATAAATACTTAATAAATAAAAGACAGTGGTTTAACTACATAGTCCATTGAAAACGAATCCTGATTGTGATTTACCAGTAGATGAACCAACGTGTCATCAATTAATAATAACATATCAAGAAAACAAAATTATGTGTTGATTAAATAAATTATTTATTTACAGTACATTAATAAAACTTAATGCAGATAAGTAGCGACTGGGGCGTGGATGGCACTAGCATAAGCTGGAGCATAAGTCCTAGCGGCGAGGACTGGAGCGTGAGCAACAGCGACTGGAGCGTGTGCGACGGCGACTGGAGCGGGATGTGCAGCAGCATCCTTGTGGACGTAGGCGTTGAATCCGTTGACTGGATCGGCGGTGTAGTCTACGGTCCTGATGGAACCGTCGGGTTCGGCGAGGGAGTAACTGCCCTGGACGACATCTCCGTCACGGGTCTCAGTCTGTCCCTTGGAATCTCCGGTGGAAGCGTCGTTGACGGAGTAAGAGAAAGAGTAGGATGGGTGTGGGTCGTATTCCTCAACTCTGGGGGCAACGGCTACAGCGGGAGCGTGGGCTACGGCGACTGGAGCGTGAGCGATGGCGACTGGAGCGCGGGCTACAGCTAATGGAGCGTGAGCGACGGTGGCGACTGGAGCAGCGTAAGAAGCGTAAGGTCTGGCGTAGGCGAGGGGCCTGGAGTAAGCCAGAGGCCTGGAGTAGGCGAGTGGAGCGTGGGAGATCAGCTGGGCGGAGGCCACGCCGAAGACGGTGGCGATGAGGAGTACCTGTAAAATAATCATGAATTTTGATTAAGAACCCTCTTAGGATAAGAGTAATACTAAGAAGGCCAAAGATATAATGGAGGACTCACAAGACGTGCCATTGCTGAGGATTGCTGAAGAACTGGAGCAGGTAGGGTTGTCCCCTCTTTTATATCTGGTCAACATTCTGGCTAGCCCGTCCCTGCCCTTGTTGGCTCTTAGGGTCGATGTCGAATTTTGGAGACTTTCACATTCGAAATACTTATATTTTTTGAATCATTAATTAACCATCTCCTTTTTTGAATTAAAATAAAGAACCTAAAGATTATTCAAAATAAAATATTTGATATATGTATATCTCATATCATGTTTTATTTACTAGTATATTTTTATTCAATGAAATACGAATACCGACTAAAAAAAATGTTGATATAAAAGAGTTTAACAATTTGTGAAGTCGATTTGATCAATTTAATTTATATTAGATGAAAATATGTATTATAAACAATAAAATCAATTTGTGTATACAATTAAAGATTTTGTCAGCAATAATTTTTTTATTGTTATATTTATCAATTTTTTAAAAGTACTAATAAAATAATCCAAGAAAATGAAATAATTGTCCTACCATTACCAAATTACTTTTATTTTAAAATAAAATTATGTAAAATTATTATATTAAAAATAAAAATTATCGGCCTAGAAATGAATAATAATAACTAATAACTCACTGCTAACTAACAACAAACGGTGTTGATCAGTAAACATTGTCTTTTTTGTTAAATTTAAAAAATTGATAATTTGTCGTAATTTTTAATGGTGTACTTATTTAATGTTTAGTATTTTTAATTTTATTTATTAATTGCTAATGTATAACACCTTAATGTAATTCCACGACATCGTGACTCGCAGTATCGTTTAATGACATTCCACTAATCACCGTTGAACATTGAACCGAATCCCTAAACAAGACTAAAACGACAAGAAAATGTTCTTAATTATAGACTATTTTAATATTATACGCAAATTTACATAACAGTAATCAAATCTATTTGCTCATACAGAGTTTAGCTTTTCATTTTCGTAAAACCTCCAAGTTCTTCCCGTATCTGAACGTTACAATTTTAAATTTTTCCGAAAATCCTCAATGCTTTTTATGACGTCACAAATAAGGCTATTCATGATCGCAATGTCCCATATGTTGCTGAAATATCCACAACCAGATACCTAGGAGTCTGTTCTATACTGTATACATATATCCAGAACCAGATACCTAGGAGTCTGTTCTATACTGTATACATATATCCAGAACCAGATACCTAGGAGTCTGTTCTATACTGTATACATATATCCACAACCAGATACCTAGGAGTCTGTTCTATACTGTATACATATATCCAAAACCAGATACCTAGGAGTCTGTTCTATACTGTATACATATATCCACAACCAGATACCTAGGAGTCTGTTCTATACTGTATACATATATCCACAACCAGATACCTAGGAGTCTGTTCTATACTGTATACATATATCCAAAACCAGATACCTAGGAGTCTGTTCTATACTGTATACATATATCCACAAACAGATACCTAGGAGTCTGTTCTATACTGTATACATATATCCACAACCAGATACCTAGGAGTCTGTTCTATACTGTATACATATATCCAAAACCAGATACCTAGGAGTCTGTTCTATACTGTATACATATATCCACAACCAGATACCTAGGAGTCTGTTCTATACTGTATACATATATCCAAAACCAGATACCTAGGAGTCTGTTCTATACTGTATACATATATCCACAACCAGATACCTAGGAGTCTGTTCTATACTGTATACATGAGCTCAATACGCACTCGAATCCACTAATCTCTAATTTTGCTTTGCTTTATTCCCGATGACCATCATAAGCGTCTGAAAATACGATGACCTTGAAACAATTTTAACATAGAACATTTATTAAAGTTATACCGATAGGTTTTACAATTTTTAAAATCTACACAGTTCTAAATATCAATGAATAAAAAAAAACGAAAAGCGAATAAAAAATGTATAACCCGGACCTTTGATTTTACAAGAAATATTACAAAAATTCTAATTTCCTAATTTACAAGAAATGTTACAAAAATATGTTATAATAAAGTACCCATGTGTATGACATCCCTTTCCGGGAAATTTTATCTATCTCTAGCATTTAAATAGTGTAAAAACATCAGGGTACACCCTGAGCATTTATAAAAGAAAACAAAAATGAGAATAAAAGCATCATTAGGTCTTTCAGTTTTACGTTTCGCATTATTTAATACTAAATCGAATATAAATTATAAAAGAAAAAAAATGGAATAAATATTATAAACCGTTTTCGTTTTTCAAGTGACTGATTAAATTAGGAATTCTATGTTTGATACTAACCATAATAATAGTGTCTCTATTTTTTTGTACACAAGAACTTTTATTTCCTCTCCAATTCAAAAAATATAAGAGTATTACGTTTAAAAAGGTGTAATAGTCAAATCCAGCTTTCGTTTAAATTGTTACTGGATCATTTCGTCACAAACAGCCAGAAGTGATCGAAGGATTCCGAAACATTTGTATGGTTGCTATACGTTTGATAAGGCTGCCAGCATTTTTTTGAGGAACATTTATTAAAACTCTGATATAAATACTTTTAATGTTTATTTTTATTTATTTTTTATCCAAACGATGTTTTTAATTGGAATTATGTTGTTCATACAGTTAGGTAAAACCTGTAGGGATTTTTTAAATAGTTTTTTAAAAACAAAATTAGGCCGCAGACGGCTTTAGCCAAGAAGCGGTGGTATACCGAATTATTAATAAATACTTTCATTATTTCAAATTGTTCCTCGAAAAACGAAGCGGGACGTTAGTAATAAAGTGCCTCATTTTTTTAATTTATGTCTGTTTAATAAAAATAAACATAGTATATCATACATAAAAAACTATAGATATCAAGCATTTTCAGTCTCGAAACTCGGTGCTCTTGTTTAATTTTTCTAGTGATGAAATATGTTTTGTAAATATTCGTAACGTTGGTACGACTGTATGTATGTAACAACCTTCGGGATATCTATGCAATGCTAAAACATTATTTTTGATTAGTTGGTTTGTCTTCATGTGTTGAATAGAAAGGTGTGTTGTTGATTTATCTTAGTCTGTTGAGCAGTTTCAGTTACATGGAAAACATATGTACGGAGTGGGTTGTAGAAAATAAGTATATATACTGCATTTTTAACTCGGGGTCTTAGCTGAACAAAGGATACATAAGTTGAGTGTTCCAGATTCAGAGATTGACAATTCAATTGAACCTTCGAAAGTTCACGCCACTTCTACTATTATAGATTGGGTTGCAAATATAGTGTGGCCTGTGTTGAATTTTTATTAATTGGATGGTGCTTTGTGGGGTGACATTTATCGATATTATTTACAATAGCAGTGTAGAAAAAAATCCTTCTGGGTATTTTTGTGTAGAATCCGTTTTATTACAAATCTTTGAACTCGGTTTAATACAGAAAAATATAAATAATGAAAAATTAATTAATTGGTATGGCCCTGCTTGGTTAAAGTAAAGCCCCTGGTGAATTTATCAAATGCTTAGACGATATTCAGAAACACCGTGATATTTTTCAGTTCTAGTGATATTAATAAGCTACTCCATTTTATTGCCTTCTGATAAATTTGATTTTTGATATTTAATGATGTTCATGAACTATTGGTTGGCTCATCTCTAAGGTTTATAATTTTGTATGAAGTATTTGTAAAACTTTTAGGAATAGCAAATAAGATAGAAATTTTTTTTGGGAATCGGTTGTTCACAAAATGGTTTTTGTTTTGTTTTCTGACCACATTTATATAAAATTATTTATTTATTATTTGTTTGGAAATTGATAGTCCTCCGCTGATTTACATGATTAGTCGCGGCTCACCTGTGAGATAATTGATCAGTAAAAAATGTAAACGATGATTTTTTTTTTTTTTTTACTTTATATATTATTGTAAAGGGGATAAAGGGAAAAGCCATAATTTGAGTAATAATTTTTTTTTTTTTCACTATTTTATGAAACATTATCTACTATATATTTGTCAAATACCACTCACTCATTTAACACGAAATCTCAGAAACCACCGAACGGATTGGAATGAAATTCGATATGTAGCTTCCTCTAAAGCCATAGGTGCTCGCTAAGAAAGGAATTTATAAAAATCGGCCTGGATCGCGACTAATTCGCAAAAAATGCGATCACAATTTTCATTGGGTGAACAATAATAGATTAATTTTCATATGGTATTTTGAAATAAGCTAAGCTAAAAAAATAGGTTAGATGTTTAAGTTCCTTATAGTTGTAAAAAAAAAAAAAAAAATACGATCGATGTCAAAACCTGTGAACTCATGGTGGCTGCATAGGTGAACCCTTACAAGTTTGAGTTGTTTCCTGAAGAGAAGCTATTAAAAGACTTATGTTAAAGAGGAGGTTAAAAGACTTATGTTCTCTGGTGATGACATATAAGGCCAGTCCGTTGTACATATTCTTTACGAGCAACTCACCAACATTGCTTTAACAGTAGCTTCGTCCCCAACTAATCTTCCTTCAGTTTTCCGGTTTTGATATGTACGCAAAAATGGAAACAGAAAGATTAAACTAAAAAAAGTTGAGAATTTGAGACTATGTTCACTTAAAGTATGCCATAAGAAAAGCTGGTATCAGAGCTGGGTAAGATGGAAGTGTTGCCTCGAAGCTTCACTGGAGGACTATCAAAATAATATAAAATTAACTTTTGCAAATTATCAAATTTACTTATTGAAATTATTCAAAGAATGAAATTCTTTAGGTTTATTTAAGTAAAAATAATTATCAACGTTAAGCTTAACTTTTAGTAATTTAAGTTGTCCTTAATCCTAATAATATTAAACCGTAGCGGAGCAGGGTACTTTCAGCTAGTTATTTATAAAGTACTTAAGAACTTGAATTAAAAAAATATTGTAAACACCTGTAAGTTGGAAAAATATGCACATACCAATTCAAAAAACTATACCTAACTATTAATAGTTGAAATTAACTTAAAACAATATAAAATTATAATGTATAATAAATGTAAAAAATAATAATAATTGGAGACCACTACAATGCGGTGCCAAACATTTAAGCTTAGAAAAAGTCAAAATTACATTTTCTGTTAATTATTTTTTTCTAATTATATAAATTAAAAGAAAAAAATAAAATATAATCATCCTCAACAATTTGATTTAGGCATATTTCCACTGTAGCAATTACTGCACTGTGGTGTACCTACTACATCCCAAACCTAATTTTTTTCGACATTCATATGGATTAAAAAAAAATAAAATAATTCATATTTATCAATATAAATGAATGGAATAGGAGACAGATATTAGTTCATGAAAGTATATTGAATTTAAATGACTGACATTAGTAGTTGCGGTGCTCCTGATGCATTTTCACTTCTAGGCCTATCAAATTTACTCATTGAAACTTTCCCTGGTACTGAGTGGAGGAGATGGAGGTAGGAGGGCTGCTGAACGGGGGAACTTACACGTGCTCTTTTCTGTGAATTGCAGAAACTTTACTTTGTTGGATCACCTCACAGGTGACCGTAGGTAATGGAAGGTTAAATAAATTGTTCAGTTCTTAATGTAAGGTATTACTCACTATATTAGAGTGCCTACTTTTACTGGTTTCAATGCCTGCAAAGAGGCAGGAAAAGTAAGACTGAGCGATACATCCAGAGGAGTGTGTTGCTTATTGTCCGGAAGGTAGTGTCACTGTCGAACAGTATTGTCAGATCTCACTACAAATTTTCTCCCAAGAATAGGTCTTCGTTTGTATGTATGGAATCCACTCGTCAGCCGACACGGCGTGGCCGTGGGAGTCAGGGAAAGTGGTGGAAAAATGTTTTCAAAGAAGTCAATACTCTTTTGGTTATAACTCCGAAACTAATTAATCGATGAAAAACTTATTTAATTCATCTGAAAGCTGTTTAAATTTACTATCAAACCTTGTTTATGAAATTTTAATCAAGTCCCTTAAAGTGCCCATGCCAGCAAGCTAAAAACCTCGTACTGTTGGGAACTCAATGTTATTTTTTGCTACATTTTTCATTATAATACCAAAACTGTTTAGGGCCATCAAAAGTGTTATGTTTTTTTTCTTCTGAAAGATGGTTAAATTCTCAATCAGACCTTATTGTGTTGTAGACTCTTAAACTTCATCAAAACCAACTTTTTGAGAATGTGGCTTATCAATTGTGGCTAAACGCCTGTACTAAATTTAACTTTTAGGGATGTTTTTAGGCAAAAAATTAATTAAACGTTAAATTGTAAATAACAAACTTTGGAAGGAACAAAATAGCTTGGGGGTTACAATAAAAAATGCACCAAAAAAAAAAAAAATTGGATATCACAACAGTACACGGTTTTTAGCTTGCCGGCATGAGTACCTTACGGAACTCGATTAGAATTTCTTAAAAGTGGTTTTCAGATGGGCAAAAGAAATTTTTGATCGAACAAATTGTTTCCGAGTTTTTCTCACAATTCAGATTGTTTAAGATTTTTCCACCACTTTCACTGAATTTCACACCCACGCGGTCGTGCCATCTGACGAGTGGATTTCATACATGTAATAGAAGAACTACTGTTGAAGAAAATTCGTCGTGAGATACTTCCGGGCTATAGTATGTTAAGAGAATCAAGACATTTATATTAGAGGCCATTTATGGATTTTTATGATTAATATATTATTACATGATAAAGTATAAGGAGGCGATTTGGCTGGAGTACTCACTCAATCACCAGGTTTTTCCCCAATTAAGAGTACCCTGGGGTTTGCCCCAGGAGGGTACCCCGACCTCTTTTTAATTTATATATGGTATAAATTAAATTCCAATGCTTTATTAATTTGAAATCCCCAAAAAGTGGTAGTCCGTAGCATTGCCTGTCCTTCAATTCCACTGTTAGCATCACCTATGCATTTTTATTTATCTATAGATTTATAATCTTCCTTCATATATATTCCATTATTTTCTAACAGTAAAACAATATTTTTGATTTTTGATAAAATTTTCGTGGTAATTTTCTTCTAATGTAAAAATACTGGTACTACTTTCCCAAAGATGTACAGCTATAGGTAAAATACATCGAGTATAAGATTTGCTATTCTTATTATAATAATTTGCCTTATTTATAAATAAATAATTTAAAAGATGAAAAATTCTTTTAATTGCAGATAATTTAGCGATACCGGAACTTCTAATGTAGTACCTTTGCCGCAATAGTTAATGATAAGGTAAATACAAGCTCTTAAACTAAATGATTTGGTCAGTTTATTTGTAAATAAAACATTCAGCTGGGTATTTGAACATAATACATTTTTTTTTTATTTTAATATAATTTATTTTGTGGTCTTGAATTTTGATGACCAAGGAACCGTTTAATCTGCGAAATAGTAAATATTTTGTAGGAGGTTTGGAAGAAATTAAAACTACGGAACAAAAACTCAACGGAAAGAGAAAACCATTTAAATAGAGTAACATAGATGGAAAAAGCCACTTAAGAGAAATAGATGTGTCAGTTCAAGAGTCATGTCTGGGTGGTTGGAAGAGCGGACAGCAAGTGAACCATTCAAAACTAAATATTATCAATTTCATATAATTCTATTTAATAGTGGCCTTTTAAAAATGCAATTTTCTGCTCGTGGAAAAATCAAATAGGAATCCTTTTATTTTATCTTCGAATAAAAAATATTAAAATCTTGTACAATTTATATATAGGGTAAATCACGGGTTATGGTCATAGTTTAGGAAATTGATTGATGCAAAAGAGGATATCGTCTAGACTGTTTCGCTGATTACTATTTTTTTTACATATTTAGATTCACAATTTTTTGTTCTATTAAATGGTAAATTTATTAAAGCTCTGTATCCTTGAAATGGATTTTTCAGTTTTTATGCAAATATCCTAAAAATACTAGCTATGGGCACAGTGTATGAGTTATGGTCATACCAAAAACTAGTTATGGTCATATGAACAAAAATTTTGTAAACAATTGTTTTTATTATTTTAAAATTCACTATTTATGCGTACATATCAATCATTTGAGGTCAATAAAAAATTAATTATTAATTAATCAAAAATAAAGCTCTGAAAACACTTTATTACAGTTTTACTGCTGCTTCCGGGATTTAAAAGAAATCCAGACTTGTCACCATTAAAAATCCGCGATGGGAGACACAAAACATCAAAGACGTATTCTTCCTTCAAGATATTTTCCACTGAGTCAAACCAACCACGGATGTCTTTCTCAGAAACACAAGAGCTGGCTGGTGATACGGCTTCACTGGTTCTACTGGAGATATTTGGATGGCGACGGATAAAACCCCTATACCATCCTCACTGGGCATACCATCTTAAAATTTACATTGTTGGTTCGAAATTATTGCTAGTTTGACGCTCAAGAATAAATCAATTTTTTGTTTGGGAAACCCCCGTCTGGAGCAATGAATAATCCATTTCTCTAACAGGTCCTCCTCTTCAAAATCAAAATGAACAGATACATACTTTTAAAACCTGAAATTGGCGAAGAATTTCAAAGCAATTCCTTAATATTGTTCACTTGTAAAATTACGCCTACTACACACAGGAGCTATTGCACAACACTAATTCGGAAAAACATTAACTAAGCCAAACGGAAATGTATGGGAGAGAAGGATTCATTAGCAAGTGAGTCATAAGCCCTTTCGTGAAACGTCTCTTAAAAGGATCTAACAAAGAAAACAAGCTAAGGCTTATTTTTGTTAAAAATCTAAAAGCCTGCCCATAACTGGTGAGGTGACCATAACCAGTGATTTACCCTATATATATATATATATATATATATATATATATATATATATATATATATATATATATATATATATATATATATAGTTACACTATATATTTTTCCTTAGATATTTTTAATTTTAAGCTTTGACTCCTAACCATTGTAATCTATTTCTTAGAAACCCCTCGTGGGAACTTGCTCTCCTGTGAACTGTAATGTTAGCATAAAGCTTCCTAGAAGAAGCCATTGTAACCCTTTATAAACCTCAAGAAATTTTGTAATTCTCTCTCAGTACATCCAGAGCCGTCTCCACGCCACTCTTCTTTCTGATATTGTAACTTTTATTGAATAAACTTCTTTTTTAAAAAAAGTCTTTACTTTTAAATTGAAGATAACTGGCGCAGTCGGTAGGACATCGTCAAACTTGAGGGCATATCAAGGATCAGTATCAACTGTTTGCTGACGAGTCCATTCAGAGGAAGACGAGACGTTAAACTGGCATGGATCTGACTATCGAAGTCATCTTAGTGTAAGTGATTTTTTTTTATTTAAGAGATATTATCTCAATATTAAACTTTTTTTATTTTTCAATTTAATAATTTTGAATAAAATCTATTCTATTTTTAAAGAAAAGGTTATGATTTCATTACTATAACTATAAAGAAATATTTTGTTATTTAAAATATAATTTTTTATTTAATATTAAGTTAAATATTAAGTTACTGTATATTAAGGATAAATTTAATTTTCATTTCATATTATTTTAATTTCATTGCATACTATCTCATTTTATTTTTTGTTTGTTATATTAAATATTTTATAAAAATGGCACCTCCCACATTAAAGAAAGAGTATCTAGAGATGATACCTGATTTCCATGGTGACCCTATGTCACTAACGCGATTTCTAGAAATTTCTGATAAATTAATAAACAAATTTTATAATCACGAAAATACTGCCGATTTCCAAAACGATTATTTAATAGGATCAATTCGTGCTAAAATTAAAGGAGCTGCCGCCGACATGGTTAATAGTAAATATATCAATACCTGGGACGATATTAAAAATGCGTTAAAACAAGGGTACGCCGACAAACGCGACGCGTACACTCTAAATATTGAAATGGCGGGAATGAAACAAGGCAACGAAACCCCTTTCGAATTTTATAATAAAATACAAAAAACATTACAGTTGCAAATTAGTTATTTAAGGAGCGAAATGCCGATGGAGGCGTTAGTCCTCACGAAATATATCGAAAAATTAGCACTAAGAGTTTTGTTAAAAGGACTGAAAGAACCGCTTGGCTCTTTCATGAGAACCAAAAATCCGATAGACCTAAATCAGGCAATAAACATGCTAACGAACGATTTTCAATTTGTCATCGACACTTATCGCCCACACCAAAACCATAACAAACCAATACACAAAAATCGCCAACAATTTATAAACTATTTCCCAGTAAACCAGTACAAAGCAATTCAACCTGCTAAAAATGTAATCTCAAATCAGTATAGACCCCAACAACCTAATCAGTATAGACCCCAACAACCTAATCAATATAGACCCCAACAACCTAATCAGTCAACCCCTATGAGTGTCAATAGTAATTATAGAAGTAATTCCCAATATCAGAGACAACCTGATCAAAGTGTAAAATTTAAATCTTTTCTCAATACCCCAGTTCGGAAAAACCCAAACCTAGAAATTGAAGAACTTCATAATCTAAACTCGGAACAGTCCGTAAGTGAATCCCAAATTACTGAATTACCAAATGCTCAACCACCCGACTATCCCACTGTATCATTTCCAGACGATCATCAAGAAAATCAACAATACACTGATCAAAATAATCTGGATAGTGATCAAAGTAATTTTTTAGATCCCAGCCTAGCACAGGAACCATGGACGTAATAGACCTATTTAATTTAACCCGTTTTAGTGCTCTTCCATATATAATTCCACCAAAGTCAAACTTAAAAATTCTAATAGACACTGCGTGCACAAAATCGCTTGTATCCGTCCTTGTAGCAAATAAATATTTTTTTAATAACATTACTCACGAACCATTTAAACTTACTAGCGCGCACGGTTCTTCTATACAAAATTTTAATGCTAATGTAGATTCATCTAAATTATTTCCCAACACCAAAACTCTCCTGAAATTTGGCATTTTTGACTTCCATCCTAAATTCGATTTATTGTTTGGAACAGACAGTCTTAAATTATTAGGTGCGAAAATTGATTTAGTAAATGATATACTAATCACACCTTTTGGCAATTTAACAATTCATTATGACAACAGACCCCCTCAATCTGAATATACTTACATCTTAAACAACGATTCTGAAACCGTAATCAAAATTCCAATCAAAAATATCTCAAATGGAGAAGGAATCATTCCTCATACCGATTTCAATAATTGTCTTAAAATTCATGAAGGTTTAATTTCAATTAAAAATAACGAAGCTATATGTACGGTAAAAAATAATTCGGATCGGTCATTTAGATTAACTATTAAAACCCCAATCCTTGTGAAACCAATCAGAATTTTTAAAAATAACGAATCTCATAATATAAATTTAATTAAAACAAAAGAATCAGATTTCAATGAAGTCAAAAATCTTATTCGCACGGACCATTTAAACGAAGAAGAAAAAAAAGAAATTCAAAATTTAATAAAACAATATTCTGATCTATTTTATTTAAAAGGTACTCCACTAACTGCAAATACGCAAATCAAACATAAAATCCTAACTAAAGACGAGATCCCAGTCTATACTAAAAATTACCGATATCCTCAAATATTTCAAAACGAAGTGAAAAGACAAATTGACGAAATGCTAGAGCAACAAATCATTCGCCCTTCTTTTTCACCTTACAATAGTCCAATTTGGGTAGTTCCAAAAAAATTAGACCAATCGGGAATACAAAAGTGGAGAATAGTAATTGATTATAGGAAATTAAATGAGAAAACGGTCGATGATAAGTATCCTATTCCGCATATAACCGAACTGCTGGATAAATTAGGCAAAAGCAGTTACTTTTCAACAATCGACCTAACAAGTTCGTTTCATCAAATTTTATTGGATGAAGAGAGTATCCCTAAAACAGCATTCTCAACCGTAAACGGTCATTACGAGTTCCTAAGGTTACCTTTTGGATTAAAAAATAGTCCACCAACATTTATGAGAGTGATTAACAACATACTCATGGGCGTTCCAAATTGTGTTGCCTATTTAGATGATATAATAATTTACAGTACGTCCCTTCAGGAGCATTTATCAATTTTAAAGCAAGTTTTTAAAAAACTAAGAGAATCTAACTTAAAAATTCAGCCCGATAAAACCGAATTTCTAAAAAAGGAAATAGAATATTTAGGACATCTCGTCACATCAAACGGAGTAAAACCAAACCCTAATAAAATCCTTGCTATAAAAAATTATCCCATACCGAAGACTACTAAACAAATTAAAGCTTTCCTTGGACTACTAGGATATTATCGCCGTTTTATTCCAAATTTTGCACACCTCACAAAACCTTTGACCCAATGTTTAAAAAAAGGATCGAAAATTAACATCGCGGATAAAAATTATTTAGATAGTTTTGAAACCAGTAAAAATATTTTGATTAATAATCCCATCCTGCAATATCCGGACTTCAACAAAACATTTTGTTTAACGACAGATGCATCAAACGTAGCCTTGGGCGCTGTATTGTCACAGACGCACGGAGGACGAGATCTTCCGATAGCTTACGCGAGCCGTACTTTAAACGAAAGTGAATCAAAACTGTCCACTATTGAACGCGAACTTCTAGCTATTGTTTGGGCTACCAAATATTTCCGACCATATCTTTATGGCAGAAAATTTATCATTCAAACGGATCACAAACCACTTCAGTGGTTACAATCATTAAAAGATCCAAACTCAAAATTATATCGTTGGAAACTAAAACTCGAAGAATTTAATTTTGAAATAAAATATAAGAAAGGTCATGAAAACAAAGTCGCTGACGCACTATCGCGAGTAGAAATTAATTTAACAGAATCTGAAGACCCTGATACTATTATTAATGATTTAATAGAACAATTTTACCGCGAAAATGAAACATCGGAAAATGCATCTCTTATCGTAAATTTTGATGAAAATGAAAATTTAGATAATATAACAGAAGAATCTGAAACAAATTCCGTTCACTCTAATACTTTAGGAAATACAATAATCGAAATACCAATAGCAGACTCTCCAGTAAATTTAGGAAAAAATCAGATTATTTTAAATTTAGTTGATATTAATCCCGCGAAACCCAAAATCGAAAAACTGTTTAATAATACTAAAAACAGAATTATCGCTCAGATATCAAAGGAAAATTTCGAACAAGATATAATAAAATTAATTAAAGAATTCGTTGAACCAAAAGTTAAATATTATTTATTCTTTGAAACTGATTTTTATACCCAATTTTATGAAACCATGGTAAAATATTTTAAACATTCGGAATTAAATTTTGTAAAAACTACAAGTAGATTAATCGATATTCAAGATCCTGATGAACAAAATAGTTTAATAAATGATTACCACATTGGCAAAACAAACCACCGCGGTTCGGAGGAAACATTTAATCGAATAAAAAGATTGTATTATTGGCCTAATATGAAAAACTTAATTCGAATTCAAATTAATAATTGCGAAATTTGTACGGTATCAAAATATGATCGGAATCCTTTAAAACTCCAATATAACGTTACTCAAACACCATCTAAACCATTTGAAATAGTTCACATGGATACAATCACACTAGAAAACAAAAAATATTTAACTGTAATCGACTCCTTTTCAAAATTTGCGCAAGTTTATAAATTAAAAAATGGTCAAGCAACTGAAGTCGTTAATAAATTAATTTCTCATTTTTCTCATCACGGGTTACCAAAACAAATAATAACAGATAACGGTTTAGAATTTAGAAACTCATTATTATCCGATTTATTAAAATTACACAGAATCCAACTACATTATACAGCTACTCAATCACCTCAATCAAACGGACCCATTGAAAGATTTCATAGCACATTAATAGAACATATACGGTTATTAAATAATAGAGACGAATTCAAAAAAGACGCAATGGAAAAAAAAAAAATTAAATATGCCGTACTCGCGTATAACAACACTATTCATTCCATCACACAACTAAAGCCAATCGAAATAATATCTGGACATTTAGATATAGACTCGCCCGTTGCAATAGATCTCAATAATCAAATCATAAATGATTATGTTGCAAAACATAAAGAAAGAGTAAAAATTTTGCATGAACAAATAAATCATAGGAATCAGGTAGCAAAAGAAAAATATATAACCAGGATGAATAAAAATCGCGAAGAATTGCCAAACGAAATCCCGGAAACAGTATTTGTAGCTAATAGGCAAAAACAATCAAAATTAAAAAATAAATTTAAAAAGGAAAAGATTAAAAAAATAATTAAACATAGTAAAACCGCTTTAATCGATAAAAAACATTATAACACGCGAGAAAAAATTCATTTAAAAAATATAAAGAGACCGCAGAAGAAAAGACAAACATACCATGTTGGTAGACCCCCAGATGAAAGAGCTGGACCGAGTCAGCATTCTTAGAACTGAGATAAAGCACTCGCACCGGACACATTCTTTCGCTTAAGACAAGCTATAATTACAAGCTATAATAATTATGTTTATTTAAAACTAATTTTTTTAATATTAGTAAATAATTTTTTTTTTGCTTTAAAATAATTTTATTTTTCTTTAAAATAAAAAGCATAAGAAATAATTTAATATAAATAACAATTTAATATACACAATAAGGTCGCTGGATACGACTTATATTGATGTGAAAAGATGGCAGATAAAATGCCCAAACTATATAACAATAATAAAAAAAAAAAAAAAAAATAAAGAATGATAAAAAGAATAATTATTATAGATAAACAACATAACGAGTTCAAGGAATATGAACTCTTACTAGTTTAAAAAATGGCGTTATAAGCCAAATTATGAAAAATATTTTATACAATAAAATAGTATAATTAAATGAGTAGACTTTAATTTTTATAATTTAATTAATTTTAATTTAATAATAATAATAATTTAATAAGACTAATAATAATAATTTAATAATAATTTAATTTAATTTACATAAACAATATTCGATAAACAGTGATTTAATTAGTCAATTTAATAATACTATTAAAACCATACAAGAGAACATGCATATTGCACGAAAAATTAATGATATAGGAACCGTAGTTAACTTGTTAACAATTAAAGAATTATTAGATCACATCCAACTTATTTTCTCTTTAATTTCTACTACTATTTCTGATATAGAAACTTCTTTAACATTTTGTAAATTAAATATTCTACATCCAGCTATAATTAATACAAAAACATTGTTTCAAGAATTAGAAAAGATAGCTCCACATTACAATAACAAATTTCTTTATCCAATTCAATTTAAATTTATCCTAGATATAGAACGCACAATATCTGTACAATGTGCTTTGCATGAAAATGAGATTATTTATACTTTAGCACTTCCAATTTTGAAGAAACTGTTTATAGTTTGTATAATTTATACCCCATTCCATCTATTGTAAAGGATGAAATCATAACAATAATTCCAAAGTTCAAATATCTCTTAAATATTAATAACAACTTTAAATTTCTTAATCATCAATGTATCAAAAGAAACAGCATTCACCACTGTCATACAGCTGACTTATCTCACCACGATGACTTATGTATTCAAGATATTTTACAAAAATCATCCAGTGTAAATTGTCTTTACACACGTCTACATCAAGAAGAAAACCACATCGAAGAAATCCCAGGAACACGCTACATTCTCATAGCATTTTACAACCCGGATGATCTTCAAGTTCAACAAGAAAAAGAAACAGTAAACTATCATATGACAGGAATTTATTTAGTTAAAACAAACTTTAATTCAATGTTGTATCATAATAAAACTGTATTTTCATCCAGTCAAACTCATGGTTCTCTAACATTGTTTGATAAACAAACTTTAAATATTCAAGCCTCACAGCTTTTAAACACTACATTAGAAATTAAAAATTTAAAATTTCATGAATTACAAACCTCACATCTTTCACATCTTGTATCAACAAAACATACCTATAACTCTAACACTCTACACATAATTATTTTGTGGATAATTTTTATTTGTATTATCATCTTTATATTAACCTTTGTAACTTTTATTTATTATTTTTACAAAACTAGAATTGTAACTCATTTCACCCCAAAGCAGTGAAATTCGTATCTAGGTGGGGAGGAGTTACACTATATATTTTTCCTTAGATATTTTTAATTTTAAGCTTTGACTCCTAACCATTGTAATCTATTTCTTAGAAACCCCTCGTGGGAACTTGCTCTCCTGTGAACTGTAATGTTAGCATAAAGCTTCCTATAAGAAGCCATTGTAACCCTTTATAAACCTCAAGAAATTTTGTAATTCTCTCTCAGTACATCCAGAGCCGTCTCCACGCCACTCTTCTTTCTGATATTGTAACTTTTATTGAATAAACTTCTTTTTTAAAAAAAGTCTTTACTTTTAAATTGAAGATAACTTATATATATATATATATATATATACATATTAGTGAATTATTACAAATTATATTGTTAATGGAGCACATCAGCAAAGAAGTTGATTTGCTACAGGAATCATGAATATTGTTGATGATGATGTCTATATTCTAATATCTAAATATGATTATAATATGAAGTGGAGTATTTTCCTTATTTTTATTGATATTAAAAATTTTATAACACTATATGAGCTCGTCAAGGATTTATATATACATACGTATAAAGAGAATAAGTAAAATTGTCTTATTAAAGTATAAAACTAATTTAAGAGAATAATGGTTACAGCATGCACAGCTTAAGTACTTTCGTTCTGTAGTTCAAAGCACACTAATTCTGGTAGATTCTAAGGAATGCGGAAGAATTAATAACAAGAATAAAAACATTGAGTTTTGATTGAATAAATTATTTATTTACAATGCATTCATAAAACTTAATGCAGATAAGTAGCGACTGGGGCGTGGATGGCACTAGCATAAGCTGGAGCATAAGTCCTAGCGGCGAGGACTGGAGCGTGAGCAACAGCGACTGGAGCGTGTGCGACGGCGACTGGAGGGTGAGCAACAGCGACTGGAGCGTGTGCGACGGCGACTGGAGCGGGATGTGCAGCAGCATCCTTGTGGACGTAGGCGTTGAATCCGTTGACTGGATCGGCAGTGTAGTCTACGGTCCTGATGGAACCGTCGGGTTCGGCGAGGGAGTAACTGCCCTGGACGACATCTCCGTCACGGGTCTCAGTCTGTCCCTTGGAATCTCCGGTGGAAGCGTCGTTGACGGAGTAAGAGAAAGAGTAGGATGGGTGTGGGTCGTATTCCTCAACTCTGGGGGCAACGGCTACAGCGGGAGCGTGGGCTACGGCGACTGGAGCGTGAGCGATGGCGACTGGAGCGCGGGCTACAGCTAATGGAGCGTGAGCGACGGTGGCGACTGGAGCAGCGTAAGAAGCGTAAGGTCTGGCGTAAGCGAGGGGCCTGGAGTAAGCCAGAGGCCTGGAGTAGGCGAGTGGAGCGTGGGAGATCAGCTGGGCGGAGGCCACACCGAAGACGGCGGCGATGAGGAGTACCTGTAAAATAATCATGAATTTTGATTAAGAACCCTCTTAGGATAAGACTAATACTAAGAAGGCCAAAGATATAGTGGAGGACTCACAAGACGTGCCATTGCTGAGGACTGCTGAGGAACTGGAGCAGGTAGGGTTGTCCCCTCTTTTATATCTGGTCAACATTCTGGCTGGCCCGTCCCTGCCCTTGTCGGCTCTTAGGGTCGATATCGAATGTTGAAGACTTTCACATTCTAAATATTTATATTTTTTTAATCATTACTATTTTATTTTTTATTTTTTTAAAAAGAACAATTGTTGTAAACAATGCGTATAACTATTTACAGTTAATGTATAAATGATATATTAATGCTTCATTTATTTAAAAAAAAATAGAAACTTTTTAATTTAAGCGATAATAATAATAATCATTACATTTCATAACTAGTGAAATTAAAAAAAATATATTGCGATGTGAGAATGCAATAATATCTATTTATAGTTTCAAGACTTTTTGAATAAATGCCTACTCTCATATTCGTACACAATTTTTAAAATCAATTGTATATTATATTTTTAACTATCATTTCTTTATTTTTTAGTCATCGATTCTTGAATGTCATTCAAACATTATAATGTTAATTTAATTGCATATATTCTCAGGTTTTGATTCTGAAAATTAAAAAAAAAAAAATGAAGAGAGACTTAACAATCATCATTACCGAGTTTTAAGCAGTCCATAATTCTCCCTTCTGGTTTAAAAATGAAATCGTTTTCTATACATTATTAATTTATCACTTGCTCTGAAATAATTCTCAGTCAATTTATTATAGTAAGTAAACAAATATTTTTTACAGAACATAACTTAATTTTTAGTTTCTCATTTTGAAAATACTGACTCAGATTATATATTTTTACTTAGTTTATAACAGAAAGTGCCAAAATCCTTCAAAATTAATCAGTGTAAAGTTCACAGTTTTTTTTTTTATTTTTCCTAATTACATTAACTATTTAAGCACCTTCTAATATATGTATTTGGTAGTTTATCTGACCTAATTTATTTTGATGAATCAGAGTTATTTACATGAAATATAACAATATTAAAAACCTCTGAATGAAATTCGGTTTAAGAGAGTCTTCTTTCGCTGTAAATGGCAAACCAATTTCGTAAGATTCTGGAATGTTAGTTGGAAAGGTTTGGCAGTAAAGACGCTTACCATTTCTACGAATTTTATTAATTTTATTTCAACGGGTTAATTTCTATCTATATAATTTTTAATAAAATATTCTTTGAAGCAAATTATTATAAAAAGTATATTACATCATGATTTCTTATTTTTCCCAATACTCATTCAATCAACACAAACAAGCATTACCTTTCACTCAGCAATAGTGCATCATCGATCAGGAATCACCTGATCTGAGCATGAGGGAAGCTAATGGAAGTTAACCTTTCCAGGAACTATTATTAAATGACGTGAGATGAGCTATGACCTCAATTTAGGTTGAGAGTCTTAAAGTTGTCAGTTACACGGAATGGAGCTACTGGGAAATTAATTTATTTAATGTAAATTAAACCTGTACTTTTATTTAAATGGAGGAGATGTAGACACCATCCACAATCTTCCAATTTTTCCTAATGAAGAGTTCATTGACTATGGGAATATCCCACTACATTGAGGATGGGAAAGTCACAGGTGTGTCTCTCGAACAAGAACCCAATACACGGCTGACTTTTGTTTGAAGAATTTCCTTGGAAAAAAACATATTATTGTATCGGAAATAGGAATTACACAAATATAAAAATAACAAACAAATTAAATATGTTTTATTCATTTCAATATTTTCAACAGAATTTCCTAACGACTAACGAAGTATTAACTACTAAAAAATATAAAAAAAAGTTTCAGACACATGATGAAAAGCAATTTTTAATATCTGAATCACTTGTAAACCATTTTCCTCGTATACGGTTATTCTTGCTTTGAAAACGTTGTTTGTTGGAGGATTTGGGGTTTATATTTACTGTTAGAAGTGTTGGAGCATGAAGCCTATAATATGAGGAGTGCTCAGTACCTCCCACGTATCAAATACTGTTAAAATGAATGCTCATGATTTCCCAGTGTGTAAGGCCTTCAATTATCTTAGAGCACTGGTTACCGAGACAAATCAACTCTTGAAGGAAACTGATGCAAGAATAATCTCAGGAAATCGTTGCTTTTTCGGAATTATCAACGTTTTAAAATTCAAAGACCACTCTTTGAGCGCCAGACTGACCATTTATAAGACTATCGTACGCCAAGTTGCCACCTATGGAAGTGAGGCCTGGGTCTTAATAAGATGCATGGAAAGAAGACTTTGCACATGGAAAAGGAAAATTCTTAGGAATATATATGGACCTATCTACTCCGGGGGAGAGTGGAGAATTAGGACTAACGATGAGTTGAGAACATAGTATGACCATCCAAATATTGCGAATGTTATAAAAAAGGGAAAGTTGAGGTAGATCGGACATGTTGAACGTATGGAGAGTGACCGTCTCCCAAGGAAACTGCTTAGTAAAAAGCGGAGAGAAGCTTGTATACGAGGTCGTCTGAGATGGTTAGATGAAATAGAGGAAGACTTAAAGCAATTGTAAGTCAGAATATTGAGGAATGTTGCCTCCGATAGACAAGTTTGGCAAGCAATCTATGAAAGCCAGTAGCCCAAAGTATAATAATAGTAATACTTTACCGTCTTTATTGTAACATGAGATGGTGCGTTATCATAGAACAGATCTATCCTTTCCTGTTCACGAGTGCAGGTTGTAGTATAATCAAATTCCGATTTATTCGGTAAGTTTCTTGACAGTACGATATTCATCATCTGCTCTTTCGGTAAGAAAGAGAAATAGATGACCACCTTACAGCTGTACTATTTTCTTCGGATGAAGATTCTGTTATGACTAAAGAACTAATCGAATCTAACCATTGACTTGATAGGCATCGATTAGCTGACCTGATGCCTGAACAGCGGAATTAATAAGTTTTAACTCATAAAATAAAATACTTTGAAATTGCATGTTTCCATTTTCATGTTATTAATTAAACTAGAATCTTTTGGCCGGCATTATTAAAAAAAAAAAAAAAAACCTAATACTGTTAATTAAAAGAGGATTAGAAGTTCTTATTCATAGAGTGTAAATATTTTGCTGAGAATGAAAAGACAATTTTAATCATTTCAATCTTGTTATAATATCTACTGTCAAATGGGGCTAGTTAACAAAAATATCTGAATAATTTGTTTGCCAAAAAATGAAAATAATCATAAATTTGTGATAATGAAAGACAACTCACATTGTTCAATTCAGTTTCATTGATTTAGACCAATATTGCATTGAAATTAGCCATATTTTAGTTATATACATGTTATTAATATTAGAAGTATTTGAGCACATAATGAATAAGAAAATAACATTAAATAAGATAAATAATATCCAATTGTAAAAATGAAAAAATAATATTTTTTTTACACGTTAGGCATCTCTCTCTATTGCCACTCAGTGTTGAAGGATTATTTAGTCCGAGAACTGGTTTAGTCTTATAGCCATAAAATATCCACCCTCGGCAATCAATTCGCACTTGTCTGCCTATCTCAAAATGGAGGCGTTTGAAAATGGCTGACACCGATAGGGAGTAACAAATATGAATACAAATTTTATTTATTTCAAACACACGAGTAACTGCACACTCCCTAGATACCAAAAAACAGTATAATAGTGTCATAGTGAAGAAAATCCATCCAATATGAGCTGAAGAGGGCCATGAAACAACTATCGAAGATAAATATCATCTTTGTTTGATTTTAAAATATTTTCTAGAAATAATTCTCTTTTCTCAAAAAAGAATTACTCTCTCCCTACAGATATTGTTTTCCTTTTAGAAGAGTCCTGAAACAACAATACTTTCTGGGTACTTTTCTATTCCAATGTCTAAAAACCAAAAACCCTTGCTATATTCTTGATTTATTAACTCTTCGTTCTTCTATCCACCTCCTAAACACTAGATCCCAACCTTTTAACCTATATATCCCCTCACATGAAACCGCTTCCTTTGACAAATCCTTGATGAAGGAATATAGGAAGGGTTTTTTTTTTTTGGTTTTTTTTTCGTGCTACCTCCTTCTGGAATTCCCTACCCACTTCTATTCGTAAAGCAGCTTCCATAACTTCCTTTAAAAATAATTTATTCCTGTACCTTTTAGACAATCAATCTTCCGCAAATATGTCAATAATCAAATGAATACTTAAAATTCCTTTTTTTTCTTTTTTCTTTTTCTTTTTTTTTTATTTTATATGTTTATGTATATATAATTTAATTTAATTTTTTTTTCCTGTAAAAAATGTGTGCTAAAATTACTGAAGCATCTAATTTGTAAATAATATGCCAGACAATTGTACTTTTAACTGTTCATTATTTTTTATTCTTAGGGGACAGTAAGTCCCAGAATAAATTTTATTTTTTCATTTCATTTCATTTCATATATTCGTTAGGTTTTGATTATTATCTCCCGTATGACAAAAGTGCCACCTTAACATGTTTTTCTTTATTAAAATAATTCCTGACATTATAATAAAAATACATTTTTTTTACATTCAAATTATACTTTCACATGAGGATTTTACCTAGTTTTAAGGTATCCCTAATTAGAGTTTTTCTTTTAATTTTCTGTTTGAATTAAAATTTTCTTACTTTACTTATTTCTACATGTTGACTAGATGTATGTGAATTATCTACTGATATTTACGTTTGAATCTGAAGAATATGATGAAAAGAGCTTAATACCTGAATGCGACAAAGTTTTAACAATCTTTACATTCTAATTTTAATAATAACCTTAAAAATAATTAATCGAGTAAAGAGGTTAAAGGAATTTCATTTGACTGAAATTAAAATTGAGAGGTCTAGAGACCGCCACCTCGAAATTGCCCTTTCATCCAACAAGTGGTTAAGGCCGTATCATTGCCAAAGTGCTTGGAAAAACTCTTTGGGAAGCTGTATTATTTTTCACTGTATTTCTATTCAATAGGATTTGCCATGATATGAAATAGTCTAGCAATTTATTTAAGGGTTATGTTTTTTATGGAATAATTACGTCAGTTATGAAATTAATTTTAACATTCTCAGAGTTGAATAAATATATTAAATGATTAATGTCAATGCAAGAACATATTGAGATATACGGTTTACGAAATACTAAAAAAAATTTTTTTAACATATTCACAAATGTCTTATAATCAATAGAAAGCTGGTAGCAACCTAAATAAATTAAAATATATTTTCAAATAAAATGAATAATATTTTAATTATTTTATTTATTTTGCCAAAGTTTAATTTAGATATAGTCAAAACTCTACTTAGGTAAAATTAATTGAAACATATTTAATTGAATTAGCTGAGCTGATTTTAATCAAATTTTATATAATAATTTTACTTACGAGTATAAGAAAAAAAAAAAAAAATAGGGGTTATATCCTATACCAATTCCTTTGGTCAATTTTCTGTCAATATGAGAAGAGGCGTTATCATGCAACAGAATAGTTCTTTTCCTGTACACGAGTGCAGGTTGTTATTTGCTCGAATATTGATGCATTCGGTCAATTTCCTGACAATAATTCTGATCGAGATGTAACCATTGACCCGATCGTTTTCCACCATAATACTTGATCGATGACATCAGAATTACCTAGTTTAGACTCATTATGTCCCGTGTTTCAGTTTTCACGTTAGAAATTAAACTAAAATCTGCATTCCTGCTTAGAGATAAAAATATTGTTTATTAATAGAGGATTTGTGGATCTTGTTCATAATATGTAAATATTTTGCCAAATATCAACGGACTGCGTTGACATTAATGTTGTTTCAATATTATGTTATACATATTCATTCCAAATATATATTTCAAATATTGTATTAATTTGTTCATTAAAAAAAAAGTTTTCCTTTTGATTATTGTAAGTTTAAAGTATGTATTTTTAATTAAGAACAATTTCTTTTGTTTTCTTAAATTAAAATGAATTTATATAATTTATAAAACCAGTTTATTATAAATATTATAAATCATAATTTAAAGGAGGATGTGACTGGAGCATTGACGACAAGACAAGACAGCGATCATTGGCCCTTGCGGCGAGGATCGGAGTGTGAGAAATATCATAAAGACAGTGATCAGTTTCTGTAGAACACAAATCCTGGTAGTGATTACCCAGCAGAAGAACCAACATTTCATGTAATAATTAAACTTCCAAGGATTATGAAAGAAATAATATCATTAATAAGATGACATGGGTTTAGATTGAATAAATTATTTATTTACAATGCATTAATAAAACTTAATGCAGGTAGGTAGCGACTGGGGCGTGGATGGCGCTAGCATAAGCTGGAGCATAAGTCCTAGCGGCGAGGACTGGAGCGTGAGCAACAGCGACTGGAGCGTGTGCGACGGCGACTGGAGCGGGATGTGCAGCAGCATCCTTGTGGACGTAGGCGTTGAATCCGTTGACTGGATCGGCGGTGTAGTCTACGGTCCTGATGGAACCGTCGGGTTCGGCGAGGGAGTAACTGCCCTGGACGACATCTCCGTCACGGGTCTCAGTCTGTCCCTTGGAATCTCCGGTGGAAGCGTCGTTGACCGAGTAAGAGAAAGAGTAGGATGGGTGTGGGTCGTATTCCTCAACTCTGGGGGCAACGGCTACAGCGGGAGCGTGGGCTACGGCGACTGGAGCGTGAGCGATGGCGACTGGAGCGCGGGCTACAGCTAATGGAGCGTGAGCGACGGTGGCAACTGGAGCAGCGTAAGAAGCGTAAGGTCTGGCGTAGGCGAGGGGCCTGGAGTAAGCCAGAGGCCTGGAGTAGGCGAGTGGAGCGTGGGAGATCAGCTGGGCGGAGGCCACGCCGAAGACGGCGGCGATGAGGAGTACCTGTAAAAATAATCATGAATTTTGATTAAGAACCCTCTTAGGATAAGACTAATACTAAGAAGGCCAAAGATATAGTGGAGGACTCACAAGACGTGCCATTGCTGAGGACTGCTGAGGTACTGGAGCTGGTAGGGTTGGCCCCTCTTTTATATCTGGTCAACATTCTGGCTGGCCCGTCCCTGCCCTTGTTGGCTCTTAGGGTCGATTTCGAATTTTTGAGACTTTCTTATTAATTGTTTCGTAACTGTTTGTTCGAGATTGTATTATTTTCATAATTTTATAATAGTCATTTTTCCTTTAAATGGATGAGTGTTCTTAAATTAAATATCAGCTATATATATATATATATATATATATATATATATATATATATATATATATATATATATATATATATGTATATGTAGATGCAAATTTTTAGTTAAATATTTCATACTTTTGTAATTATAATTTCCTAATTATCTAGTAGAATGATTACTTTTTTCTTTAATTCAAAGCTCGAGTCTTAGTATACGTATGTACCTTTTGTCGATTCCTTACATATTTTTTGATAAATTATTTTAACTAATTTCAAAGTTTTATATCCCATTTTTAGAAGAATATATAACTCTTACCAATGATGTGCCTTTTATTAATTAATTAAATTAATTCACCTAATACATGCTCGATTGTAAATTTCAATGTTGAGACTTAAACTCACAATCAGTAACTAGTTTTATTCCCTCTGAAACTGGGTTCGTTCTCATCATTGTATTAATTATTCAGATTTGTTTTTCTTAACATCACCCTCTCCTGTGTTAACATACCCTCAGTCCACTGAGAGAGTTCTTCAAATCTTTCCAAGCAAGTCAATAGGGGCTAATAGGTGCTAATACAACTGATAACTAAGGTTAATAAGTTGTTATAATTTTCTTAGGATGTAAGCAAGCAATATAATGTATTACGACCATCTCTCTAAGTGTACACTTGTCAAATTTGACCAGCAATTAAAGAGTCTGAAAGTTAGTCTCCGGACTTTTCGTACCGTCAGTATGATATTCAAGATATTTATACTATTATCTATTTATTTATTATAGTATTTATTTATATCCTTTTCAACTGGTATAGTATATGAATTAACTATTAACTATTATATTTGATTATATTAATTAAAATTCTTAAAAATGTCACGTAAAAATCTTTGAATTAAAATATTTGATTATTGAGTATTGAAAATAATCACTCCAGTATTTTGTAACAACATGGATTTCTTTTTTTAACTTCGAACGTAGGTGTGATGCAGCTTGATCATGAAATATGATGCCAGTAGCCTTCCGAACCAGTCTGCGCTTGGAAGAAAGATCATCTGTGTCAGAAATCAAAAGTGAAAAGGGATTCAATGCATCGTAGAGGATAGTCCCTTTTAACCGATCAGGTCGAGACTTAGTCTTTGGCTGTTTGATCCGTGTCTCCACTAAATATTAAATTTTGTTTATGAAGAAACAATATCAGGAATCACGAACAAGCGAGCCAAAAAATGGTCATTATTTAGATTTGATTTGGATATACGTATTTCGTATTTTTGAATTCCGTACTTCATCACTGTGGCCTTGGAAATCAGTGTTTAGTGGACAGGAGCATTATCATGAAGAATACTCTTACCCCGCCTTTTCTCTTTTACGGTGACACGGGACTGCATTATACTCACCATTTACTCTGGTATGTCTATCCTTAAAATCAATCAGCAATATTTCTCCAAAATAACGAAAAAATAAAATAAAATGTTTTGGCTATTACCTTCTTTGTATCATTCGGACTTTCTCTCTCTAGCGTCTAGAAATTTTGCCGATCAATTTACTGTGAAATGTGAAGAGAACTGCCCATTCACACCAAAACAGGACTCTTTGATTGCATAATAGTAAATCTTTTTAACTGGTCCGCATTCGATTTTTAGCATTGTGACAATGCTAAGTTTCCTTAAAGGTTAGATTCAAGACCGATAGATCTGAGGAAGTGCAGGTATGGGATGTGCTGGTATATGACTAGCATGGCTACACAGGTCTCCTCAGCCTGTTTGAAGATAAAGAACTAGGGAAGGGAGGAAACTTATGTAACTCATATTAAGTTGAAAACCGTGAAAACTATATTAAAACCTAAGAATCAACAAATAAGTATACATTTAGTAATGTAAAAAACCTACTGTTATTCAATTTTTATATCCGCCAAATCTGCATAAAGAATAAAAAGCTTCTTTAGTCTCCTGAGCAGATATCTAACAAGGGGTCGTTTTAACTTGTAACTCGCAGATTTGAATCGCGATTTTTGTGTAGGTAGTAGAGACGTATAATAGTGCAAAACTAGAATTATAGCCGCTAATGACCATTGGGAGCAGAGAAAAAAAAATGGAAATAAATCAAAATAGAGAAATGATTCTTTCACGTTAAATTGTAGTTTTGTATGCTATTTGAAATAAAAAATACTTTCGTTATACTCAAGACACGACCCGGCTTTAGGATGCTCAAAAACTCGAAACAAATTACGAAATTCCAATAAAATAGGCTGTAAATCAGTGGACATTTTTTTCATGATAAACTGACGTGAAATCGAGATTTAACGTGCCAAAAAACTCTTATATGTGAAATTTTATCCAAATCAAAAAATGTTGATTTTTTATCCCTTTCAAGGACGAAAATTTTCAAGTTGAGATTTCATCAACAACTTCTAACAACCATAAAAAATTGACAACCTCTTGCCTTTGAAAATCCTACCTTTTAGGGGTAAAAAAAATTAATTTTTGATTTCAACAAAATTTAGTTTCTACATGTTTTTTATGATGAGAAATCTGAAAATGATGTCAGTTTTCAGTTTAAAACTTTTCCTCACCTATATTTTTATTTCAAATAACATTGAAACCCTTAGATTGATGAATAATCTAAAAATAATATCAGGTTTTGGTTTACAATAAACTCCCCTTATTTATATTTTTTAAAAATGGTCTTATTTGAACTTTGGTTTGTAAAAATTAAAATATTAAAAGAAACAGATCATTTTAAAATGTTTTATTTATATAATATAGGTCAGGGAAATTTTCAAACTAAAAACTGATATCATTTTTAGATTCCTCATCTCATTAAACATGTAGAAAACAGTTTTTGTCGAAATCAAAAATTTTTTTTACCTCTAACATTTTGTAGGATTAGGCTGTCAATTTCTGAAAAAAACGTAAATAATTTGCGCTATCTCATATATTTCGCCACCGATTAAAACCAAATTTTAAGGTCATCAAGAAGCAGTAAAACTGCATAGTTTAGACCAAATCCGGAGGTCACAGAATTTCTGCTTATTGAGATATCTTGTTATAGTAGACCTCGGAATTTTTTTTTTATTTCAGTTTTTGTTCAATAAAACCGAGAGTAAACCCAATGTACATACATGGATAGAAAACAGAATATACGCTGATTCTTGTGATGTTATTACTATTGTAATCGGTTGAACACAGTAGTTGTTCTGGCCGTTAAAAGTTGTTGATCAATTCTCAAGTTCAAGGTTTGGAATTTTAAAGTAAGTAAGGGAAATTTAACGTTCTCGAAAGGGGCAAAATATCAATTTTTTTTTATTTTGATAAAATTTCACATATAAGAATTTTTTGTGCGAAAATACGAGATTTAAGGTCAGTTTTTTATGAAAAATATTTTCCATTGATTTACAGCAGATTTCATTGGAATTTTGTCATTGATTTGGAATGTTTGAGCACCCTAAGGCGGATCGTACCTTAAACATAACGAAAGTATTTTTATTTAAAATATTATACAAAACTACAATTGAACGTGAAAGAATCATTTCTCTATCTTGACTGAGAGCTGAGAAAAAAAAATAAAATCCGATTTTCATTTTTTTTTTTTTTTTTTTTTTCCTCGACTCCCATGCCCATTGACGGCTATAAATCGAGTTTTGCATTATTATAGGTTCCTACCATCTACACAAACATCGGCATTCTAATCTGTGAGTAACAAGTCAAAATGTCCTCTTGTAAATTATCTTTGAAATATAATATCATGTAAATATTTACAAACTATTCCATCACAAATTACGTTGACGTAACAAATATCAGTATATTTAACATACACATCACAAGGAACAGGCAGACGAGGTGATTAATGAGACTTCTTTTGTGGTTTACATTAGATAATTTGTGTCTAAAAAGAGGTGAATTGGAAATTACCTTTTTTTATTACTTATAAATCGAAAAAAAATAATGTATGCATGTGTCAAAAAGTTGAAAAAAAAGCATATATTAATACATCTTAGGACGTTTGTTAGAAATATTTTCATCCAATACCTGAATGTCAAATCCAATATTAAGTGAAGCCCCTCCATGTTCTTATATATAGTCGGTGATATTTTCAATTTCGTTATGTGCATTTTAGCTCCTTCTATATCATTCAATACAAAATATACATTGAAATTCTTTTTTGGGTAAAATCACGAATTGTTTTATTAAAACCGGATTCAAGTTGAATTTACGAATACGGGTTTTAACATTAGACGCGCAATTTAATTTTAAAACGAAACCTGCAAAAAAACATAAATTGAAAAATGCACAATACGGAATTGGCAATCTCACCAATGAGAAGCTTTTGAAAATTATAGATTATACGAAATTAATTAAACATATTTTCTCCTAGGCCTGATTTTAGAATATGAATAAAAAAATAAATAAAAAACATTGATCAAGTTAACTAAGGAACAACAATACCGTTTTAAAAAATAATTTCGGATCTGTAAAGAATAAACTATCTTTAAAATTAATAAATGGAACTGGGAAATGAAAATAAAACCAATAAATTAAAACAAAACCGTGTATTCTCACAACGAAATAAATGTAGCCAAGCTAAGTAATGCATACAAGAAGTTGGTAGATTGGCCTGGGAAGCCACATCTAAAGGCAGTAGGTAGAATTGAAAAAAATCGGGAAAGTAAGATTAAGGTAAAGTAATATATATAGGAAATTTGAATAGAAAATTTGATAACTCTATGGCCAAAGGATGTATTGTCTACGGACGCAGGGCAGAAGCTGCTATAGCTCTGCATAATATTTCAGAATATGAAAGCCTCTGAAAGTACCGAGGACTTTATAAATCAGTTTGAAAATTGTTATTGGGGAAGGAAATAGATTGTATTGTTCGGAATATTTCACGAGCAGCAAATAGCCGTATGAGTTTTTAGAATATGGCTTCCAGGAAAGATATGAAAGTGATAGGATGTTGAATTTTCCTTTCTACTAAAGACGTTTGGGAAAAAAATAAAATTAAAGGAAAGAGAGAAAGAGAACCAAACAATAATATTTAAAAATAAGAAGTTCAACAAAATCATGAAATGTTATAGGTGAAAATATATTTTCGTTTCTTTCCATTTAAATCCGTTGTAAATAGCTTCTCTAATTTCACAAATCTTTAACGAGATACATAATATACTTATACTATATTAACTTTAAAATAACTACGAAAAAACTATTATTAGATAAATAGTATTGATTTTAAGTGGATATTCAGCATTCTTATTTCTCTCAATAGAGTCACACATTGAAATTAAACATTCCAATGGCCTTAAATTATCCACTGGAAAATCCTGAATAATGGGTACACAACTCATAGAATCTGAGATAAAAATTAGACGTTCTAAGACTTATAACATTTAACAAAGAAGAAAGCAAGAAATAATCACAGGACTGAAGAAAACTGGAGTAAAAATCATAAAACTCAAATGAACTTTAAAATAATTTATTTAAACTAAATTTAGTGGATGGTGACAGCAGCATGGTTGACGGCTGGGACTGCGGCTCTGAGAGCGGTGGCGTAGGTTGGGGCGTAGGCGGAGTAAGCGAGGGCTGGGCGGGCGACGGCGGCACGGTAGATGGGGGCGGCACGGGCGGCGAGGACTGGAGTGGCGACAGCAGCGACTGGGGCGTGTGCGACGGCGACTGGAGCGGCGTGAGCAGCTGGGGCATCCTTGTGGACGTTAGCGTTGAATCCGTTGATGGGGTCAGCGGTGTAGTCTACGGTCCTGACGGAACCGTCGGGTTCAGCAACGGAGTGCTTCCCTGGACGACATCTCCATCACGGGTTTCAGTCTGTCCCTTGGAGTCTCCGGTCAGAGCATCGTTGACGGAGTAGGAGAAGGAGTAGGATGGGTGTGGGTCGTACTCATCAGCTACGGCTACGGCTGGGGCGGCGTGGGCAACAGCTACTGGAGCATGGGCGACGGCGACTGGAGCGTGAGCGACGGCGACTGGAGCATGAGCTACAGTGGCGACTGGAGCAGCATAAGCGGCGTAGGGCCTGGCGTAAGCGAGGGGCCTGGAGTAAGCCAGGGGAGCCCTAGCGATGAGCTGAGCGGAGGCAACGCCGAAGACGGCGGCGATGAGCAGTACCTGAAATAGGAGAATGGATTATAAGATATAATTGAACTAAGCTGCTGGTATGAAATAATTACAAGTATTTTATCTAATGCTAACAAATATATAAACCATTAGATACTCACGAAACGTGGCATGTTCGAGAACTGGTGAGAAACTGGAGCAGAGATGCGCTCCCTCTCTTTTATACCTGCCCGATATCTTGGGCTAAGGTCGTCCTAACTCTTTTTTTTATTTTTTGTTTCCGAATCCATTTTTACTTCTCTCAGAATTAGATTTTAATTCAGCATTGTCTGCATTATAACTGAATCTTATAAGTGAATCTTCTCTAAAAACTAACCTTATACATTTGTATATTTTGTTACGTTTCTTATTCATTGTAATTACTCTTCCTAAAATTTTGCATGTATATATGTTATTCGGTTTATTCAAAATGTTTGGTTATAAATTATGTTTTTGCATTCATCACATTTCGTATAATATGTACAGTTCAGTGATTATTTTAATTAAGCGGATTAGTTAAAATTTTCTTTGTATTACATATATATATATATATATATATATATATATATATATATATATATATATATATATATATATATATATATATATATATATGTGTTAATACATGTTTTAATAAAAAAAAAAAAAACTATATTATTTGGATTAATTCTACGAAATTTTAATATCCCGTTAACCAAAAGTTTTATTTATTTATTTTTTTATGTATTTATTTTAAATATAATTGTGTAATGTGAGGAAGGAATTGTTTGTCTTTGTAATGTATACTTAGCATTTTCAAGGTTATCGATTATTTTCTTATGTTTAATTTTCTTAATGTTCTTTAAATATTTTGGACGAACATAATGAAGGTTTATAATTATTTAATAATCTAAACTCTAAAACTATCAAATTTCATTGATAATTGATCAATTTTTGTTTTTATTTAAACTGATAGTAGTAGTTATGATGATATGACCAATTCATTTAATATTTACAGGCATAAGTAATATATTTGGGTAAATTACTAGTTTTGTTCATAGTTAGGTGAACGTGTCGATTTAATAGGAAGTTTCGTACTTAGCTTCTCAAAAATTCATTCTATTGAATGTAAAATTGACAAATATAAAAATAAGTTTGTATTTACTTATTAATTTAGAAAACTGTCATGAAATGAATTAAAACAACTATCTATCACATTATAATTTATAGCCGCACTTCTCATTGATTTTTCTAGTAGTAACGGCATACAAAGTGGTGACCATCCCCACTGAAAAATTAAAAAACTAAAAGATGTCAAAATGTATTTTTTGTAAATTATATTTATTTTTTGAAACAGAAAAAATTGAAAGTAGACATTATGATGGTATAAACAGATCAATTCCTAATTGTGAGTTGTAATGTTGTGTTGATATCAAGTAAAGCAACTAGTATTTCAATTAAAGTTCTATACTAGAAGGTTCTGTGGCCATCTTCATTTCAGATGCTTTGAAGGGTTATTGAAAAAAAAATTGGGAGCAGGTTGAAAGACTAGTATGATGTATGGTAAGAAAAGATAAGTGTATGTTTGAGCCATATCTGTATGATTTGGGACATTAAGGTGTAGTGGAGTTGTTAGTTTGTGTCATAGTAAGGATTGGGTGGGATATTAATTACTTGATGTTTTAGTGAAGCTATTAAGCTGTTCAAATAGTTGTGATTAGAACCATGTAGGTGAGTATTGTACAATTTATTTATCTCTGAGGAAACAAACAGTACCGAAATGTCTTGTAGTAGTCAAATACAAGGATAAGTTTTTGTCGTTTCAATACGTTTGTATAAAATACTGAATCATTAATTATAATCTTGTTTTATTTTAAAAAGAAATTTATTATAGAACCTTCTTCTAAATACATTACTTAATAGTTATTGTTGTTACCTAGGTAATCTCTATTATTGAATGATAGGAATTTAAAGTTTCACAAAATTAATTTTCGCTCAGAGGATAGTACACTAATGGATAATTCTTTCACATTTCTTATGATTTAATTCTAATTTTTGGCGTCCGAATCTTCAATTTTTCGTACTCCTCCTAAAAATAAAATATTTGTTGGTAGCACCAAAAACCGCTGAATTGCATTGATAATTAAAGGGGACACTTCCTTCTCTCATACCCTATTTTAACTGTATTAGAACGATTACTAACTCTCCCACGAGGTGTAGTGTGGAACGATCACACCAAAACCGCTGGCGTTTATCTCCCTCAACACGGTAATGGTTTTTCTTCTTTTGTATCAACATTGTGACATATAATGATTAAATTTAATCTCTAATTAGAGGTGGCCGTGCGTGTTATAATGTTAGGCACTTTTGCATCCCCGTAACTTCAGTAGTGAAGGTTTGAATCCGGTCTGGGTGGGTTTAAACTAATTTTCAATAAGGACCAGAGAAATATATCTTAAAAGTGATAATTAAAACGCTATTTATTTAAATGGGTTTTCTAAAAGATAAGTTACATGGCGAATAAAAAAAACAAAACTGTATCACATATCTTAAAAGGTCTTCCTTTGCTCAAGAAAAGGTCAGAAAGCGCGCCAGGTCCTTGAGACCGTTCAGAAGCTACATTTTGGATGGTTTGCCTAACCTGTTACATCCTCTTAAAATACTATCCTGACGACATTGCTGTCTTCGAATTCTAGATTCGAAAAGCATGCTTTTAACATATGTATTAGGAATACAACGCTATTAATCACATAGATTAGTGAATGAATCAATGAAAAATAATCTTTATTCTGGAACATCTTGTCCCCTAAGAATAACAAAAAAGTACAAACAATGGTATTGTATTGTCTGGCTGGGTGCATATCAGACAGCAACTTATGTAGAATATAAATTATATACATATAAATATGTAGGGTGGAATTTTAGATTTAATAACAAATTTTGGGGTTAAATGAAAAAAAAATAAATAAATAAATAGCAAAAAATAAAGATAAAAAGAAACATAATAAGAACTAATAAGAGAGTCCAGGTTTGGCTATTGCTATTTAAGCTTTCAACAAAACATATACCTTTAGTTAAGTGGTGACAGAGCATGACTTACATCATCTCGTAGGGTAACCGTCATTAATGAATTCGTGCTCGTATCTGTACTAATTTCTTACTGTATAATTAGTTTACATTCCTTAAAATTTGAATCAGACAAAATTGTATATTTATAATTCACCTTGTTAAACTAGTTTTACATTTGGTGATGAGCACCGATTCTAAAGTTTTGAAGGTTTCCAGTAATGTTTTTTTGTTCATAATATCTGATAAAAACCAAGTACTTGAATACGTTGATCAGTATTCATAATAGAATTTTAGTTTCTGCTTCTCTTGTTGTAATAGTAAATTATATATCTTAATATTATTATAGTTTTTCCTATGAAAGAAGATGATTTAATAACGTCTTATTAGCAAAGTGATGAATAGTAAAACATTTTTTTTTTTTTTTTTTGCCAAATTCTCAAGTAATATGCGATTGATTTGATAATAACTTCATAAATCAACTCTTTCGACAAAAATATTAAAGTAGCTTTAGAGGACGACTTGAATGCATTGTGCTAATTATAATATTTATTGCTCTACTTCAAAAAATGTTTCAAAAAGTGAACAGTCGAGAGATTCTCACTGCGATGCTGAAAGGCAGAACCAGTGGAAATAATTCCTTGTCAATCGTTTTCAAAATTATTAATTTTTTTTTATTTTTATTAACACTTAAACTTACAACCTGACCATTCCAAATAATAAGATCTATATTAGCTGTTACAAAAAGTATCCCAAAAAATAATCACCATTCTTAGCTATGGCTAACATTCAGTTATTTAGCGGAATCCGAGCTTCAGTGTTCTATATGAACCCATCAGAAAAACATAAATTTGGATTCTAATTCGAATAAAACAAAAAAAAAAAAAAAAAAAAAAAAAAAAAAAAAAAAAAAAAAATCTTAGCCATTTCCTACTACTTCGTTATTCACTAGACAACAACCGAAACATCTACAAAATTGCAACAAACTATAGGAATTTTTAGAGTTCCTCTAAACCATTCAATTCATCTCGCATTCAATCCATAGAATTTAAAATCCTTAACGCCATTGAAGTAATACATTATGACCATAATCTCTCATTTAGACTTGGACATAATCACATTCCTACTCTTTCATGATGATATACATACCCATTCTAATCCACTTGACATTCAACGTAATTTATATCCGATTTTCGATAAACCATATTTAAAAAGAAAATAATCTCTCCAGGCCTTCTAATATAACATTGTTATAGAAATTCAACCTATCTATAATAATTCGATAAATAAATAAGTAAATTGCTAGTAGCATTAATTATCCATAGCATATGATATATGTCATTAATCGTAATTCAGACAATGTACGTTAACATGACTCTATTCACGAACTCTTATTACTAAGGTAAACATTCCAAGTTTCATTTAATAATTAAGGAAAAGAAGCTGTTACTCAACTCTTTTCTGAAACATTTATATAAAATGGATATGTTTTAATTGAGTATTAGGGTTCGACTTGTATTTAGTATTTATCCTTATATAAATTAAAGATAATAATAATAATAATAATAATAATAAAGATGATCTTAAAAACTAGAAGATATTCCTTATCCTATGACCATTTGTCTCTTAAAAATAACGAAAATATGTAATAAAATTAAATTATTGTCTAAATGACATTATTTCGTTGATTGAACATTGTAATCTTATCTCTTCATTTTCCAATAAAGAATAAATACCTTAGCAGGAAGAAGAATGAGCCATCATAATATATATCGGTATTGCAAAACTGTTGCCAACGTCAGCGGTATTATTCGGTACCTAGGAACCGACTTTGGATTATCGATTTTTCATACCGCTTTTTCCTCAAGAATCGATAGAACCGTGAATTGACTTTTTAAATCGACACATCCCTTGTTAGAGACAATAAAATATTTGACAATAATCTATGGCAGCTTTATGGACTCATCAATTTAGAAGAAACATTATTTTTTTTATTTATTTTTTTTTGGAATAGAAATTCGGCGTTTTCTATTGCACAGTTTCTATGTTATTTTGATATTTGCGATTTTTGTTGGTGTTAATAGCTGAATCCTCGGACTATCTGGACTAAAAATGTAAACACTTTCATAAAGTTTTTTCCATATAATAAACTTTGAAACAAATTTGTGTAAACTGCCTCCTGAACTTTCAGAAGATGCCTTAGGCTTTTTTAAATTATAGCTTTTATTTTATTCAGATATTTCATGGTTAGTTGGTTTGATCAGGCTTCCTTATGTACTCCAACTAGGATAGCAAGAAGATGGCTATCGTATAAATTATTAACTTTATTTAACCAGAAAAATGCCAGTAGTTTTTTCGTGAGTCAACTTAACATTACCTATATAACTCACACCCAGTTAGTTCACTTTTATCATCAATTAAACATTTATTTTTCAATATTGAATTTATAGTGAAATAATTTATACTTTTCAATACTTGATTAGTAATATTATACGATTTATTTAACAGATATCTTTATTCAACTAGGTCAACATGTTGTTCTCTTATTATCACATTCTACCCTCGAAATAGATGGTTTTCGAATTTTTTAATGAAAACACTTAACTTGGACACTTATGAAATGTTTTGTGTAAATAAGAAAAACATAATAGGATAATAATAATTTATTATACACTAAATTTAGTGGATGGTGACGGCAGCATGGTTGACAGCTGGGACAGCGGCTCTGAGAGCGGTGGCGTAGGTTGGGGCGTAGGCGGAGTAAGCGAGGGCTGGGCGGGCGACGGCGGCACGGTAGATGGGAGCGGCACGGGCGGCGATGACTGGAGTGGCGACAGCAGCGACTGGAGCGTGTGCAACAGCGACTGGAGCGGCGTGAGCAGCTGGGGCATCCTTGTGGACGTTAGCGTTGAATCCGTTGATGGGGTCAGCGGTGTAGTCTACGGTCCTGACGGAACCGTCGGGTTCAGCAACGGAGTAGCTTCCCTGGACGACATCTCCATCACGGGTTTCAGTCTGTCCCTTGGAGTCTCCGGTCAGAGCATCGTTGACGGAGTAGGAGAAGGAGTAGGATGGGTGTGGGTCGTACTCATCAGCGACGGCTACGGCTGGGGCGGCGTGGGCAACAGCTACTGGAGCATGGGCGACGGCGACTGGAGCGTGAGCGACGGCGACTGGAGCATGAGCAACAGTGGTGACTGGAGCAGCATAAGCGGCGTAGGGCCTGGCGTAAGCGAGGGGCCTGGAGTAAGCCAGGGGAGCCCTAGCGATGAGCTGAGCGGAGGCAACGCCAAAGACGGCGGCGATGAGGAGTACCTGAAACAGTGGACAATAATTAGAATTAACTATTTTATATATCTAGAGTTTTTCAGCTGAAACCACACTAAGAACTGTCATCCCAGAGCAAGCGAATATTATAGTACAGTAAGCAGTTATAATTATAATCCGAAAACTGAATACTCACGAGACGTGCCATGTTCGAGAACTGGTGAGAAACTGGAGCAGAGATGCGCTCCCTCTCTTTTATACCTGCCCGATATCATTGTCCTTAGTCGTCCCGGTCCTTTTCTTGGAGCAGGGTGGACTCGTTAATCTTTATTTGATAATCTGCAGGAATGTATTTGTCCTTCTCTAGTAAATATATCAGCTTACTGCTGTGGGAAGGTGAAGGTAAAACATATGAATCCAATATCGTTATTTAACGTTTTTTCTGCGAAACGATTGTGGAACGTAATAGAAGCAAAAGTTTAACAAATAGTGAGGTGACATTTGTTTTTTCCCGAAAATCACCTATTTTCAATAACGAATATCTCGTAAACGGTTAGAATTACGACAAATTTAGGTATTATAAATTTTGTAGTAACTTTAATTAGCTTTTATGTTTATTTGTAACATATTTTTCTAGAGTAGACAATTTTCGATATATTATGGAAAAACCAAAAAAACTGAACTTCTCCCCTCCCCCCACCGTTAGCTCACCCCCCAGCGGCGGGGACTTTTAGTATGTTTACCTTCCAACTATTCCTAACGAAGCTATGAAGTCAAAAATTATCACATATGCCATGCACTCTACAATATGTTTATTGACTGGATTATAGGGGTTTATAGCATAGTTGTCGTGTTAACGATATTGTTTATAAAATGATAAAATATTGTCTGTATAAAAATGGAACTTTCAAATTAAAACGAATATAGTTTATCATTCATTGCTGTAACTTTCATAATTAATAAATAAATAAACTTGTGCCACTAACAACCCATGAAGGGTCTTGTGTTCAGTACATAGGTAAGGATGTACTGTTACTGGTAGGCCAAAGGTTGTAAAATGACGAGGTTTGGCCTAAATCACGCTCAACCGCCAAGTTTACGACATTTAAGGGTAACCACTTTGAAGAGGCTGGGTGAGCCCGAATTCTTGTCTTCCGACCTCGAATTCAAGCCACTACCGAAATCATTGGAAATAAATTTTCTGCTTTCAGTTGGACTCGAACCCGGGCTCGGAAGCATGTAAGTCACCCTCGTAGCTACCGTGCCTCTCTAATTTTTATAATTAGTTATATTTAAATCAATAATTATAGAAAGTATCTAATTAATTATAAATAATGAATGGTATATAATTATAAAAGTCAATGTATATAAAGAGGTTGATTTAGTAAAGCATATTTGGATTGGCAAACTAAAGAACTTGTGTATTTTATTAGCTGGAAAAATGAATGTAGGAAACCAAAGAATTGTTTTTGGAATCAAGACGACTCCTTTGTGAAAGAGAAAAGTGGAAGGCAATTCTTGAGGAAACAAAGATCGGGTAATGGACTGTAGAACTTAGAATGATGAGAATTGTGGTAACTAAATGAAATAAGAGAAAACACTTATTTTTAAAGAGAGGGAAAATATGTAGGATGAAGTCAACTACGGGAATTACGTTTTTATTAGAAACTTATATAATAATTCGTTTTTGTTTTTTTTTGTTTCTTAGGGACTTATAGACAACTGTTTGCCTACGCAACGTAGTAGTGTCATCGGCATAAGTATAGATGGTCGAGAAAAAACATTTACGTATGTCAATGTACTGGGTTTTGAGGAGAACACTCGACCCAGTGCCTTAAATCAAAAGTACTTCCTAAATTTGATAGACATCCTATCAAATTTAGGAAATACTTGTGTGTATTTGTTTTGCTTTATAATTTCTCACAATTTCCTTTTAAAAACAGCTGTTTTCCTGATGAGTCAAATGATTTTTTGTTAAACCACCATATAGTTTATTTTTTCTCAATAGTTTTTATTCTTAAAAAAAAAAAAATACTTATTCTATATGAAGGTCCAAAAAATTGTTATGGGACTTCAAAATGGATAATGGACAAACAAAATTTGTTCTTGAAAGATAACATGGATCTTAGCGGACTAGTCTCAAATAACACTAAAAATAATATTCAGTGCGTACAATTTAGAATGTTACATAGTGCTCATCTCATCAATTACTTTCACTTCTTCAGCCAAGTTCAGAATTATATTACTACGGTGTCTATCGAATTCCTTGTTTGCACCAATTGAGCTATCAGAATGCATCATGGAAACATTAATTAAATCGTTTCATCTATTCTTAAGATTAAAATAAAAAGAAATATATCGTATTTCTTAACTAGCTGAACCCGGCGTGCGTTGCTACGCGCTTAACAAAATTTTATAAAATTCAGTACAACAATTTATTGTAGTATGTTTGATTTATTTTTTTTATTTGAATTGGAAAAATTTTTTAAAGAATTATTTTTTTACTTGTATTTATTTTATTGAAGTGCTGATGGATATAAAATATTTTTTTGTTTTTCCATCTGTTACGTATACAAATAAATCAGATGGTTTTCCATTGCGTGAGCAGGCCAAATATAACTGTACATGAGAGAAGCATGGATTTTTCTAATTTAGTCCACAAACTTACAGTGATTGCCCCTGTGCCTTTTTGATAGTCATTGCAAAGGCGAGTCGTACTGGAAATCGCACTCGTTTAGATTCGAATGGCATATCAGTTGGAATCATTGGGATGCGCGGCACCATCGCCCTTAAATTTACCATTCAAAATAGTAACTTCGATGATATTGTTCATTATATTTTTCACCGATAGTCGGGTATCGTTGCTAAGTCGTGGCAGATTGATGATTCGAAGAAGAATGATTGGCACGCCAATTTTCAATTTTATAACGTGCGGAGGCATTGAATTGTTCTGACTGGTGTAGTTAATGCCATTAACATCGTTATTTTTTGCTGCTAATATCGAACGCTAACTGAGCCACTGATGATTTTTGTAATTTTGCACAATGTTTGGATAATCTGTGTGTAACTCTTCTGTAGTTGCTGTGTTTTTACAAAAGTTTGGTGGCAATGTGATACATTGTGTGGATTGATCGATAGCCATTTTTTATTTTCCAATATCCAACAACTGTTTTGAGAAACTTTGGGCGGAAGCGTCTTGTTACAGTTGTATACGCATATTTGTACATGTCACCACAAAATTGAGGATTTCATTCATTGAGTTCATCAGCACTGATTTGTTGAAGCGACTTTTATATTTTGGCCCATAACTAGTCGCCTATGCTTCCAATCAAGATACCAATAGTCGCATTATCTCCCCCTGAATATGTGGGAAAAAATGCCACCTCACATGGAGTATTATTTCTTACCGTCAAATAAAAGCCTACACGTTTGTGAGAGAAAGTTTCATGAATTTTAAAAATCAAAACGGAAGTAGTTGCATGTGAGAGTTTTCCAACAAATTACTAACTAATAAAATCAATCTTTCAAAATATTGTAAAATCTTACACCCATATAGGAGTGCTTTTCCCCACTACATTGTGTTTCGTTTTCTTTAGCTATTAACTATTGATCATACCGAGTTAGTGTAGCTTGTGTAGTAAAGTTCTTTCCATAAAAGTGCAGGTAAAATTACTTATTATAATGAAATGTTTAAATTAAATAGGAAAGGATTTAAGGATTACTGCTGGGAAATTAAGAGTTTTCTTTTAATGGAGAACTTCATCTGATCAATATCTTTTTTTCTAATGATATATCGGTGAAATAAAGTAAGTGGTGGTGTTACAGAATAGTAAAATGATAAGATAAAACAAAATTAATATTCTCGAATAACTGTTTATACTTTCAAAATTGGTTTTAGTTTTATAGTAATATTCTTCGGATATGAGGCACTACAGCTTTTTGGAAATCAACATAGTAGATGTATAATAGAATGTAAGAATCGTTTTTTTATACGCGGGCATATTTACGTGACTTAAGAATTTCATACATCAAGGAGAAATTCTGCGTTAAGACAGACCGGGCTAGGCTTGGTTACTTTTACAATGAAGCTCCAATCTTCTCATTTCTTTCTCTTTGTTTCTATTCAGTGATATCCATTCCTATTCGAAATTAAGTCATGTTCGACGCGATGAATTATCATTCGGTGAGGTTGGCTAAATCGAAGTCAGCATAATATTCGCCATTTATTGTGGAGTTCCTTTCTTTAAAATCAATCAGCATTATCTTTCTACAATAAATTCATAATCCTACTGAGTTCACTGTAAAATAAATTATTTGATGAATTAAATTAAAGTATTAATATACAGTCCAGGGATCGAATATAACAGTTATCCTTTATCTATAAAAATAAAAGTTTAACTTTTATATTAAAGTGTTGACCGATAAAAGTTATTTTTGGAACTTTTACTTTTATCGCTAGAACTTTTTTTTGACTGTTATTTCAGAAGTTTTATTTTATACCTCTTTTGAATAAAAGTCTTTTTAAAACAGTTATTTCCTAACTCTTTTGTATACAAAAATAACCGTTTCGGTCCCTGATACATTAAGTGTATTATACAATAATGTCTTAATATACATTCAATGAATTATTATTTATCGCTAGGTACTTATTGAATGTAGTTCATTTTTTAAAATATTCTTTGGGAATATGAAAAAAGAAATGTATGGTTTTGATTAAAATAATTTATTTAACACTACATTTAGTGGATGGTGACGGCAGCATGGTTGACAGCTGGGACAGCGGCTCTGAGAGCGGTGGCGTAGGTTGGGGCGTAGGCGGAGTAAGCGAGGGCTGGGCGGGCGAAGATGGGGGCGGCACGGGCGGCGAGGACTGGAGTGGCGACAGCAGCGACTGGGGCGTGTGCGACGGCGACTGGAGCAGCATGAGCAGCTGGGGCATCCTTGTGGACGTTAGCGTTGAATCCGTTGATGGGGTCAGCGGTGTAGTCTACGGTCCTGATGGAACCGTCGGGTTCAGCAACAGAGTAGCTTCCCTGGACGACATCTCCGTCACGGGTTTCAGTCTGTCCCTTGGAGTCTCCGGTCAGAGCATCGTTGACGGAGTAGGAGAAGGAGTAGGATGGGTGTGGGTCGTACTCATCAGCGACGGCTACGGCTGGGGCGGCGTGGGCAACAGCTACTGGAGCATGGGCGACGGCGACTGGAGCGTGAGCGACGGCGACTGGAGCATGGGCTACAGTGGCGACTGGAGCAGCATAAGCGGCGTAGGGCCTGGCGTAGGCGAGGGGCCTGGAGTAAGCCAGGGGAGCCCTAGCGATGAGCTGAGCGGAGGCAACGCCAAAGACGGCTGCGATGAGGAGTACCTGAAAGAAAAGAATTAATCTTAAGATAGAAATTACAACAGCCTTTCCTATGTTACAGAGTAGTAACCAAACATGCTTCTTATGTTAATGTAATGCTTAAAACCATTAGATACTTACGAGACGTGCCATGTTCGAGAACTGGTGAGAAACTGGAGCAGAGATGCGCTCCCTCTCTTTTATACCTGCCCGATATCTTGGGCTAAGGTCATCTCTGCCCTTGATCCCTGGACAGTGTTGATGACCCATCTTGGAATAAAATATTCTAGGTTATTTGAATTCGCTCAGGTGTTTCATTAGTTTTATGTTTTTAGTAGCTTTAGTTTAAGTGGAATTAATTTTATAAAATGCTTCTAAAATCAGAATACTAACACAACCTTAGTCTTAAGTGATGCCTAAATAATAAAAATTAAAAATATACTATTAAAATGAAATGTTATTAAATTCTGAATGCTAATTATATTTTTCTTGAATATATCCATTTATTCAGTAAAAATGTTAAATAAAAACTAACAAAAAATATCACTGTAGCTATATTTCGTATTACATAGAATACATGGAAGGATATAATTGTCAAACTTGTCAAGAAACTACCGATCGGCACCACTTCATTACATGATCTATATTAGAATAGTAGCCATTTGATCTAGTTTTATCAGTAATGATATTTAATACGAATTGAAGTACTTATCAACTTATATGGACATGTAGTTTTTCATAAAAAGATTAGTATCTTTTTTTCTTTATCAAATCAGCAACATTTGAAATATTACGGTTATTATGGATTTTTTTCTGTCATGCTTAGTCTCCTTAAGAATTTGACAAAGAGCATTGGACTGGAAGGACGGGTGGTTATGGAATAAAATCGAAAGAAAGGTGTAACCTCATAATTGTGTATCGTAAGAACAAATGGGCCTAATAATGATTTTTTAGATGAGTCTTTTTTGGTGTAATGGATAATAAAAGGTTTTCCTAGTAAGTATTTGAGTGTTGAAAATATAGAAGGTTGTTTATGAGTCTCTTGTAGAAATCGAACCCTCGATACAGGCTGTTCAACAGTATTTAGCGGTACGGTACTAAAGCATTCAAAAACACTTGGTACAATCTTCGCAAAAAGCCAATTAAACTCACACTAATATTATCGAGTCTTTATAATTTAAAAAATATTTTCCAATACATACAATAACAATTTGATAAATGAGGTTATGTACTCTTGATGAACCAGTTCTTTAGCTGTTACTTTAAAGTGTTACCAATCCTTTTATAAATGTTTTTTCCATCACTTGTTTTTATTAATTGATTTTCTCCAGACTGAAGTTAACTAGCAATTTTCGGATTGCATTAAGGTAAATTATGCATTGGTCTATACCAGTAACCATTGGTATCTATAACTAGATAATGTCTATACTAGATACTAGATTTTGCGAAAATTTCACTAATTTCTTAACATTTTTAGTTATATCTACTTAAGTTAAGATACATTGCTAACTTTTATAATTAATTTGGTCCTAATAAATTTATATTTCAGTTAAAAATTAGCAAATTTCTTTTTTTAGAACCAGGCGATTGCTGCTAACATTCCAGAAATTCCACTTATTATGCAGATTGGTAGACAAGACGGAGATGCTCTGGATACCGGTAAGACGAGCCTTGAGCTGCCCGGGGACATCCCTTCCCAACTTCTGTCCCAAGGCACTGAATTTAATTTGTTGTAATTGTACCATTTCCTCGGCTTTATGCCTCAAAAAAGTTTGATAGATGCCCTTTTCAAAACCGTCCGGCCCTCCAATCTAAATCAAACATATTGATATATACACAGTAATTTAAAAAAAAAGTATAATATATTTTTTCAAAGTACTGACCCTCGCTTTCTACACATTTTGTCCATCTCTCGGGCAATATATGGATACCATTCCAAAAGAATGCTTCATCTTTATTTGAAATCCATTCATCGAGCCATTTTCGTACGTTTTCGAAATTGTTGAAGTGTTGCTCCGCCAATGAGTGTCCCATCGATGAGAAGAGGTGATAATCAGAAGGCGCCAGGTCAGGTGAATACGGCGGGTGGGGTAGGAGTTCCCAACCAAGCGAAGAAATCGTTTCCTTAGTCAATCTGGCTGAATGTGCAGGAGCGTTATCATGCTGAAGAATGACTTTGGCGTGCCTGTGAGCCCATTCTGGGCGTTTTTTCGATCAATGCGTGACTCAAATTGATCATTTTTGTCGGTAGCGCTCGGTATTGACTGTTTCGCCGGGTTTGAGAAGCTCGTAGTAGACTACTCCCTTCTGATCCCACCACACACACAGCATTGTCTTCTTCCCAAAACGATCCGGTCTTGCACTCGATGTGTGATGGTTGTCCTGGCGTTACCCATGATTTTTTTCGTTTGGGATTCTGAAAATAAATCCATTTTTCATCGCCAGTTACAACTCGATGCAAAAAACCCTTTCTTTCGTGGCGTAAAAAGCAGCATTTCGCACACAGTTTTTCGTTTTTCCATCTGTCGTTCGTCCAATTCATGTGGAACCCATTTTCCAACCTTTTGAATCTTTCTCATAGCTCTCAGGCGATCGGAAATGGCTTGCCTAGTGACATTCAACTGTTCTGCCATCATTTGTTGGGTTTGGGTATTGTCTTCGTCTAATAAAGATTGCAATTCGAAGTCCTCAAACTTTTTTGGTCGATTTTCTCGTTTTTGATCAGTAACATCAAAATCACCACGTTTGAAACTTTGAAACCAACGTTCACATGTCCTGACGGTTGGAGCAACATCGCCATAAGTCTCAACAAGAATTCAATGACATTCAGATGCCTTTTTCTTTTGATTAAATAAGAAAATCATGACATGCCGCAAATGCTCTTTATTTGGCTTAAAATTAGACATTTTTAACACCAAACAATTTCGAGAAACAGTTTCCTCCCTATTACATATGACAAAGTCCCTATAACCTATATCAAGAGATGTATTTTGAATGACGTGATAAATGTTTGGAATCAAAACTGGCAACAAACTACAAAAGGACGACCTCTACACAACTTTATTCCAGATATCACACTTACCAATTACGATAAAATTAAAAGTGCACATTACAAAGTGACCCAATTCTTGACCGAACACGGACAAAGTAATGCCTACTTGAACCGATTTCATTTAACTGACTCACCTACATGCCACTGCGACAGACAAACATAACAGACTTTTCATCACATTCTATACAACTGCCCTCTATTTGACAACAAGAGAGTACACCTAATAAAATCCATACTATTAAAAGGAGACGATTGGCCGCTTCCGGAGAAGGATATTTTCAAAAAATATCTCAAGGAATTGAAAAAGTTTATCACTGAATGTGATTTAGAACTCCTCAAAGAAGTAAAGAAGACGACCATCGACGTGGAGCCGATCTCATTGATGTTTATAGTTTTGTTTTTATTTGTTTTGTGTTTATTCACTTATGTTTTGTTTTAGTTATGAAATTTTCACTTAATTTTGTTTTTTTTCTTCTTACATTGCTTATTGTACCGATTCAAAACTCAACATAAATACTTAAATGTAAATTAATTCTAAATTTAAAATATTTTATAAAATACTAAGCATGTTAGATACATGTAATATGCTAAATGCATGGAGCATGTACAGATATCTAAATACACGCCCCTCTTACAGAGTTACTCTAAGAGGGAAAACAAGAAAAAAAAAAAAAAAATAGATGCTCAAAAGAAATTATTTATGTCATAAGAAATTATTGATCGATATATTCAAAACTATCCTATAAAGAGATCTATATATTGAACTTTATTGTTTGATTAACCGATCTTAGTATGAAAACAACCAACTAATTTGCCGAAGGAAATATGTAAATGAAGCCTGTAAAACATGAGAGAGACCATTACCCATCGGTAACTTCTCTTGACATATTTTCAATTTGTTCACACTTTAGTAAGAACAACCTCCACAGCTCGTTTATTGCCTTCATTTCATATTGTCAAGAATATTTATTGAAGTTTTATTTTTTATGAGTCTGTTTGGAAGGCCATATAATTTGTCTTGAAATATTCTGTAATTTGTTTTGACATGCTCCAGTACAATGGGTGTGTGTAGGTCTGTATGCAGTGTTTTCATTTTTTAGTTTGATTTTCCAAAGTTTAAACCAGTCTTAAAGAGTGAGTAAGTAATTTTGAAGAATCCATGAAATCTGTATTAAATCAGTGTGTCTTCTGAGAATGGCTGTATCGTCGACATACGTTGCTGTTACAGAGTTAATATCAAGTGGGATGTCATATATATATATATATATATATATATATATATATATATATATATATATATATATATATATATATATATATATATATATATAAATATATATATATATATATATATATATATATATATATATTATGCACAAGAGTGGTGCTAGGATCGAACCTTGAGATACCCCGGTCATTAATGGTCGCTTTTATTATTATAATTAAAGATCGATTTTATATATTAAAGAATATTTTCTTCTAATTGTATTAATTCCATTCGGGTGGAATCTTTAGTTTTGGTTTAATACATTCAAGGTTAATTGTCGTATTACTTACATTCATGGTTAGAATGTCGGTATTTGGGTTAAACGTTCTAAAGAAATGCTGGCCAAAGAATAGTTTCTTACTATAAATACACATACAATTGATCATCAGTTTGATTATTTGTAATCCCGCAAACAGTCTAAATTATAAAATTCCATTGAATATATTAAACGATTTTGATTATTATTTTATTAGGTTTAAAACATAGGTTTCAGATTAAACATTGGTTTAAATCCTATTATAAAAACAAATGATTAAATGAAACCATGAGTTTTAGTTGCCTGTATTTTTAGCAAAACCTGTAATTATAAGAAGTATTTAAAAAACAAAATTGAAATTTGTACCAGCTTTTTGTCAAATTACTATCATCGAATTTCTAAAATATCCCGATAGCTTTTTTTTTTTTTGTTTTGCTATATGCTATATAAAGGCGTATTTAAAATTATACATTTTTTTTATATTATTAAACTTTTAATTAAATTAAGAATATATACAATTACGTATATAAAGGTATACTTTTTATTCAAAATCGTTTTTTTTTTTTGGTTGTTTTTTTTTTTTAAATTTCACTAAATGCTATTATAAATCAGGGACTAATATAAAATATCAAGGATTTTTTATTGGTGTTTATAGCCATTCATGATTGTAATTATATTTATATGTGTTCTGTAATTTTATTTTTTAAACATTTATAACCTAAGTCAACTTTTTTTGCACCATTTAAAGTTCATGATTTAATTATATTGGGTATCATTTAATGTTCATCATTTAATAATATATCAATTACAACAATTTAATATTTAATTATACAGTGTTTCCGGCTAAAAACCGCAGATATGAAGTAAAGGATCATGTGCAATGTTAATATTTGTGAGATATTAGTCAATATATATATATATATATATATCTCTGTACCTCGGAGGTACAGAACACTATGTCCTTTTTTTGCCAAAAATGTATTATTAATTTATTTATTGCTTGGCTCTACAGCCCTAGATGGGCCTTGGCCTCACGGAGAACAGATGACCATTGGAGTTTAACCATAGTTTTTCTTCGCCATCCTCTTATTCCTAGATAATATAAAAATATATTATTAGGTATTCTTATTAACCTTTTTTTCCTTTATACAGAGGTATAGAATTATATGTCCTATACAAATTAAGGTAAGGTAAGTTACATAAAAATGTTTAGTTTTTTTTATTTATTTAACTTTTTTTTTTGGGAGGGGAGAGCATAACGTCCTTATGTACTACAATTAGGGCAGGAAGGACGGATTACCAATCTATTCTAGCTTATAATACCAGGTTCATTACTTATTACATAATAAGTAATAATATTTGGTATTGAGCACGAGGTCTCATTCACATTCCTAAAAGTTCAGGTCATGAAGAGCAGAGACATCGAAACTAAGGGCATGTTAGATGTTTTAATATTTATGTTATTATTATCAGAAACTCATTAAGGATTGAAGAGGCCTCGTTAAAAAATTTTAAAGGCTAAAAATTAATACCCTTAGCTCAAAAAAAAAAAAAAAAAAAAAAAAAAAAAAAAAAAAAACCTAAAGAGGTTTTCCTTAAATTAAAAAAAAAGATCCTTTTGATCTAAACCTGAAAATTTTATATTGGACTCTATGAAATCTCTTTTAATAAACCAAATGGCAAACTAATAAGAGTCCCTTGATTGCTTATGTCAATCAAAATATAAAACTATAAAACAAAAAAAATTAAAATGATTGAAGGTTAGAAATTGATAACTTTATAGTCAATCTATATGATTCCCTGTGCTAACTCTAACTTGGAAATTGAATTTTATATTTGAAGAACTAATATGTATAATATGTATGATAATGTATTCACATTCCTAAAACCAGGTAGGAGCATCCAAATTATGTAGTGGTGGGGTCATCTTTTGTCTTTTTTTAATTTGAGGACAGGTATATATCTTACCGGGTCTTCTGCCTCTGCACTAGTTCGCTCCAGACAGCAACATCAGCAATGGCTTTCTCCGTAAGTATATAATGACAGAGACATATTATAAAAAGGATATAATAGTTTAAAGTAGATTCAAATCTCTATAGTTCCTAGAATACTATAAAATACTTCTCATGCAATTTTAATAAGCTTGATTTCTGTAAGAAGAATTATTTGTTCATAATTATTATTTTTTAATTTATTAAACGTGAATTTAACGAATGAATTTCAATAAAAATAAAAATAATTTAAATAAACAGCTTACACATATAATAATTTAACTAAATAATAATTTAATACACCTATAATAATTTAACTAATCTAGCACACAATAGATTTCTTAGGGAGTATATATTTCTGTTGATTGGTAAATTAAAAAAAAAAAAACTTATATAATCATATTTTTAGGTTCACAACTATTAAAATTGCGGAAACCTGTTCCAAACGTTTTGTTATAAATCCCACACTAGCACTATTCTTATATTGACTTTTTTATAAGTGAATAAAGTTAGTTGGTCGACCATTAATATTACAATTTATTAAAAGTTGTATAATAACAGAATTATACTTTGATATTAAACCCCTTTATAATGAAATACTCAAAGCCATAATTAACATTAGCGAAGAGCTTCATTAATACCCTTAATGAGTTGGGTCATCATTACCGGGCGGATATGTTTTCAACCAATTATATCAATAACTCAGCGGGTCAATGCCCATAGGATCCTTTAGTGAATATATAACAATAAGGGTTTGTTTTTCCTGAAAAATTATTATTAAATGTACATCATACAAAATTTCTATCAACTTCATATTTCTCTAATTATTTAAGATTTTTATAATATTTTATTTTACTTAAATAGACTATTCATATTTGCAAATGGCATTTATACAACCTAAATTTCTCATACAGGGTAATAAAAAACCTTTAGAATATTACAAAAAAAAAAAAAAAAAAAAAAAAAAAAAAAAAATAGTTTTTGGACTGCTTGTTCAATCTCTTGAACACTTATGATTTACGAATATGGTTCAATACTTGCAAGGCACACTGCTGGTATCTTGAATAAATATTAAAGAAATCATAAAGAAGTAGAACTATGATTTTAAAACCACTTCGGAAGTCCTACAAAAGTTTATTAAACTAATTTTAATTTTAGTTCACCATTTAATGTTTAATGGACAATAATCCAATCGTCATCCAATATTTTTACATATACATATAAATACTATTTATTGCCAATTACAGAAGGTTGTCATCCTCGCCGCCGTCTTGGCTTGCGCTTTCGCCGCTCCTCAGCTCCTCGCCCGCGAAGATGCCGAATACGACCCCAACCCAAGCTACGACTTCTCCTACTCTGTCAACGACCCCTTGACCGGTGATGCTAAGACCCAGTCCGAATCCAGGCAAGGAGATGTCGTCCAGGGCAGCTACTCCCTCGTCGAAGCTGACGGTTCCAGGAGGATCGTCGACTACACCGCTGACCCAGTCAACGGATTCAACGCTGTCGTCCACAAGGAAGCCGGTGCCGTCGTCGCTGCCCCAGCCAGAGCCGCCGTCGTTGCTCACGCTCCAGTCGCCGTTGCCCATGCTCCAGTCGCCATCGCCCATGCTCCAGTCGCTTACCACGCCCCAGCTGTCGCCTACCACTACTAAGTCTCCAGTCTGCATCAAGTCTTATGTATATAATCGTTGTTAATAAATGTTAATTTTTTAACGCATAACAGTATTACTCTTATTCTTTTAACCCATTTTAGTCATCCGAGGTATTGCCCACCAAATATCCCAATAAATATTTTTTTTTTAAGTTGTTAATAAATCTTAAGTTTTTTAACGCAAACAATTGTATTTTAATCAGTTACCTTCTGCACGACCACAAATTATAACATCTATTTCAGCCTTTGTAAAGAATTAAGAGGTGCGTTAACTCAGCATGCATTCTCGGGCCTGAATTTGAAACAGTAGATCCTTATCTTTGTACTGAGCCTAAGACTCTCTAAGGGTTGTAGAATAGTAGCAACAGGTAAAATATTAATGTAAGTAGTCATAGAACAGTATCAAGTACCCATAATAATGTATTAAGAGATCCATAAGACTGCTCTATGCTTAACATGCATCTTAAATTTATTTTACATAAAAATGTGTGGTCAATCATTATTTATTAAATTATTTAAAACATATTATTACGTATTAATATCTTATCACTAAAATTTATAAGGCTAGGGTAATTTAGATGGTCCTAGAAAGCTGATGATGATGTAAGATTTTAATCAAAAGTGGTAATTATAGATCGGATTTTTTCATTACTGAGAGCGATACGAAATGCTGGTTACGAAAGTATGTTCAGAACGTAGTAATTCTTCTTTGAAAATTAATTCTAATCACGTAAGTTACTGGAGAACATAAAGGGTGTTTGAACCTCTAAGTACTAGGCACTTTACATTGTTCTCTTCTATATTTAAGTCCAACACTAACTCATTTGTTAAAGTTCCAAAATTTATTTTCAACAATTAGTAGGTTAAGTTTCAAAATTTGTGGAACGTAAATTTTAAATAAAAATAATATTTAGATAATTAAATCTATTTGACTCAATGTGAACACTATCTTATTATTTGAACAGAATAATATTCATGAGTTGGTATCGTGTAAATAAATAATGATTTGTTTTATCGAGCTTAATATATTTTATGTATTTCATATAATGCTAGTAGCAAACTATTTTTTGGGGCGCTAATGACAATTACTGTTGAGGGGAACCATTCCACCGCTATGTTGTTTGAAAATTGTCCACTGTCCCATTTTACTGCATTACTGATCCATATTGCCTGCATGTAGTAAGTTATACAAAAAACTACATACAAGAAATTAATATAACAGTAGGAGGGTAGAACAAATGTTCTTATAAATATAACAAATGAGGAGGTTTAGTTTCCATTCACGTTCAACAACTTTCCTACCTTTGAGGTTCTTATTTCTGGACTATATTGGCAGATAATGCGTGAGTAGGTTCTTTCAAACCCTCTGTTGATTCTCTGTTGATAAAAATAAAATACATTTTATTAATAACTGATTCCCGGTTCTCCTCTAACAACCTTTGCGTCTTCATTCTTAAGTATCTACTCGCATTTAACTAAAGTGTCACAGCTGAAAAAGAAGCACTAGGATCTCCTGGATCTAGTTTGCCCTCCCATGCGTGGAAAGGGAAGCATGCTTGATTTAGGATTCTCCGGGATGCTTGTATACATTGTAGGCTTGTATTTGGGATATTTGGTGGGCAATACCTCGGATGACTAAAATGGGTTAAAACAATAAGAGTAATACTGTTATGCGTTAAAAAATTAACATTTATTAACAACGATTATATACATAAGACTTGATGCAGACTGGAGACTTAGTAGTGGTAGGCGACAGCTGGGGCGTGGTAAGCGACTGGAGCATGGGCGATGGCGACTGGAGCATGGGCAACGGCGACTGGAGCGTGAGCAACGACGGCGGCTCTGGCTGGGGCAGCGACGACGGCACCGGCTTCCTTGTGGACGACAGCGTTGAATCCGTTGACTGGGTCAGCGGTGTAGTCGACGATCCTCCTGGAACCGTCAGCTTCGACGAGGGAGTAGCTGCCCTGGACGACATCTCCTTGCCTGGATTCGGACTGGGTCTTAGCATCACCGGTCAAGGGGTCGTTGACAGAGTAGGAGAAGTCGTAGCTTGGGTTGGGGTCGTATTCGGCATCTTCGCGGGCGAGGAGCTGAGGAGCGGCGAAAGCGCAAGCCAAGACGACGGCGAGGATGACAACCTTCTGTAATAGATAACAAATCATTAATATATGCATACATAAGATGAGGATTAGACTATTGTCCAGAAAATGTAAATATTAGATGTAATCAACATTTGAAAATTGAATATAAAAATAATTTGTGACATACCGTCCTGCAAAAATAACAAAAAAAAATTAATAAATCCGTTTATCTAATTAAAATATTTATCGTTATCTGTCTATATTCGCTGTAGACATAGGAATTAGTAGCTAAGAAGACTTGCGAATTTATAAAACGAAAATTAAAATAAATAACCGGAAATTAAAGAAGAAACCTTACGAATAGGAATGGGTTAGGATTGCTTAGATAAGGTAGCGCGAACATAGAAGCAGTTCTATATTAAGAGGTATACAAGTCGAAGGTTCCGTTTTCAGAAGGTGGAGGAAGGAGTAGTTTGGTCAATATTATATAAAGCTTTTTTAGTTAATTCATGCATATAACGAACGCTATTTATCAGTTAATTTTGATCAAAAATATACCTGAAAATCTCTTGTTGGGTATTTAATTTGAGTTTCTAAAATTGAAGAGAACACTTGGTTTTAACATTTTTTCTCCTTGCAAATATGAAATTCTCATCTTAATGCAAATTATGTACTAACCATGATAATAATTTATAAAATAATTTATTCATTCATTAGTATTTTCATTACTACTGTTTGTTTTTTTTAACAAAATTTGAGAATCCTTTGTATTTAAATTTTTTTATATGACTAATCTCAATATCTGAGAGCTTATCAGGAATTCCCAATCTACTCAAAAATTGTTAAATATTGCTATTTTTGGATACATTCTGAAAAAATAAAATGTCTGTGATATTTTATTCAGAATTTTGAATATATTTCAAATTATTATATCCCTTCTATAATATGTCTCTATTATTGTAAATCAAATGTCTTCTGTCCTTAAGTTTCTAAATAATAAAATATACTCACGGAGAAAGCCATTGCTGATGTTGCTGTGTGGAGCGAACTAGTGCAGAGGCAGAAGACCCGGTAGGATATATACCTGTCCTCAAAATCAAAAAAGACAAAAGATGACCCCACCACTCCAGGACGCTTTGGGATGCTCCACCCTCTTCTCAGGTGGCATCTATAATATAATTGTATTTATTTTTTTTTCTGGCAAGTCTTTGCAATATCTTGCATTTTTTCCGGTAATAATATTTTAATGAAACCTTAATAGATTTCGATTATTTTTTCCCTTGTAAATGAGGAAAGAATGTGTGCATTTTCTTATTAATACACACTTTTTCTTTGACGTGGACAATTCTAATAGGTTGTTAAATAACAGCATTATCTATAATAAAAAAATTAAAATCAAGCACTCACACTGCTTTAAGAATGCTCACTGAAAAAAATGTTAGCAATTTTGGTTTAGTCTACCGTATTTCTCTTTAAAAAAAGAAAAACAAGAAAAAAAAATAAAAGAAGATGAAAAACATACACAATCAGACACCTTTTCATATTGTTCATTTTTCTCACTATATTCAGAATGAAGTTCAGATAGGATGGAATGATTGGAAAGAAAATTCTTATAAATATAATTATAGATATAATATAAGGAAAAACTGAATTCTAGGGAAATCCTGTTCTAATGCAATGTTATATGATAGTTTTAAACCTTAAAATTTGTGGAATACCAACTATTAGTTTGCCACGCTAACGCGTTTGAAATAGAAAATTACCTCGATACCTTCAAATAAAAAACTTTTCTTGAAGTGCTGTCAATGGATAATTAAAATTATAGTTATTAAAGCTAGAAAATTATCTGATAGATGTTGTAAACTTCAATTAAAAAAAATAGTTGATATGCTATAAAACGAAACAAGATTTTGTGACACAACAAGAAAATATATTAAATGTAAGAAAACGAAATCTTATGTTTTTTATACATAAAGAACATTAGGATCAATAGATGAAAAGCTCCTTCATTGCAATTTAAGGTGTAAATCATCATGATTCCTATTTATAGTTGTTCTTTCTGCTTATAGAGTTTCCACACTATATAAAAATATACCAGGCATGACAGCCAAAACAATTACAAGTTGTAAAACTATGGCCTATAAATATAGTTTAGAGACATACTGAAAGGATCCTTTAGTTAAAAAATCTTTATATGCAGATGATACGGCCATTCACAGTAGTTTCTACAGGTTGGAAGCAATAAAGAAAATAGATTAAAATCTCTATACACTAGATTCAATAAATATTATAAAAAATGGAAATTACAAACGAACACAAAACTTCAGCGAAATGTTTACAAAAAAAAACCTATCGTACCGAAACATATTATCCTGAATAATATTCGAATCCCCGGGCACAAACTGTCTCCTACCTAGGTCTGGAACTAGATACATGATTAAAATTCACTTCTCATATTAAAAACAGATATTTTAGAGGCAAAAAACGTATCAGTTCTAATGGCTAAATATTTCCGAAGAAAATCTCAGATGTCTAGTAAAAACTAAATTATTTTGTATAAACCAGTCTTATTACAATTACTGACATACACCTCTGCTGTAAGGAGCTAAATAATACAAAATCTATGAATGATAATCATAAATGACTTCTCCAGGTAAAAAAAAATAAGCGATATTTTATTTTATTTAAATCCCCAAACAATTAAACGGTTTATTCAAACCCAGACCTGGAACTTTTCAACTCTACAAAAACTCAGATATCCCTTAATGCAAACAATAGGCAGTTCTAACTATCCTTAAGACGATACAAACACTCGTATACTACTAGGCCTATACTGTTAGAATAAATTAATTAATAAGGCATTTATTGTACTATAAGTTTAGTTTAAATTTAATTAAGGAATCAAAGTAATGTAGAAGTTAATTATTCTTCAAAAGCAATAAATTACATTGTACAAAATTCATTTATTTTACTTCCAATATGTACTTTTTTTTTCCCGTTTTTCTTACGGTTTTGTTAATGTATTCTACTTTTTATTTATAAATGCGTTACAAAATTTTAATTATTTAAATTTCATTGGAATAAAACTCTGTTAAACTAGAATTGTTAGACAAAACAATGATGGATTGTTGTTGATGATTAACAATTACCATAATAATAGTTCTTTTTCTGAAAAAAAAAAAATGTTGCTTAACAGAGTTATAGAAATTTTCTGTTCTTTCTTTTCGACTACAAAACTTTCAGATTCTTCATATTGGGCAGCTATCGAAGTCGAGGAAAAAGAATTCTAAGCATGCCTACAACCTCTATTGATTCCTTAACTTTTCCACAAGAGGCAGAGATCTCAGGTCGTTCTGAGCCGACTTCAATATTTAGAGCGAGTCGTGTTAATAAGGATCTCCTAGGACGACGATAAGGTAGTCATTGAACTAGCGCTGTCGGCTAATATTCATGTTTCGATTAAACTTTAGCAGGAGCACCCTCCCAGGATTAAACCATGTCCCTCCAATTACCAGTGATACGAGTGAAAGCAAAATGGCTTCAATAGAAAAGGACTACCTTTTTTGTTGGACTCAGCATCCACTTTTATTTTTTTTTTAATTTACCCTGTAGTAAAATAGTGCATAGTTTTCTCAAGCTATCATGGATAGCTTTAATACAGGGTTGAATCTAACATGAACTTTCCCTCTCCATCTTGTATCCGAAATGATTGCTTGGTTAAACCTTGTATCGTAATATCCCTCGTACAGAGAAGTGTAAGAGTGTGACTTTACTGACGATCCATTGAATTCATATCTATAAATTCCCTTCCTCGTGTCTTTTTCTTCGTTACCCTACCACACTAATTACAACTTGGTTCGTCATTTCTTTTTGTCGATTAAGGCTGTAATCTAATTTTAAATAAAACCTATACAATTGCTTACTGTATCACTTAGAGGTTTCTATCTTTTGTGTGCGTCCGCTCTCATAAGTAATGAATTTGGATAATTTTATTGATAAAAAATAAAACATAATTTATTAATATATCATTAAAAAAAACATGCTAAAAAAGAACCCAATAAATTCATAAGACATCAGAATAAACTACATTTCGACATTCGACATTCAACGACCTGATCTGTGCACCAGTATCGGATTAAAAATTAATGCTATGCGAGGAAATATCACTGATATTTTTAAATTATATTATTATAAAGAATTATAATAGAGAATTATAATTTTCTCTAACAAAAATGTTGTTTTAGATCATCGGACTTACGTTTCTCTCACGGTTAATTATATTTAGAACTTTCCAGAATCGGAAACCCTAACTTCGAAATCTTATATTCGTATAATATTGGGAGATTTAAAATTTATTCGGTATTCGGTATTCGGTATAAAATAAAATATATTTTATTAATTCGGTACCGTTGCACAGATCAGGTCGTAGAAGGTCTCGTTAAAACCATTGGACATCCAATTTTTAATTTTAATGTATATAATCCAAATGATAAGAGAATATTTACTATATTACCAAGCATTTATCGGTGGATCTTCGAAGCACCCTTTGAAGTATGGTACCTCCCTGCCAGGAGGCGTCCGTCATGAAGTCCATGCGACTGATGACCCTGTACAGCAAATGTCCACAGTTGGAACTAGTAGGAGCCATAGTCAGCTTTATTATCGCACTATCGAAAGCCAGAGAGTTGTTGCTGTGGTCGCGTGCTGGCCGGGCTGCCGGGAAGTTCTTCTGGTTGAACTTCGGGACCGGGGTAGGAGCAGGAGCCGGAGCAATGACTTTCTGCGTTGTTGTTTGGGCAAGCTCTGTCGGTGCTGGCTGGCACTCTCTGAAGAAAGCCGCGTGTGATCCCAGGCAGTTGGAGCACATAGGAGCAGCTGTATTCTTCTTCGGACACTTGATGTAGGTGCAAACCACCATGCACTAGAACATATCCAGCCACAGTACTTCATGCTGTGTCCACTCTTGACACTGGTGGCACTTGAATGGTCTTCCGCCGTCCTTTGTTATTTGTTACTCGAAAGCGGATCTGATCCACACTTCTTAATTGTTGGATATTACTATGCATTCTTAACTGTATGGTTGGTTAGGACCTAGATAGCTTCAGCTTCATAGGTGTGGCCAGAGCCATGGCGTCGGGTCAGCTTCCTCGCCAACTTGAATCCAGACAGTCTTGATCTGAGGTCTTCCTCATCGACCCTCGTTTAGGTCTTCATCGAAATGGTTTAATTTATAACCAATCCTGGGACATATTGTTCCTCTCGGAGCAAATATTATTAATTAATAATATTAATTATTTTTTTCATTAATGGGTCCCACCAAATTGTAGTGCGACCTTGAAACGGGAATGTAATATTAAAAAATATTAATAATTATTCTTAATAATCATGAAAAATAATGAATGCTTTTGAGATATAACTGATATGACACTTATTGTTAGTCCCCGTAAAATCACGTACCATGTTAAAAAATCAAAAATCAATTGGAAGTAATTTTATTATCCTGTTATATGATTTTATAAATAAAATAATATATACAAATCTAAAAATAATATAAAATAAATAATATACATAAATATAAATAAAATATATACAAATCTACTATGTTAATTAATAATTATAACAATGATTAAGTTAATGATTATAAGCTAAACCTACAAATGAAGTGTACTTAACAATACAATTTCTAAAATTCAAAATAAATTGATATTCAGAATGTATTAATCATAATTTAAATCGGTAATAAAAATTGTAATCTGAGGCTTATATAATAAAGAAATAACAATAGTTTTTGCTACTCCAGCACATTGGAATAGCCTGTCATCTTTTTTTCATCTATCTCACCCTTACATATATAAACCGAATTCTTCGATTTCTAAGGGTACAAAAGGTGCATATTGTTGTCTCCGGCTCAGCTCAATTGTTCTATTCCATTGAATTCCGTCTTTACTCTGATTATTTTTTAATTAACGCTGCGATTATGTAGACAGGTAACTTTGTGGAGAAACAATTGTGTAAAAGCAAGGAAGCAGTATTACGCCAAAAAGAATATTTTAACTTGGTGCAGAGGTGAGCAATATACATATGACGGTGGATTCCAGGAATAATCTGAGGCACCACTTCATGAAATACTTCAAAGCTGTTTGACTTGGCAAGGCGTACAACTACATCCTCTTTGTAGAGGCTCATCTATCTACTGTTAAGTCTGAAAAAAAAAAAAAAAAATTTAAGCCATCTTGGTCTTTATAAAATCTTGGAATGATAAAGCGCAGGTTGTTTGGATACGATTGTTTGTGGCTACCACTCTTTAAATAGTTTATATCTCTAATATACATTATATTTAGGTTAAACTCGGTAATAGGTAGAAAAGTTATTTTTCGTTATTCAGTCAAGGTCCAACTTGGGTTTTGGGGAACCTTTTTGGGGCATCCCTTGTCTCTATAAAGTCAAAAGTAAAGGAAACATTTCTGAGGAAAAATCTGGCTGTTGGTGGTGATTTAGACTACATCTGCCCCTTTCGCAACCGTTGGCCATGAAACAGTACATTGTTATTACCATATTGCTAAACCGAAGATCATTCACAGGTTGTAGCGGTAAAGGTTTTTCTATTACATATCTCTGGTCACTGGCCTCAACTAGTTAAGACGACATCTCAAATTGCGTTATGTTGATCTTTGTTAAACTCTTGGGCTATTACACTATTGAAAAAAGTTGTAACTCTAGATCCCAATAGTTTTTTGTAGGAGATTATTTATATCTTTATATATATATATATATATATATATATATATATATATATATATATATATATATATATATATATATATATATATATTATATATTATTTATATATATCTATGGCGTAAGAACCCAAGAGTTAAACAATGATCAACATAACTTTTGATCAGCAACTTAAGGAGTCAATATAAATGTAGATTTAACGGTGATCTTAATTTAATTTAAATATAAATATACCCAGAATTTAGCTTAAAAAAAAGATATCTTCTGTATCAAAAAATTTCAATCGATCAACAAATAACCTCAACGAACCATATATCGATTCTCTGATTATATTTTCAAATTTAATTTGAATAAAAGTCATCTTTTTATAACGGGATCTACCTATTCCTGTATTTTTCAAAAAAATGACCTTAAATGACGTCAGTCGATGACACAGAGAATGAGCTCCAATTTCGTAACTTGAGGAATTTGTAGGCGTCCTTCGCAGGGACGACTGGAACCAGAACCGAGCAATGAAATGTCGCATGGTCCTTGCTATTTCAACTTCACCGTAATGTGCAACACTTTATAATGTATGAATATCTTTTTATCAATGCTTTTTTCTGTACAATTCAAAAAGCATTTTTTAGAAATCAGAAAGTTCGTTACATCGCTTAATTTATAATCCAACTTATCTAATTCATTATTTTGAAGTTATCAATTATTTTTTAACGCAAAGTATGAATTTTCAATAAACTTATTTTTGTTTTTTTGAAGCCTATTCTAGCCAGAATGGGAAGACTGAGACAAATTTATTTGGACCAGCACAAAATGAATACTCGTATCAACCGACCCTAGTGAGAATCGAACCACGACCTTCTGTACCCTGCGTTTTGAAACACCCATTCCAATCCACCAAGATTGAAAATGAAAGGACTAAGTTTATATATTTGCACTATATTTCACCAACTAAATTTTTGCTAATATTTTATTAAACATTTTCAAATAAAACTTTTATTTTAGGTATTTTAATTATTTAAGTAAAATTTATTTCCTCTGATTAGTATTTAGTTCTTCATAATAATTATTAGCCAATTTATATATATATATATATATATATATATATATATATATATATATATATATATATATATATATATATAAATTAATTTAATACTACATGTTTCGAGATTTTTAATCCCATTCTCAGGTATACTCTATATTCTAAAACTCTCATAAAATCATCATTGACTTTATATTTTGAAAGTCTGTGTCTGTTTTAGAAAAATTCTTTTACGAAACTGAGAATTCTTTTAAAAGCTAGTTAATAATTACTTCTTTGCTTGGCAGAAAAATTATATTGCATTTTTGTGCATACGTCACCATTGTAAAGCTTTTATTTTGACAACCATCTACCATGACTAAGGGCAATAGGCGATCGTGCTCTACATTCAATCCTTATTCACAAAAATAAATAAATAAAATAAAGGAAAATCGGTTGAAATATGAAAAAGTTATGAACAAAAATAAGTTACTATTAACTGTTACTTTAATATCAAGTTCATATGAAACCTGTTTGTGAGAATTAATGTTCTCGAGGAGCATGTAGAAATATGAATGCAATCAGCAATATAAAATGATTGCTCAAGCTGGTCATATTTGTCACTTAGGCGTGGAGTTATGTAAGTAGGATGGCAACTATGTGAGAATTAATTCTAGTTTTCGCCATGTAGTTAAGTATATCACTGAATTCCTAGCGTGTGTACCAATAAATTTGTGAAGGCAGCTCTGCGACTAATACACTATCTGATTCGCTTCAAATATCTCTGCAGGTACTTTTTTTGATAGTTGGAATGTCAACAGAGAGGATCTTTATCAAGCAAAATATTTGTTTCTAAATAAATAAAATTTGATATTTGAATTAATAAAGGAATCACATGACTAATAATGAGTTGGGAAATTATTAAAATCGTGTTTACGAGAAATCTTTATTAGTTTCTCAATTTGGACCTTAGATTTTTGTGTTAAGTTTTTTTAAATAATGACCATCTTGAAGTATGTTTTTTAATCCCTGATTAATTCAAATCTTCATTTATTATTTATACTTATAACTATATTTAAATATATCTCTCAGATATTTTACCTCAACAACAATGTTCCTCTTATTTAGCAAAAAATATATATATAGTTTTTTTTTTTTTTTTTTTTTTTTTTTTTTTTTTTTTTTTTTTTTTTTTTTTTTTTTTTTTTTTTTTGTTCTCTGTAGGTATTGTTCTCTCAAAACGTATTGATAAGGTATTTTTATTTATTTCCAAATAGTATCTACCACTATTATGTTTTTCATGCTACTAACTTTAGCATACATTGGTAGTAGATATTATCTGAATGTCTTATTTTATTTAATTTTTTTAATATTTTTATTTTTTTTTTAAAGTAAACTATTATTTATATTATGTGCATTTAGATTATAAATGAAATTCTTAAGTTCTAATACCTTTTTTTCAGGTATGTGGGTATCAGAGATATCTTTGGAGATTTGCTCAATCTTGTAAGTACCGATAACATACTATGCAATGCTACATAAAATTGTGTTGTCTATGTTACGTATTACTAATATTATGCCGAAGGAAAATGTCCACACTTTTCCACAAATCGTTAAACATTAAAGCAACGGCTGCGATTACTTTGATTAGATAGATTTTATGGTAAAATTTAAGTGAGCAATTTGGTTGTTGCTGAAATAAACCAATCGTAAAAATATAGATATAATATATGTAAATGTTTTTATAGATAACACTTGTTGATCAACTTTAGTAAGCAATGTCATAAAGTCATATTTTTTATTATTGCCAAGTTGGTATTGTTTCAAAGGTTTAAAGAGAAGCGGTAACTCGTTGGCGCTTGACTACCATGCTCCCAAACCCGAGTTGGAGCCCGACTGAAGGCAGAAAATTTATATCCTGTAATTTCAGCCATGGATCGACCCTTAATTGGGGAAAAACCCGGCGGTTGAGCGTGAATTCTGGCCTAATCTCCCACTTCCATATAATCCATAAAATGTAGTTTTAAAGGTAAAATATAAGTGAGCAATATGGTTGTTACTGAAATACTAATCGTCAAGACATAGATGTTATATAGGTGAATTTTTTTATAGATAACACTGATTGATTAACTTGAGAAGGAAATGTCATTGACTCATATTTTAGATTACTGCCGAGTTGATATTGTTAAAAGTATCGAATTGTTTTAAAGAGTTGAAAGGGTGAGCTTTTTTTAAACTTCCTCCAGCAATTATAGATCATATTATTGAATAATGAAATGATGGATTTATGGATGGATTCTCGTGGAATGTATATCCACTTTAGCTTCCTCTTATGTCGTTCAAAATGGGTTATGATCGGTCTAAGAACTCTACTTTAGTTCAACCACTATCCATTCCCCTCTATACAATTTGTTGCAATTGCTAGACCACAGTTGGAAGACATATAAACCCAATGGGGTAGCGTTAGATCCGTGGGAACTCGGGGATGTAGAACACTAATAGAACCAGAGACCAGATAGCTTGAGCTCGCAAGAGGATCCCTTCCCATCCCTAATGGGACAACGGCTGTGCCTAACTGCTCTCTCTCTTTCTTTCTATCTATCTCTCTCTCCTTCGGCACATTTTTATCTCTCGACCATAAACATTTACAACCCTGGCTCTATTAGCATTTCGGATATTTATGGTGAGCGTGCTCCAATTCTCTCCCTTCACCTAATGATAATTTCATCTGAATGCAACAATAATACAAATAAAACTACTTTCATGTATTCTGTTATTTCTTCAACTATTTGTTGTAAATAAATTATTACAATATGTCTATTTCTTTTTTTTTTAATATTACTTAATTTACTCGCTATGATATAGTTGACTGTAGCAGCTGAATTTTTATAAATTAATCATTGTGGATGTCCCCTACTTTTGATAAACAAAAATATAAAAAAAACATTATCAGTGTAAGCTTGAATAAATAACGAACTAATTGAATATTGTTTTGTCAGCATACAGAAAAACAACAGAAACAATAAATACAAAGTCTTTTTATTTTCTTCACCAATTTTAACTGATGCTGTCGGCCATTATGTACATCTCTTGCATGTGGTCCTATAGCTCTTCTTTTAAAACTCAGTCCATTTATATATTATATATTATATTCAGTTAAATTAAAATCATTACAAAAAAAAGTAAAGATAAAAAACACATTTTTAAAGGATGTTTTAAACTTCAACATATTATATATATATATATATATATATATATATATATATATATATATATATATATATATAATATGAAGTGAAAATAAATTTAAAAAAAATGAATTATAATAATTAAATAATTGAAGAAACAAAATATGAAATAAATTAGAATAATGATAGTATTTTGAAATAAACTAAAATAAAAAGAAAAAATATTGATTACAACCACTTGTCCTCTACTTACTTGCGGGTGGGCAAGCCAGGCTCAAAGAGATCCCAGTACTGCTCTCTCAGCAGCGTCACGGTCTCTGAATATCTTAATAATTAGTGTAATAGTTTAACTAATTATTTTATTATTTCTAATCTCAATATGATTAACATTGCATTTCATTAATTTTCATTTTTATTTTTAATTTTCATTTTTATTTATGTTCTCTTTTGATTACACTGCAATTTATACTTTGTTTATATTTTAATTAGCGTGTATTTTATTCTCTATGTTACATTAATTCCTTGTTTTTATCCTAAACTATATCATTTTTATTTATCGTTCATCATTTTCTCAAATTTGTCTTAAATATCTATTTTGTAACCCTGATGATGGTCATCAATAATACGAAATATCAGTATCAAAATATAATACTGTGTATATAATAATGTATTTTATGACATTTCGAGAATTTTTTTATTATTGAAAACTTTGAAAAACATTTTTAAAAAACAAGTTATTTCTGTTATGTTTTGCAATATGAAAAAATTGGAAATTATAAATGTTTGGCTTCAGTAATTGTAGGCTGTCACAAAACAATGGACTATTTTCCACTAGCGGGTATGCATGGGTTCCAACATGTCCTTAAAAATTCATTTTTTGCATTCACATTAGGATTTTTTCCCTTTTAACCTGGGAGCAGTTTCAGATGAACACGGATAATGATTTTATCAAGAATTAGCCCTCAAAGAAAAAAGGTATAGCGGTAAATACAGTGATAAGATGCTTGTCGACTACAACGAAAGACACGTAATTAAGAGTACAAAACGAAAAAAATATACATAATAATAATGTGAAATATTATTATTTTATATTTTTTTTTTTTACCTCAAAAAGAATTCTTAAACAAATCTATGAAAGGATTGTTTTTTTTTTTTTTTTTTTTTGTTTTTTTTTTTAAATCTGTAATCTATAAAAAAAGGTGCTTGGTAGAATTTTCTTTTTCTTTCACTATAGTTTCGAATTTAGCACACATGTAAATTTAAAAGTCACAAAGCATGACCATGGGATTGAATTAAAAGCATCTGCTTTTTTATGTTTTCCAAAAAAAACGTATAATTTCTGTGCAGATTTATTAAATGTAATTCTGTGTAATTCAACAATTTTGAATTACTGTCTATAACCGTGTATTATTAGCGGAAAGGCCTTAAAGAAGAGCTTTATATATGTTTATTCTCCAAGCAGAGGATAAAATCTAAACGACAGTTTGGTGGTGAAGAAGTTCCCCAGCAGAGCTAACCCGCTCCCCCGGGAACAGTATCAGATAGTCCTGTAGAGATAGGTCACTCACTATCTCCTCTCTTTTACATTATGCATGCCTCTCCGCTTTTAGACTCAGTTCGCATTTTTTTTTTTTGTATCACTGATATGATAAAAGTAACTTTTAATAAAATGTTTATTCCTTTAAAATAACTTAAAGGGAAAAGCTTACAGAGCGAAAACTGAAAGTAAAAGACATCGGTTTTCTCTCCATTTTATTATATTTTGTGATCTAAATTTTGGAATATCATTACTTACCATGCATATGCCATACCATGCAGTGTGTTCAGCATTAGACTGCAGTATTATCTTACAAAAGACATTTTAAACATTTATTGTAAATTAAATTTGTAAATTATACCTATTAATGTTACTTTGTGTGAAATAAAATTTAATTAAATTACTAATATAAGATAAATAAATAAAGTAAGATAAATAGCTAATTATGATTACACTAATTTTCAATTGATAAAACTATTTAATATTTCTAAGTATTCTCCCAGTATTTCTAAACATTTTGATGACGTATACCCCTGTTTTTGGTAATAGGTAAGCAATTACAATTTCAATTTTTAAAAATGTATTGGTATACGTATAGCATTCGAAAGGAGTTTGTTTTTAAAAATCCTTTTTTTAAAATAACAAAACAAAAACATGTGCATATTGAAATACAGTAGTTTTAGTTGTTCGGGAAATATAGATTATAATATTCCAAAAAAATATTAATTTAAAAAAACATTAGAAAAAATTTGAATTATATATATAAATCGAATAAGAATCGAACTTATATATACATATTAGTTAATATGAATTATTTTGTTAAGGAATGATTCCCGGAATCGACTGATCGACTACCCTTGATGCCGATATAACAAACTAAAATTTCATTATGTTTGGTTTTTTTTAATTGAATACCGATATAATTCAGACTTGTATTACATTGACCTATCCATTTTTGGTAATTATATCCTTTGACGACAGCTAAATAATTATTTTAATTTACAACCTATATAATTTTGAATCTGGAGTTTAGCAGGAGACAAGACTTCTAATAGGCCTAACTGGAGTTATTAGAGCAAGTACGGATAAACTCCTGGGAAGTGTATGAGTTACACGACTCTGGAGTTGCCTGCCGTTGGGAAACAGAGGCCGTAGGCGCAACTCTGGGACAGACCAGATGGGCGCATTAATTCAGAGGCCCCACCTGGATGACGGCTCTATATTATTGCCTCTATGTTTTGTAACCGGCGTAGAACCCTCGTCCGGATTGCGCAGAGCTTAACTTATAGTGCAAAACATAGCAGTCCTGAGTCTAGTTCCACCCGGGCCCCACCTGTCTCTGAGGAAATAAACACGAATTTAGCACGATTTTTTCCTCTAACATTCATCTCTTCATAATCAATTAGGTTGGAAATATATATGCTTTATGAAAGAGTAGGTAAATATTCAATATAAAATTCATGCTATTTAAACAGAATCATCCATACTTAGTTTATAGATTAATAAAACGTTTATCATTATACATTTGCATACCAGGCAAGAAACTGCTCGTCGTTTCCGACTACTTCAGCATATACTAGACAAGTGTTCAAAGCCCCCAATAAATCAAAGAATGACTTATTTGCATGACAGTATTTAGGCCCATTTGAATATAAGGAGTTGAGGTTTGAGAGTCCACTAAATCTTACAATTCTTCTCAAATCAAATCCTTACAATCCAAAATACTTCATAAAATCCTCAATGCTCCTTATTATGTCACAAACAAACTTACCCACAAAGGTCCTAATTTTCCACATGCTGCTGATTTGGACCAAATCAGATACCTTTGTAAATGTAGGGTGGTGTCAGTATTGTAAATGTGTAAATGCCAAAGTACTGTTTCCCCAACCTGGAGGACCAGTGGCTATCTGCGGTACAATAACTGGGTGATGGAGCCTTCACCTTCCTACGCTATATAATGTATACAGTTGTAAATATCAAAAAAGAAAATGAAATTAAGAATAAAAATAATGTTTTCGCCATTCTAGAAGTTAAGTTAAGGAAATAGATAGTGAGTTAGTCCTCAGGTTACAAATATTACTATCGTAGACTCCTTTTTCTTTTTCATCAGATGCAGAAAAGTTGTGACACTTCCTCTTCTATCATGTATGTAATTTATCACAATGACGTCAATTTGTTAAATACTTATAACTATTTATATTTTAATTTATATGCAAAAGACTATTTTGTCCCACACGAATGACAAAGTAGCTATCAAAAGCTGATTAATTTCTTAGAGATTAATTTACTGTTTACAAAGAACCACTGAATATTTTATAGCCATAGCATTTTTTTTATTTTATTTTCTTCCTAGTAGCTGTTTAAGAAGTCAATTTTATCTAGGCATTTAACAAAAACCGTCATCAACATATGGAATTTTTATACTTTATGTTATGTTCTTTTTAATGTAAATATTGCTCAAAATGTTGTCCTCATGCGCCAATGCAAGCATTACATTTAGCACTCACTTGATAAATTGCAGCTAAACATTGTTCTGATGATATTTGGTGCACTGCATCTATGATTCGGTCTCTTGATTGCTCTCTTGAGTTGATTGACACCGAATAAACTTTCTGCTTCAAGGTTCCCCATACGAAGAAATCCACGGGTGTCATATCTGGTGATCTGGGTGGCCAAGGTACTACTCCTCCACGTCCTATCCATCGTTGTGGATAATTTATATCCAGCCAAGCTTGAGCAACTCTCCTATAATGAGCTGGACATCCATTGAGTTGGAGCCACATTTCGATCCGCTGCTGTAACGGAATGTCATCTAAATAATTAGAAAAGTCGTTGTCCGAAAAATATGTAAATTTGTTACCATTCAATCTTCCAGGTAAAAAATATGGTCCCACCAGTAATCCGTTCCAAATTCCAAGCCAAACGTTAATAGCAAATTCATGCTGAAACCTATTCTCTGTAATAGCTCTGGGATTTTAAGAGACCATACATGATAATTTCTTTGATTAACAATTCCTCCTCTTGTAAAGGTAGGTTCATCGGTCAATATAATTTTTAATGGAAATAAATTATCATCGCGAATTTTGTCAGGAAACCAGTTACTAAGATTCAATCGCTTGAAATAATCTTGTGGTAATAAATTCTGAACTTTTTGAAGATGGTTAATGCTGGGTAGCGATTATCGTCTTTCAAAGTACGCCATATTGCTTGCCGCAATACTGCTAATGCAGCAGATGCTCTTCGGATGCTAGTCTCAGGATTGTTATCGAAGTGGCGTTGGACACAATTTCTTCTCCGATAATCTGCTCTTATTGCTGCCTGGAATTAGTCGCCTTCATTATGTATTAAGAAAGAGTGCCTGGGTCACTCTTCAATTTGGAAATCGGCGCACATACTCCCGCACCGCTTCTAAAGCATTACTGTTACAGAAACCATACACAAAAATCATATCAGCGTATTCAACATTAGAATATGTATGCGGTATGGTGGCTGATGCTATTCACACAAAAATATCAGAGTAACTGACTGAAGACTGATTTAGGAATTATAATCCTGGAAGGAAGCCAAAATGTAAAGGATAACATTAAGTGTTTACATATCTCACTGCCTAGCCTGACGAACTTTAAAAGGTGATAATCGCTACCTGTAACATTTTTGTTCTGTTTCTTTTTTTGCGATTTTCTCTAAAACTAAGCAAAAACGAGCAAATCTCTAAAGGACTTTTTGCCTTAGTTTCTTGGTCGCCTATAAGTTCCTGAAGTTTTGCCACTTATATTCGGGTCACCCTGTATATATATATATATATATATATATATATATATATATATATATATATATATATATATATATATATATATATATATATATTAATTAGGGCCGCTAGGAATGGGCATTGGAGATATTAGAGGGTTAGTTAAGGCCCAACGATCAACTATTATTGTTTAAATTTATCAAAGTGGTCATAGGTTTGAATCTCTCTCATTATAGAAAAAATAATTTTTAGAGAAATAAACAAAACCGACTTCACGATTAAACCTACATACACAAACTTAACTAAAAAATAAAAAATAATATTTTAATTGCTTCAAAACAAAAACCATTAAATGAAAATCAATGAAATTATCGATACTTATATACCTATTCACAATTTACTCCAATCTACACCAACTCCAAAAATAACTGATCATAAATTGTGAATAGGTATATAAGTATCGATAATTTCATTGATTTTCATTTAATGGTTTTTGTTTTGAAGCAATTAAAATATTATTTTTTATTTTTTAGTTAAGTTTGTGTATGTAGGTTTAATCGTGAAGTCGGTTTTGTTTTTTTCACTAAAAATTATTTTTATTTTTCAGTTTTTAGTGGTGAGTGTATTTTTGTTTATATAGGCGATGACTTCTAATAGTTCGTTTCATAGAGGTGGTCCTTGAAGTTCTCTCTTTTGAACCCTATTTTCTATGATTCTTTTTTAAATCGGTAGGGCATACTTCAGAGGTGGTCCCACAAAAATATTTTGAAATCAACTCAGCACTTTCTAAGAAAAAAACAAACAGTAAATAAGTGATAATATTAACTGTTTTTTTTTAATTATTCTTAAAAAGTGCTGCGTTGATTTCAAAATATTTTTTATGGGACCACCTCTGAAGTAAGCCCTACCGATCTAAAAAAGAATCATCAAAATTGATTCAGAATTGACGGAGTAATCGCGTAACATACACACAAAAAAATAAAATAAAAATACAGACGAGTTGAGAACCTCCTCTTTTTTGAAGTCGGTTGAAAATAGGTGTGTACCAAGATGTTCTTCCGACTCAAAAGTCAATTTTCAATATAGCAGAATAAATTACTTTCTGTCTTGGTCGAACTTGAACAGAGAGTTACCGTACCTTTATATAAATATTTTTTTATATCTAATTGGAAACTTATCGCGGTTTAATTTTATTATAGTGTTATACAAGGACTGAATTTTCTATTAACGAGATGAAATCCTGTATTATATATTTATTTATCAAGAATTAATGAGTGTTGTAGAACCAGAAGTCATCGATTTTCACTGAAGACGATTAGTTACTGATTATAGCGTAAAGACTATACAATAAATATTATTATAAGTTATTGTTTTATTTAAGTATTACCATTGAGCGATTATGAACTTCTCATTAAAAATGGTTTATCCACTTAATCCCTCTAGCTCTGTCGGGGATTTATTTTTAAATAGAAGATTGAGGTCCACCTGCCAAGATAGAAGTAAAATATCTGGCAAGCCGATCGATATCGATCCTTCCCATTTTTATTTAAAATTAAAATCGAAATTGTGTAATTTCGTTTTTAAAAAAATTGAATAAATAAGGCATGCTGAGACACTGACAATAATTATTTACCTTTGAATCCATAACACAACTTATCTCTAATGATTACGAACCCATCACCCTAATTACCAGACTTTACATAGAGGATGATACATTTCAGTTACCGTTAATCCAACTGAGAATCGATTACAATCATCTTAGAACAGGCGAAAGAAATGCTTGATCTTTTATATCATTTATTCGCCAATAGTATTAGTTTTCAATCAGATCCATATTTTCAAGGAATAAATGCCTCATTAAACAGTTATTCCCACTTCATTGTTCAGGAACTGAATGATTCAGAATACAGATATTTTGAAAACATTTGAATTATTTTTAATCAATGTAGACGTTATGGCAAATGCAACTGGTTGTTTACTTTTTCCCGCGGGATCATGAAAAGAAGGAAAAGAGACCGCCCCAAGAGGCAAGGAGCGAAACATATTCCAGGTCTTAAAAGGGCTGGCAATAGAATTTTCAGGAGGGGGGGGGGAGTGAATTTATTTACATTACCTGTTTATGACTTGTTAATGGGCACCCTTGCAGAGGGACAGCTAAATATTGGAGGTGAGCCTACCAGTAGCCTCCAATTGGTAGGGCTCGGCCTCTGTATTAATAAGCAAGTGCTTAGCTTTTTATGATCCCACTCAGGTGAGCGCGATATGGGTCCCTTCTTCATTAATTTCTAGCCATTTATTCCACCCTGAGCTGATCCCGGTATAGAAGCAAATTATATAAGATTATAATGTTGAGTTCATGACTTTAATGATTCAATTAAACTTTATTCATTTTATATATAAATATATATATATATATATATATATATATATATATATATATATATATATATATATATGGATCACTGAAGGGAGAGGATTTGCCTGGTTCGGATACGACCCCGGTGGCCTAGTTGGATAAGGCGCCACACTAGAGAGGTGGAAATTCGGGTTCGAATCCCGACCGGGTCAAATCTTTTCTCTTCAAAAAATAAAATAATATATTTAATAATAATGAATAATATCAAGAAAAATTACATATATATATATATATATATATATATATATATATATATATATATATATATATATATATAATGAATAAAGTTTAATTGAATTATAAGTGATGCTATGTGTTTGGTGAGACTTCAAAGCCGTTTTCTATTCAGAGGTTGTTCCTGATGGTCAGAAAGTGGACTCAAACCTTCATTGGTTGATACTTTCAGACAGTAATCCCCCTAATAAGACAATATCCCTGCACATCGTTCGCGTACAACCATGAAAAAATAATCGCAACTGGAAGAAGAAAACGTTTTGCCTCATCCTACGTATAGACCTAATATGGAACTATATTGGATTATGGTTTGTTTAAATCAATAGAAAATTTTTAAAGATGGATCTTTGATAAATACGAGAACATACAAGTTGTAAATGAAGAATTTTTTGCCTCGAAATCAAAGCAGTTGTTGGACATTAAATACAGTTATGGGGAGGAAGATCGGTAAAATTAATTGAAACCAACTGTGTTTACTTTGAAAAGTAGTATTCAATAATGTTTAAAATATTTAATATATTAATAGCCTAGTAATTCTAAATTCTTATTAATTTCGAGCAATAGATTCAGTGATAATGTATTTAATCTTGGGTTTTAATATCATTAAATTTTTAAATACTCTATTTTTCACTTGTCATATACAAATCTATAATAGAAAAGTTGTTTTACTTTAAGCACGATATCTTTTTCTTATTTCTGTGGTAGTTGTTCTAAAAATAAATTCTTCCTTCATTATGGTAAACGCGGCATTGATTTTTTAAATAAGTTCTTGTTTTAAAAAAGCCAACTACAACTTACCTGTAAGAGAATGTTTAAACCATTGTTTCCCACAATCCTAGATAGGAAGACGGGGTCCAATTGAGTGGCCAGCATGGTCTCCAGACCTCCCGCCGCTCGATTATTACGCCTCGGACCGTGTCAAAGATTTGGTTTATAATGAAAAATTGTTTTCAAGACAACAACTTATTCAAAAAATCAATGCCGCATTTGGATTTGGCCATTTTTACAAAAAAAATCATAAAAAAAAAACTGTAAGACTTTGTATATAGGTAAGTGACCTTTAATAGGTTCAAAATGAACCTCCCTACCCGAGATAATAACGATCTTCCGAACACCCTGTATATATATATATATACAGGGTGTATATATATATATATATACAAACGTCGCCAAAATAGTTGTTTTTTATTTATTGACTGTACCTCAAGAACCTTACTTAGCATGAAATAGTAACAGTCAAGACATTAATCCATTCACACACACATATATATATATATATATATATATATATATATATATATATATATATATATTTTTTTTATATTTTTTTTATTTGTATATTTCACTTATATGTATATTGTAAATTTTATATTTTTTATGTATACAACAGTTTTTTTTTTAATTTTTGTTTTTTTTATCATTCTTCTTTTTCAATTATTTTTATTTTTCATAATGTAATTATATACTCTTCTAAATCACTTATTGCCCACAATTTTAGCAGATTGTTATAATTATTCAATACTTTTTCTAAGAAACCAATTCGAATACAAGCAGGATATTTTATCAAACCTATTAAAATAAATAGGCACATTATAATAGAGGCTTTATTTTGACAACACGGCCGTAGAGGTTCGGTGTTGCCGCTAATACCAGCGAGCTAATACGTGCCGCTAATGCGCTGCCAAGTTAACGCCCTTACGGCAGTTGTTCGGAACGACCATTTCTCTTCATTAGACGATAATCTAATGGCGGGATCAATAGAACTATTACAAATGGAACTAATGGATCGCAATCAGAGTAACCTTTCAATTGAAGGCAGGCTACTTGACCTATAACTCCCACCGTAGGACCTTATATAACCGCCCTAACGCAATTCTCCGCTCGCCCCGATACGTCTTATTGAAATTCCCTCCCGGTCCGGGTCCATTTCCATACATCAGGCCCTTCAACTGCCGCAGAGGCCCGCATAAATATCTCCAGTGGACAAAACACTTTGAGCTACGGTCGCCCATAGCCGTCCTGGTGGTTCGTTAGGTATTTTGTCGGCCATCGAAATGTATATCAGAGACCTTTAGTTGGGCGAGTTGGTAGTTGGGTGTGAAACCCATCTTTCTACAGATCGAACTAGTAAGACTAGTGTCCAGTTCTAGAAGTATGTTGAATATATCTATTTAAATTTAATAGTTGCAAATTTTTTAGTTCGTTATTTATTTTGCACAAACGGTTCTAATTACTCACATATTATTAATTTATTTTCCTGCATTAATTCTCAAAGCTTCTATACCATCATGTGTTTGATCATTCTATATCAAGTGACAAATATAAATAAATCACATAATAGAATTCACAGAAAACTGAGTGCGAGCATAACCTAAACAGTTTGTGAACAAACTATGCGATAAAGGCCGCTTAAGATTACATTTTTGTTAGGATCCTTTGGTTTTTGATATATTGTATTTTATCAATAGTTAAAAGCGTTTTTCAATTTGCATTTTTAAAAAATAAATATTTTTCGAAAATATGGACTTAATGAGTTTTGATTCTGAACGATTCATATACAATAATTAAATATTTGGTAAAATAGTTACAATGACAAGTCAATATCTTGTAGTGAACTACCCATTAGTAGTATATCAATAAATGTTCTACATTATAAAAGCCCTAAGCCATCATTTTTTCAGACGCCTGAAAGGGTTAACAGGAATTGAGTGTAAAGCAAGTTGGGAGACTAGTGGATTCGAGTGGATATCTATCTTGTCTTGGAATTATAGGAATCTTTTTTAGACCAAATATGTAACGAATGCTATATTTATATCGTTAAAGATAAGTTTATTTGTGGCATGGTAAGAAGCTCTAAGGATTTTAAGAAGCATTTTGGATTGTGAGGTTAGGATACGCGAAAAATGTTCAAATAAAAATTGGATATGTAACGAATGCTATATTTATATCGTTAAAGATAAGTTTATTTGTGGCATGGTAAGAAGCTCTAAGGATTTTAAGAAGCATTTTGGATTGTGAGGTTAGGATACGCGAAAAATGTTCAAATAAAAATTGGAGGAGCCCCAAAGCTCAAATCGGTTTAGTAAATAGGTTACTAAATAGTTAAGTAAATATGTCTAATTAATATCATGTAAATAAGTCTTTTGTGATAAATGGAGAGCATTCAATGCTTGTCTAGTAAATGTTATCGAGAACGATGAGCTTGTTGTATAGCTACAAGAAATTTTCGATGAAGTCGTGTTTGGATTCCAGAAGGGGTTTATCGAGATGAAGTTCTATCTACGGAACCTGTTCAACTGGAATCAGTGGGATACACGAATATACTAAAATTAAACATTTAAACAAACCATGTAAGACTTTTCGGTTATATATGTAGACTTTTATTGCGCACCAAGGTGTGCTACAAGTAAAGATTAATTTTCGATTAGTAAGAATTTAAATACCACAAGATCAATGAGTTTCAAAAAAACTAAACCTAATACTATTAAAGGGCTTGTTGTTCACGTGTACAACCTTCATGATCTTGTCTAATTAATAACTGTTATAGTAAATAAATAATAATGCTGCTAAAATGTGTCATTTATTGACAAAATAACATGAGATAGATATGATTTTATTTTATTTTTTTGAGTAAGTTTAGCAGGACTACTCACAATTACCATGTTATATAAAAAAATTCTGAATCAAATGAAGTCAGTGACATACCTGCGATACCACCAAACCCATATTTTTTATCCACTGTACCCTTTGGAATTGTGTTGGTGAAAATGAATGACAAACGAAAAGAGGGAGAGAAATACGAATTCCTCTCATATCTCCTTTGAAAATACCTTTAGGCTTCATTCCCTTTTGATGAAACGTCATTTCTATGGATCTTCTCAATTTTTTTCCGCCCATTACAGTGTCCGGTATTCGAATATACAAAATTCCAATTTCTCCTAAGCCAAAATGAAAATTAGAGAGCCTTTCGCCATATTTTTAAAATGTTGTCTAGATTAAATCTAATATACCAAATTTTTTGAAAAGTCATTGCACGTGACATGCAACCCTTAATTCTTTTCTTAAAGAGAAATATTAAGATGATGAAAGGATGATGAGGGTCTAAGAGATCTGTTATCCATCGAACTCCATCGGGGAGAAGAAATTGATGCTTTGTTAATTATAAAACATTATATGAAATATAATTTCTTTATATTTTAGTTGTATAAGAGATAAGGGTTAATGTAGTCTTGTAGTCTACTTAAGTCTAAACCTAAATCTGATTTAAATACTCCGTGACTATTTAAAATAATAGTTCCCAATTTTATTCAAACTTATTCTAGAGTTAACTATTTCATTTCGAGAATGTGCCATAGTTTAATGTTATAAGTTAAACATAAAATATATCACTTTCCTTTAAATTTCAAAGTTGCCCAATTTAGGCCGTATATACCATACATGTACCTACATAGATAAAATATCTACCAGGTTGCACTTCGTATTTTTTTCTAAGTCAGTGTTTTCGTAACTTTCCCTAATTCAAAGAATAAAATTATTTTTCATATGCTTCGTACGGAAAGTGGACAAGAATAGATTTAATTTGAAATACCAGTTAGGAACAAAGAAATGTTACCGCTAGAAATATTTTTTAATACTTAAAGATAATGCTTGCGCCGCTACCTCTTATTTATTAGTTCCTGGGCTTAGTACCATATTCGATCAAAACTGACTACGATGACGAAGACGGTGGCAACTGCAGGTTTCAAGAAAACAAAGAAACAAACAAAAATAAATAAATAAAGAATTTTACTGCCTATATGTTTAGCATCAACTATTTTTAAACTGGCGGAAATGTGAAACTAGAACAACTTTGTTTTCAAAACCAGAAAAGGAATATCGTATCTTTTAAATCAATGATACGTATGTGCATGTACATACTATATTAATTATTTAAAGTTGAAATAGCGTTTACTTTATAACTGTTAAAAAAGTGGCCTCAGTCCCCTCCAGACCGGTTGAGAGGGATCTAATGTAACTTAGTTTTTATTACCCAATATGGGTACTAAATGATTTACAGTTCCTAGAAGAAACCAAGAGGTCAAACATTCAGCTAAAGTTTTATGATGTGTTGCGAATGCTCCAATTAATGCAACTATCATATTTCGAAAGTAACGTTGGTAAAAGTCGTAACGGAATGAAACGTACTAAACCTTAATATTGATGCATACACATTAGGGTAGAGCGAAAAAAAAATTTTGGGAATCTGCGGATCCCATATATAGGAAAGGTTGCGACATTGGCTAAAAAATTATACTAAAAAAATTATTATGATATTATGTCATCTTGAGATAGCACAAATCGTTTAAAGTATTCGGTAGCTAAAATAATTCTTAACAAATTTATACTGTACTCGTCAACAATACTTCACTCTGAATTATTTAATGTTTAATGAAGACTTATTTCCTAGTTTAAGAAGAGATAAAAACGCAATAAAAGTTGTTAGACCTCACTACCTCTACTCGAATATTTTATAAATTATTTTTCAAGCCCTCTGACTGAAAAATGTTGATTTGCAAACAATAAAACTTGAAATGTGCTTATTTATATATATATATATATATATATATATATATATATATATATATATATATATATATATATATATATATATATATTGGTATATTTTTTTTTAAATTTAAAACTTCATATGATTTGTTCGACCTCAATACATTCATATTTCAATTTTAAATTTTTATATAATTAATTTATCCAATTGCGCCACTATTTGAAACCCTGACCCGGGGTTTAGAGGTTCTGAAACTTTTTTTTGGCGTTTTGGCTCCACTCTAATACCCACGTTTACTACTATAAGCTAGTTCTTCATAGTGTAGAAAGAATATTATTATATAAACAAATAAAAAATTATTACATAAATCAAAATCCGTTTATTTTTACTAAATAAATATTTAACCTTTTGCAGAAGGAATAGATTATTTTGAATAATTTAATACAGGATTTAAGAGTTGATAAAAACATGGAAGTTAAAACAACAAAGGATCTGCAAGGTAAAAGAAACGAGATTGGGAATTCGATTGAGCTGGATATCGAAAACAGGGACTTAATTAACTGAAGATCGTTCATTAATGGAAAGCTGAGTGGCTGTGGAAGAGGCCTGCAAAGGACAAGAGGAAAGAACTGGAAGGGACTGGCATTTGATGAAAAAAGGTAAGGAGGAGGAGCCAATTTGGCTAAGAGCCTGGTCCAGAGGCGACATCCTAATGTCAGGGTCGCCGGGTCCTCTGCCTCTCTTCCTCTCTCCCTCTCTGCTTCTTCTCCATTCCTCCCTCGCCCTTCTCCGACCGAAGCCTTGGGGTCTGTCTACAAATAGATGTCCCAGTAATTTATTTTTAATGCTTCCTACAATTTTCATAATGTAGATTTATGACATAACATTAAGTTAAACGGCTGGCCTTGTAATCTTGCCAGTTGAAAAAAAATTGGCCCTGTTACGTACTTAATTCCTCAAAGGTAATACATTTCAATAATTTATTTTTGAAACAATATACTTATATTTTAAATAAACCTTCATTAATCATATAGTTTGTATTATTTATTAACAGATTTCAAAAAGGAAGAGATTCTCAATTCAACTTTTTTTTCTTTTTTTTATGTTTGTTACGCGATTATTCCGTCAATTATGAATCTATAATTGAAAACAACCGAGCACTTTTGATGGAAAAAAAAACGACTTTTAGACTAAACCTACATCGAAAAACTTGAAATAAGAAGTAAAAAAATACACTTTCTTACCACTAAAAATAAAAAAATGAAGATAATGTTTAGGGAAAAAAAAACGAATTCAAGATTAAACCTACATGTACAAACATGAACTAAAAAGTAAAAAATATTATTTATATTACTTCAAAAAAAAGAGCATTAAAGGACAATCAACGAAATTATCGATTCTTATATACCTATTCATAATTTATGATTAGGTATTTTTTGGAGTCTGTGCCAAAAAAAAACAAAACTGAAATTGAAACTAAACTTATTATTGTAAAGAAGTTTGTTGCAAAGGCAGGATTAAACTGCCCTTTTTGGCTGACACCGACTCCAAAAATAACTGATCATAAATTGTGAATAGGTATATAATTATCGATAATTTATGGAGAAGAAGATAATCAGATATGCAGTCAAACAGAAACACTACGTCAAGTAGAAATACTTAAATGCCTGCCAACGTTTCGACGCCGTGCTGGTCTTCTTCGGGTCCACCGAACCACAGTGGAGAAGAGACGAACGATGACTTGAGTTATCGATAATTTAGTTGATTGTCCTGACAAAAATTAGATAAAGTAAACTACTAAAATTTAAGAAGAATGGTCTTTAGAATTTTTTTAAACTAAATTTTTAATTATCCGCTCAATTATTATGAATTAATTGCAAATATTATAATTATTCTATTTTTTCCAATGTATTATTTCTTGTTTCACATATTACTTACAATAAAATTAATATTTATATTTTTTCTATACCATACTTAAACATACATCAAAATTCCTAAAATTTATTTAGTAAACAATTTTTTAATTATCTCATTTTTTCTCTATGCTATTCACACCAGTAAAAATGAGATTATGTATTCTTAAAAGCTGGAGAAAATTGGGATTCTGATATTTAAGTTGCCAAATGTAAATCGCCCGGTGACAAGCTGAATATTCGACATTCTTCTTTCTTGTTTTTACATTTTTCCCACCGAAATAATTACAACTATCAGTTGGAAATGCACTTTGATTTAGACCAAGGATGTTTTGCTGTTAGGTAGAGATTTTCATAGTTTGCTTCGTCGAACATTAAAAATGTTTCTCATAAAATGCTTGACCTATTCCCCTGCTGAATCGTTTAGTTTAGAATTTAGACATTCATTTTTATTTGTTTGAATTTTCAAACGGTAGTATTTACATGTTATTGCTATATTGTGACATTGAATTCGAGATGTTCCCATAAGCTCGATTGAACACAACGGACAAATGTCAGAAAGCTCCTTGGATTGTGAAAAATGGCGTATTCAGCCCATTTTAGAACTGAAGAACAAAATTTACTTATTTGGCACATCGTTTGTCATCCATGAATTACCGCACCTCGTCCACTTTCATTTTTTTTTTTCATTTTAAGCTATCCAAAATCCTAATTTTAATTTTTAGTACTATTTACTTCATTGGAGCGTACAAGAGTGCTGAAATGGTTTATATTTCTACAGCCTCTGACGCATTGTCTTCTTTATCATCTCTTGATTAACTCGCCAAAGTTAGGAGTCTTAAACTTCTTTTCAGGAAGAATTTTTTTTCTCATTGTAGACTCTAGGTCATTATTCAGTTGAAAGTGAGTCTGATTTAGTAAACGGTTTTGTGGAGTAGGGTCATTATTTGTATCACCTGAAGCGTAGATGACAAATCAAAGAATGAATGTGATGCTCTGAGAACCGTTACTGATCAATTTCATTTTAAGTAATGTTTAAAAGTTGCTTATTATAGCGTTGGGAAATATTAATATATTATGTTTGTATATAATTTACAGTGAAGACGCAAGTTTGAGGATATCGGAGACCTTCAGGGATCAATAGCTCCCTGATTCTGATGGGGCTGGTGGAGAGACATTTGATCTATATCGGTTACTTGAGTGCCTATCAGATTGGATATTATTATCTCATGCATTTTGAAATAGAGCTAATTTATTTACAAGACTTGATAATAACGTTACGTAACGAGGAGAAAGGAATTTATCTGTATTACAATGATGGCAAACACTATACTTACTATGGAAAACACGAGATATTTGCATTTTGTTAATCCTTGAAGCATTCAAGAAATTTAAACTGATTTATCCTTCTTGTAATGACTTAAGATGATTGAGTCTGACTTTAGTTCATTCTCGATTTCATGTTCTATATCTAATACTGCTGTGACATGGATCCGGCAATAAATAATAACATAATAATAATTATAATAATGCACAATTTTATAGTTACTACAGCTAGACTGCGATTTTATAGTACATTATAGTTATTCTTTTAGATCACTAATTGAAAAAAAAATGTCCTCATTTTATTTATTCATTCATCCCTTCCAACATAAGGGTTGATGACTACCGAAGATTATATCTCAATATATAAATCGATATCCCAACTCAATACATTTATTTCAATTGCATAATTTTCAGTTGTAAAACTTACTTACTTAATCCGACCCTCTTTTACCGCTGAGGAGTGTGAGGTTCCTTCATACAGAGCCTGACCAAAGAAGCCCTGTCTTGCACCAGCTGCCTTCTCCTCCTCCAGTCCATTCCTTTTCTGTTAAAGACCTCTTTGATTCCTTCCTCCCAGGTCTTCCTTGTGGTCGTCTTCCCTCTACTTTGGCTTCGTGGGTAACTCTGGCGATTTTGTCTTAGCCATTCGCGAGACGTGCCCAAACCACCTGAGTTGGTTTTCTTGGATAATTTCTTTTGCCGGCCTCAGGTCTAAGTTTGTTCTTATTGTAGAGTTCCTCACACGATCTCTTCTTGTTTCCCCCTCAATTTTTCTTAAATAGCGCATTTCCATGGCTTGGATTTGGCTTTTATGTTTGGAAGTAAGGGGGGCGCTTGCAAAAGTTAGAATAGGGAGGAAAGTATTCTTAAAGACCACCTTCTTTCTTGCCTTTGAGACTTCTTTCTTGTCTAGGTAGCCCATCTTGAGGGAATAAAAGCATCTTCCAGCTGTCTTTATTATTTCTTTGATGTCCCCATTTACCCTTCCATACTCGTTGAGATGGGCTCCCAGGTATTTAAAATCTGTCACCTGCTCCAAACTGTTTCCTGCCAGCCTAACGATTCGGTCCCCACGGTCTCTTCTTCTCCCGATCCTCATATATTTTGTTTTGGAGATATTTATTTCCATATTTATTATCTCCAGTTCAGCTTGGAGGATCCTTAGGTTAAACTGCAAATTACCGCAGTTATTTCCCAGTACAACCATATCGTCGGCAAACGCTAGTACCGTATACTAAACATTCTGAAGATTCCTATATCCAAGATGGTATGGCCTCATCCTATTTTTTGCTTGCTCAAGGGCAGAGTCCAACACTAGGATGACCAAGAGATGGCTTAGGCTGCAGCCCTGTATGATACCCTGACCTGTCGTGAATTCTCCCGAAGTGTGGTTGCACATCCTGACAACATTCCTTTGCATTTCGTACAGGCTTAGTATGGCCTTCTTCAGTCCTGTGTTAACGCCATATTCTTCCAGAGCTCTTGAAATGTCTCCTTTCTGTACCCTGTCGAATGCTTTGTTTAGGTCCACGAAGCTAGCAAATACCTCTTTGTCCTTTTCTATAACCTTCTCGGATATTTGTCTCATGGTGAATATCAGGTCCTTTGTGCTTCTATTAGGCCGGAATCCATATTGTTCTTCCCCCAGCTTTTGTTCAACAAGATTCCTTAATCGGTTTTCAAGCACCCTGGAATATACTTTGAAGGGAATGCTGAATAAGGATATGCCTCGATGATTCTGGCATTCACGATTCCCCCTTTTTAAAAATTGGAATGATGGTTGATACTTCCCGATCCTTTGGGATCACTTTCTTTTTCCAAGCCACATTGAGGAGGTGTTGGAGCATTTCATGTCCCTTCATGCCTATATATTTCAACATTTCTGGGGAGATGCCATCAATGCCAGCCGCTTTCCCCCGCTTTAGTGAGCTTATAGCCTCAGCTACTTCCTCTTCATCAATGTAATCATCCTCTTCCCAGATGTCATCTGTGCTTCCAGCCTGTTGGTTTGCCTCCTGCCCTTTATATGCCAGCAGTTCTTTATAATAACTATTTACAATATAGTTGCAAAACTAAATAGATAAATTATATTTAATATAAATTAAATTATCTGAATCAAGGCATTAATTTAACCACAAAAAGTGGCCACCTAAAAGGATTCACTGGAAAGGATAGGCCACTCGTAATGGCGACCTGGGTAACTGGTTCTACGGCTCCTAACCTTGATTGTTAATTTGTAAATATCATTCCTCTGGGTTCATGACTCGGAGTTACCTTACATCACGTAACAGGATAGGTGACTATCTAGGTCACTGGTGTACTGTAACGTCTTGCAGAAAAAAAACAACAACTATAGGAGCATAACCTTTGAGTCTAAAAATAATACGCAATCCAGGTGTCGACTTACGTTCTTAGACCTTGTTAGTTGTTCCAGACTGACTTGTAAAAGAACGTTTCATATTGCTGGCCTATATTGAAATATGATGGTTTTATCTATATCCTTCCCATTTTAATAATTATAATTTTTTTTTTCATTATATGGTAATTAAATATCCTAATTTTTTAATTTCTGGGAAGCAAATGCGAAATGAGCAGTTTTGTGGAGGATCCCAATCCAGCATTTTATTAACCTTCCTAAAGTCAACAGGTTGTTGGAAACAGATTGTGTAAGTGGATTAGGGTCGTTTTGAGTAAAATATTTGATTTTTTTTTTGTATGGAGAAAGACTGTTTTTAGAAAATTTCATTTGATTATGGGGTACACATTATTTTTCGAATGATTCCAGATTAAAGTTTTTTTTTTATTTATATGTATATGTTTTGCTGCACCCTAAGTTTTGCTCCGTAGGTCCAGAGAGGTTTCAATAATACGTTATATATATGTCTAGTAGTTCGAGGTGGCTTATTTTCAGCACTGCATGATCTAATTTGTTATTCGTTAGCATGTAGTTTTCCGCGGGTTGATTTTGTTCGTTTTCTTAACTATATTTATGAATTAATGGTAGTCGGCAGGTATATTGTAAACAAAGTTGGTATTTTCCATTTAGTAAAATAGGGGGAATTAACAAGCTGCGTCTAGTCATTTTAATTTTGATACAGCATCGCCAATGAGGTATGTTTCTAATAGGAAGTAGCGAAACTGTTCAAAAACGATAAACGGAACGAATCGAAAGATACCACACAGTAGAATGCGATTGGTCCTCGACGAAGCATCATTTGTTAGCCCAATCAGCCTAAATGGCTTACATAACGAATTAAGGTATTACAAACCAATACGCTTGATCGGCAGAAGTTCATTATACAAGTGAAATTGGGGTCAGCTGTCTACCGTTGGCAAGATAAAAATATCACTAGCTATAATAGTCCGCCTCGGTGAGGACCTACAACGGACGGTGGCTGCCAAAAAGGAGTTGCAGGTGGAGTTGACGCCTTACCTGGAACTAGCTGAGGCGTGGCGGAGCAGCAACATATAGATCATTCAGATAGTCCTTGTAGGATCAGCCGTTATGGCGCACCTATCTGTCTTGTATAAATATTCTCACATCTCCACTTTTCTGAATATGAACATAAACGTAATTCAGATAAACTTTTTTTTTTTTTTTTTTTTTTTCTTAAAAACATTCTCGTTGCTCTGAATTTGGTTTACTCATGAACCGATCTAATTAATTATGTAATATGAAATATGGAAGACCGCTCTGCCAAATTAGAATATCAAAACATCTCAACATCAAACCGGTATCACTACACTCTGACATGGTAATACGAACTTCTACATAACTTTTAACATGTGATCTTACGGGTGTTGTCTTTTTATGTTTCTTTTTCCTCAATTCAGTTTTTAGAACTGAATAATTTTTTTTAATCATTTAGGACTCTACTTTTTTTGTATAGATTTGCAACTTTACCTAACTACTATAATCTGGAAAGTATATAGTAGATTTCTCAATGCTTTTTAAAGCCACTGCCAACTATTATCGAATCAATAAAATTTAGAAGGTTCCATTTTTTTTTTTTTTTTTTTTTTTTTTTTCTCTGATGTCTCGGAAAGTAATTGGGAATCGAATGGTAATCCATGGGTGACTAATGGATTAGAACACGAATGGTAGCTTATCATGTGAGAATGGTATATTTTTGCTATATCAGCAATATATGAAAAATTGAGATAATAATGGATGTTTATTTGTAACATGATTAGAAACATTGTGGATTTTTTGAGAAGTTTTGAATTGCGGATGAATGGGATTTAGTTGAATGACATAAAGTCTCGTATTTTTATTAACATAGCATAGTATAGGTGAAGAGGTGTATCGATTATGATTGCTTAGAAAATCATATTGCTATGATCAAAGACCAAAGAATTAGCTCTGAATGTGGCCAGGACCCTTCTTGTGTTGCGTACCCCTGACAACAATAACATGAAACGTCTATAGTTCGACTTTTCATAGACTTTCACAAACGTTCACGAACTCAAGAGAACCCAATACAATTGAATTCATGATTAATCATTAAAGCGTCATAAATCACTCGTACGGTACCACAACCCTATGCCCAAATAGAAGCTGAAATAGGGACCACTTTAACAAATAAGAAATATTAAAACCAAAGCAGGAGGGAGTTATTATTACAATGATTTATAGATATCGATCGACTTGTTACTTAATATGAGTCCATAGTAGCAAAATAATATGCAAAAAACACACACTACAAATAATTAAATTCTAAATACTGATTATCATAATTCAATTTTTATGATTGTTAAACAGCTTTTATTATTAATTAATCGGACGTGGAATAGAGCAATTAAAAAAAAAAATTTGTTTTTAAAAATGGTGCTAGGTGAAAGATTTTTTTTCCATCCATGAACAATTATTGACAGTTCTTGAGATGGATTTGTTATTAGTAAGTAAACACAACTTTTAGATGTATGAGGAATCAGTCAAATTGAAAATTTAAGAAATGCTAGATTAATAAATCTTAACTTTTATAGTGATGTTTCGACCACAGCACATTAGTGATCATCACGGCTTCAAAAATATATATAAGATCAGATTTTAGGTAATATAAAAAACCAGTAAGAAAAATAATGATGATAAAGTTAAGGTTAACAGTAAAAAAATGCAATCTTAGTGAAAAAACAGCGTAATAAAAAATAAACTTTAATACGAATCAGATATTAATTAGAAATCCGCCCATTTTGCTAAAATTAAAATAATAAAAATTAAATAAATATGTTAAGATTAGAAAAATAAATAGATATAGGTCAAAATAACTGAAAATAAATTGTCTGCCTTCAGTCGGACTAGAACTCGGGCCCGTTAGCAACTAAGTTAAATAAAAATAAAATCGTATGGCAAAAATAGTTTATACATTTTAATATCACTCGAATCACTTATCTCTTTTTATCAATTATAAGATTAAAATCAGATGTCTCTTATTAGCACTAAAGAAGATCTGCCCCATGAATTAATATTAATAACAGTTAAATAAATGATTATGTTAACAATCTAGGTAAATCCTCAATCAGTTTTCTGTACCTTTGCAATATTCTGTATAATTTAGAAATTTATTTCAAATGTATTTTTGCATGTCATATAATGTGTTATTAACTTTTAAGTTATGGGTCTGTTAATATATGGGTTAGTTCAAAATAGATTGATGTATACTTTAAATTCTTCATAATTCTTATTATGTTTTTTACGAGATAACATCATTATGTATCAAATTTATGTTAATTAATGTTGACGTAATAAGAAAAAATGTATACTAATGAAGTTGCTTCTGTAAAAAGTTAACCTTGCTCAACAATTATTCAGGACCATCAGTTACGTTTATCAGATGTCGACTTCAGTGGGTCAGGTACCCCAAAAAAGGATCAGGAATCTGCAAAGACAGGTTTGTCTGGTTTCGATACTCCCAACTCATCAATTATTCGCACAGGCGTCTTTCATTAATTTCAAAAAAAAAAAAAATTTGTCTTGAAGTCAAGAGAACTTGAAAACTTTCCTTGTAACTTCTATAAGTCCTCTACATACGACAAAGAGCATTCGCAAAATATTATACTTACACCTGTGACTCAACCTGCTCCATAATAGGTTTGCCCATTTTGTCAATGACGATTTCACTATTACAACATAATTCTCGGAGCTCCTAAGCAACTGTCATTTACATACAAAACAATTTATTCAACATCGAGTTCATTGAAGCACTTACCCCCTACACCCTCGTTGTAGCTGTCTAATAAATAAACGAACGACTTGCATGAATTTAAATAAATATATTATCGTGCGGTGTTCTTCTTGGGCGTGAATAAATGCATAACATTCAGCTAATTATTTAGTTGTACATTTTATCCTTGGTTGTATTTGATCTGAAATACATTAAATTGATCTAGGATAACCATTAAAATATAAATCTCCATTGACTACTCTTGAGACGCTTGCTGAAATCTAACTATAAAGCTATTACTCGTGTCGGCACATTTTCATTCATAAGCTAATTCAAAACAGTTTTCAAATTACCATCTTGTACTATTAATAAGTCGTTAAATTAATATTAAAAGAAATTTAATTTTTAATATTCTTCACAAATAGAAAACCATTTACAACAAACTTCTTATATACAGAACCATTCTGAAATTCACACCCATGAAAGGCAGTAAAACAATCGAGTATCAAACCTATTCAATCCTTCCAATTCAAAGCACTCTGAAATATTGTGAATTATCCTTATTATATATCTAAAGAAACCCTACATAATAATCTAAGTATAGTTTTTTAAAGTTTTAAATTTTCTAAATTTCATTGAAATCTTTCTTAACATCCCATTTCTATGACTAAATCAGTGACAGTGGCGCTAAAACCTTTTGTAAGAATATATTTAAGAGCCTCCACAGGACTTTAACACCAGTGACACATCTGAGAGAGTGCAGCTTTGGGATCACTTTGAGTTGGGCTCCTCCCCACCCCCTGTTTTTTTTATTTCAATTTTAGTTTTTCTTATTTATGTATATATAATTTTTTTTCTTTATTTAATTGTATATCTCATCATTTCTTGTACATATTGTAAGTAATAATTTTCATCTATATTGCTTTTTACACCTGAGAAAGGATTATTGTAATATTCATCCAATAAAACCTGCTTTTCTATGAATATTGTCAACCGTGAAACGTTTAATGAACTGAAAATTCTTTGCTACTAAAGAAATGAAAAGTGTTTTTTATATAAATATTATTTTCATAATGTTTCCCACTAATAAAATTATACGAATTCCCAAAAAGGTGATAATCTGGTCGTCATTGAAAAGCTGATGTGGATGAACCTCTGTACCCTGTTTTTTTTTTTTTATTTATCCATTGTAAGCCTTCATTCATTCTTTCGCAATGAATTTTGATTTAACGAATGCACATGTGAATAAATAAAATAAACGAAACGAGAAAAAAATGTTTACCTTACCTAGGTAATTAACTACACTTTTCATAGGTAGATAATAAATATTTTACGAGCTAGAAGAGACGGTGTAATTAAAACAAATCCAGATGAGAGGGCTAAAATAAGATAGCATTTAAAGGAAACGAGACAATTAAATAAATAATTTATTCATTGAAGAGGTGAAGAAGAGGAGAGATAAGGGTAACGAGATCCTCCACATAAACTAGCCCGGCCACCTGCACCCCCTCTTCTCTAATTTAATTATTCTCTGTTCTCCCGTCCTTTTTCTTTTCCCTTCTCCTCTTCTTTCCTGATGTCATTACTTACTCTGCTGTAAGTGATGTGTGGTCTTATCCTCCTCCACCAGGCAGTGTAGTTTAAACGAGGTTATGGAGTAAACGAGTGCATGGTGTGATGTGAAGAACGCAGAAATAAAATAAACCTTTTTTAATTTAACCTAGAAAGATATCTTGGATTTTCTGTTTATTTTTAAATTCCGAACAATATTACTAACCTTTGCTTTAGAGATTGTGGTGACGATTAACAGTTTTGAATTGTTTTCATGTTATGAAGACGGAGTGCTTTAAGGCTTCGTTACAACAGTAAAAAAGAAGATATAATTATATCAAATAGGGTGTAAATGTAACATGATAATATACTTTGTATGAATTAAATTATATAAAGAAGATAATATCCATGTTTGAATGGAGTGCCGACGTTTCAAGCCTTCCTTAAGGAGATAGTAGCCAGTCAGGAGACAGTACGACAATGCCATTGTCCATTATTCAAAACCAGTCTTAGAAATGCTAAATTGAATTTATTCTTATTATGATACCCAATTTATCCTAGTAAAACAATCGTTTTAACCCTTATCAATATAAGCTTTTTGAAGCTTATCAAGAAGACTGAATTATAAATTGGGATTTGTGAATTAATTGCTATTTCTATTTAGATTATTTTATTAGAAAACTAGTTTCGAATGCTAAACATTCGATTATATACTTATATTATATACACTAAAGGTTTCAAAATGTAAGACAAGAAATCAAACATTAGTACTCACCTCAGGAGGCCTAAGAGATAACTGAAATATACCCATCGTGAGAAGGGGAAGGAGGCCGATAGGTTAAATTTTTGTGATTTACAATGTAATTTCCCTTATGACTCATTGAATTTTTCCGTTCCTATGGAAAAATGTAAAAATCGCTTCACCCAATAAGTGTATTTCTAACAGCTGAGTCATTCCCCTGTTGTTTATTGTAAAAGAACAAGAAAACAGATAAGGATTGATGAATTAATTGCCATTTCTATTGGAACTATTTTATTAGAAAACTAGTTTCGAATGCTAAACATTCATCTTTAGTTCTAAAACATACAAATATTTCAACGCATCAGTACTATATTACATAGATTATATACACTAAAAGTTTTTAAAAATGTAAGACAAGAAATCAAACATCAGTACGCACCTTAGGAGGTCTAAGAGATAATTGAAATAGAAATGTACTTCTCACTGAATTCGTGAGAAGTAGAAGGGGCAGGTAGGTTCAATTTTTGTGATTTACTATGGGATTTCCCATACAACTCACTGGATTTTTCCGTTCCTACGGGAAACAAATTTAAAATGAGGCTATTGGATATTAAGATGGGGCTATCTGATCATTTGAACAAAAGTCTGGATCGGTTTTTAACGATTTTATTATTTCTAATGATTCACAAATATTTAATTTTAGGCTATTTTTAGTTTGATGTAGTATTTTTACTCCCGAATCTTCATTAAATTTATGGTTATTTTAGTCGAGATGGATAGCGAAATTGGAGTTTTGGGTCTTATTAGTGTATGCTATTATATGTTCTTTTACTCTTTGATTTACCGATAGTTCAGTTATTCCTGCGTATTTTGCTTCACAGTCATTACATTTTAGTTCTTATACACCGCTTTTTTTAGAAAGGGTCTATTTTGTCTTTAGGTGAAGGGAATTAATATGACAATGGATTATCTATTTTAAATGCAGGGTTTAAAGCTAATTTTTTTAATTCGTTTCCAACTTTGTTGGATATTGGGCCGTAATATGGTATCCAAATATATTTCTTCGTGGTAGCTTTATCCTCTGGGGGTGTTATGTATACAATATTCATAGGTTTTTTATGTACTTGTTTTCTTAAAATATTATCGATTGTGATTTTACTGTATCCGTTATTGCTGCCTATTGTTTGGGGTTCTTTGTTATAATTTTTTTCATTTAACGGTATTTTTAAAACGCAGCAGATCATGCTATTAAAGGCTGCGAGTTTTTGTGTTAGTGGTTTCCTGGCATTATTGTGAATTATAAATGTTTGGGTTCCTTAGTTGATGTCCTTCTCCTTTATTATGACTCAACAATCGGATATCACATTAAACATGTATGAATTATAGAAATATAATTTCTGTTGTAAGCTGTTGAAATTCTGAAATTTTATCAAAGGGAGATTGTTGGTAGTGTTTTAAATAAATATAACAATTATTACAGAATTAGGTCTGAATACATTTTCTGATACAAGCCTTGTTAGGCAACAGTATATGTGGTAAAACAATTGCAGGATTTTTGAAAAGATTTATTAATAATTTGAGTATTAATTACAAACATTGATCAATCAAAGTGGTTCAGTTGCGACTTTTTTTTTAAATTTAATTCCAATATATATTTGCTATCGATTTGCAATTTATTTGAACCCTGGTGCCGATAGAACTCTGCCCAGAGCAGTCTATATATGTCAGGATAGGCGGAAGTTGAGGAATAACATATTAATCTTGGGGGCCGATATCAGAGGTTGGCCAGATATCCTCCAGCTAGGATTTGGCAACCCTTCCGCCTCTCCAGGTTCTTTTGGCAACGGTCCACAGCTCTGCTCTGCCGGTGATGTCTGTCTGCATACTGCCCTAACACATGACCACCAATATCCGAGTCAACTGTATGTGGTGGATTTGTGAATATATGAAAAGGAAAAAGAAAAAAACAAAAAAAAACTGGCCCCTTTGTGCCTTTTGGCTAAACAAATAATAATATGGAACATGTTTTAGAGGTTGCCCCCTTAATCGTCAATACTCATATCGTCGGTTCGATTGCCAATTCCGTTATGTGCATTTTTTCGATATAGGTTTATTCAGGTCTCGTTTAAAAATGAAATTCCGCGTCTAATGTAAAAACCAGAATACGCACATTCAGTTTGGATCAGGTTTTGACAAAACAATTTTTTTATATTAGCCAAAAAAAAAAGTGATTACACATGTGCATCAAAGCACAGTTTGTATTTAATGCCATAGATTGTGCTAAAGTGCACTAAGCGGAGTCGGCATATATCACCGACTATATGTTTTCTATTTTTTATTAGCTTACCTTCGATTCATTATCTGTTGGAGATAAATTTTCAAATTAAATGGCTTAATCCTGCTGATCTTCTATTGCCTTATGTTCTTCATTTTTAATCGTTTATTTCCAAAGGAAAGTAACTTTGTATACACAATCTCCAAGAGGGGTCGATGAAGATCGATCAAATCCAGGTTAAACGTTTTTATTACGTATAAGGAGAAATAAAGTAAAAAAGAGCTCACTCAATCAGGATTTGCCCAACTAGGTCACCGGTAAAACATGTACCACGCTAATAGAATTTTAAAAACATTACAATGGTCTGTAATATTTATTCTATATCTTATATTAATAATTATATAGAAATCAAATAGGAAATTAATATGAAGCTATGACTGGAATCAGATGAAAACAAAATGTAATGATTATTTTAATGAAATGATTTTTAAACTATAGTGTAGGTATGTACTTCGGCCACAGCTTATTTTTTCTTAAAAATCATTATTTGCATTGTTCTAGAGAAAAAGCTATATTTTAATTGATACAATTCAATTTAAAGAAGTTTAGATGTAACCTGGTTCATTCATTTTTTTTTTAAACATGGATGTGTAATTTATCAACCTGACTGCATCCCGAACCATCTTCTCAACCATTATATCATACAGTCAATTATACAATTTTCTCCACTAAAGTATTCCCAATTATCAGCTGCAGCAACCCGGTGGCTCCAGTCAAAAAAAGGAAAGGTTCTGAAGTAGCCAGCTTAAAGTTTGAACCTGAATCTGATAGAGCATTTAGATCATAATTAACTTTATCAAAACATCACTAAACACTGGTAGTTTATTCCATAAGAAAGAATTCTGGCCTTAATAAATTGAATTTCCCGGCGTTGTTCAGCTTTTATTTTTGCGAAAGGTGTAACCACTAAATATTAATTATAATTTAGAAAATAAACTGTGGAACGATCACATAAAACTATTAAAAGTTGAAAAATGTGTTTTTCACCACTGACATATATCATTTGTGTTTGCTGATTTACTTTACATTAATTTTTTTTTTTGTTGTTGCAAAAACTGTTTTAATTCTTAATGAAGTGCTAAACTAAAACAAACTAAACCAACATTTAAATTAAAAAAACATGTGAAGCGAAAGTTAAAATGAAATATAAGGCTGTCCGGAAAATGATGATAATACAGAAACAAGGACTTTTTTTTTTTTTTTTTTTTTTTTTTTTTTTTTTTTAAGAATTTCTGGTAAATTCTGATGCTTTAAATCTTATAAATATAAATGTTCTCAGCATAAAAAATATCATTAATGTAGGTATATAAAAAAGTTTATTTTTTTAATTTAATTTTTGAGAGAAAAAAAAAAGGTATGGGAAGTTAGGAAAAACATGTATATTACCCCTTTTTATATTTTGTATTTTTCTCATACATTTAAACCACATTAAGATGGAGTTAGGCACTTAGAACGAAAGGACGACACGCGCCTTGGTCTGTAGAACAATATTTTAATATAAAGCAAAACATTCCTTTTTATCTATAAATATACTATTATATAAAAGGGCAAGCCATTCTTCGTTTGTTATCACTAACTACAAAAACTTCTGAACCAAATTTTCACCAACTCAATAAAGCAATAATAAAATTAAACGATTTCCAAATATATTGCCATAAATGAATATGCGCAGTGAAGTTTGGTGACGAGAGAGGACACAAAGGTACGGTGTTACATTGACCTTGAAATTTATTATAACAAATTATTATTTTTAATTGAATTTTTAATAAAAAAGCTATAAATATTGGATCGACATGCGGACTCTAGTGCAGTTTAAAAATCGACCGATATGCAGCCATTCTGCAACAGAGTTTCAATGGTAAAACTATTAAACTTAACTGTACCAATAACTACAAAATCTTCGTAGTTCTAGGAAGGTTTATAATAAAGAATAATAAATTTTCCTTTAATAATAATTAAAATTTATAACCTTGAGTGCCAAAAACATAGTTTGCCAAATTGTAATACACTTTTATGGTTAGAAATTAAGTTTATGGATGCATCTGGTTGGATTTTAATTTCTGCCAAAGTGGATGTTAAATTATGTTTTCCCATAACCTTTAAACACCTAATAAATGTAATTTTTAACCAGGTTAAAACTATTGTCATGTGTGAAAATATCATTGAATAAATAATGCTAAATTCCATTCTTCAGTACAAGATTTTTATTGATAAAGAAACAAAATTCAATTATTAGTTAAAATTAATTAAATTATTAGTTATTTATTTATGAGAGCTGCCGATGCTGCGACGGGGTATGATAGTAATATACATTTTATAAATATTCTTAATATATTAATATATATTTATTTTTTCTCTTTATCAAACATGGGTATTATGTTTTTATCTTTTCGATGTTTGGAACTTGTACTTTAGTCCGTGATTAAGGAAGGAGCGTAGCCTACATAGTAGCTTTAAAATAAATGCGTTACCCTTGAAACTAAGTCAACAGAAGATTTCAAGTTCGCACCCTGGCCACTGAAAAGTAGTAATCCCTCCTGGTCAGACATCCCATTTCAACCAGAACTGCGAGGAAGACTTGGTTTTTGAAAGGAAACCGTTTAGGCGTTGAGCAGTTTAATTCTAGAATGAATAAACTCTATCGTTATAATTAAAATGATATATTTAATTTTACCCAGATTATAAACTAAATGGGACAATGTAACTTAGCCAACCGCAACATACTGCAATAAATCAAGCTAGCCCCCTCCCGCTGGTGGGAGCGGTCGTCTCATTAATACCAGAAGTAATGAAATAGAGGCTCGGGGCATTTAAAGAGTCTATGTTTATAAATCAGTTGTCGATCCCCGTGTTTTTATAAGCTCCTTCGTTTCACCAATGACAGGCCCGGTCCCGTTGCAGATTTACAGCGATAGGTCAGTTAGGCAGCCTGTTATTGAACCTATCTTGTATAATATTTATTACCGGCTACTTTAGGAAACTGACCATTATTGCATTACCTTTTATCGAAACCTTTACAAATTGTGTGTGATGTTAGGAAACGTTGAACCCGGCAAAACCAAACGTCTTTTCAGTATTTACTAACGAATGAGTTAATGAATAATATATTCATCGGATCATTTCTTAGCTCTAAGTTTCTTAAAAGGTCCTTGGTATCTGTTGATTTCCTCTTAATACTCCATAATTTTATTTCTGCTGAGAAGACACACCCATCGAAGTAGTACAGTGAGCTGCATAGGTTTTCGTACACTTACAAAATACACTAAAATATGATTTATTCTGTTTTCTAATTCTCGTGAAAAAACACACCTAATAATTGAAAACTCCAAAATATAGATAATATTTATGTATTTACTCTATAAATATAAAAAGATTATTCTTACAATAGCAAACTTTTTCGTACAGCATCACAATATATTCTTTAACCCCTTATATACTTAGGCTCTGATGTAGGAGAGTAACTAGTTGTAAATCCTATCTCTTTTTAGCAATGTTCTCATCAGTTTCTACTCAGACAGTGTTTTACTAACATCAACGGCCCAATTTTTATAATACCAGTGGTTACATGTTGTTTTCTTTAGATTACTGGTATAGTGGGCCAGAAATATTTTTCATATTTACTCTGACCTGAAATCCATTTTTTCTGAGGTCTCTTCTGATCGGTACAGGTCCTGCAGAAGTTCTCAAACCGAAATTTACGTTCATTGGTATACTTATGGCCGGTATTTTTGAGGTAAGTATAAACCATTGGAAAAACACTACTATTGTATAAACTATTTAGTGTATTAAAGAGTTATTTTAAATGTAATTCAATCGAATACGAAATAATAAAAAAAATTGATAAATACTGAAATAATTAAAATTTAAACTGCCATATATTTATACTAATGTCATATAATTATATCTCTAAATATTTGAATATTTCAGCAATCAGCTTTTAATTGGTTAGGAAGCTTAGTAAGGATTTGTGTTGATCGATGCTAGTGTATTTCGCGGCTGATGAGAGAGAGAGATACCTAGGTTGTGTACACTGATTTAATACCTAAATTTTATATACAAATATATCAATATACCAATTTATTTTATGGGAAAATGGTATAAATTTTAATGTATGAGCTAAGACAAATTTTCGTTTTTACCATCAACTATACACATAAGATAAATCTATCATGCTAAGGTAACGACCCGCTAGCGCTTATCAATGGCATTTATGTTTTCCTTCCTTATAAGGAATAAATTTTTAAAAAGTCCCATGAACCCACAAAAATGTCTCATAGTACTAGTTATTATAGCCCGTTTCTTAAGATTAGTGTTAAAATGCGTATTATGCCAATTTGTTAACATTTATTACAAATAAAGTTTGTTGTTTTTACTTCGTGAGGGTTTTGTGAGTTAAGTATATAAATAAGTGTTCCGATTAATAGGAATATTTAAAGTATATGCATAAAGGCGATGTCAAGGAATATAGAACTAGCTGCTACGGCCTAGGTCGGGTTGTGAAACTAGTTGCAAATGAGACAGACTAGAAGCCGTAAGACATGCGATAGACTGCTTTGCAGGTCTCGGCTAAAGGGCAATGAAAAGATATTTCACAACAAACTTGGTTCTATCTTGAAATATCAACACACCATTCCAAAGGGCAGAATGGAATTTATTAAAGCATACATAGTAAATAAATAAATATAACTTTATTTACAATCCAAATATACCTGAGTGAAACTGAATTAATTCTGTTCTGCTTATCATTTTTATAGACAGGCGATCTATTTTTAATTTCAAGGTTATTTTGCAGAGCGAATGGTCAGTGGCTAAATCAAAAGACTTTTAGCCTTAACCCGTAAAAGGTGAGGCTAGGTCTTGCAAGTGGCGTTTTTAGTATGTGCGAAATAATGTACGACAAATTTAACCCACACTTACTTTTTATGTGAAAAAGTTTTACTGGTTCAGTATTTAATATTTATTATAATTTAAATTTAATATATTCCAAATGGACCGACTACGATTATTTAGATCTCTTACAAAGGTATTTCCGAGAAATAGTCTCCAAGATGAAGATTTAAGTTTGAAGACAGTGGACGGGCCATTACATGACAAAGTGGACGATTTATTTGTCGTGGTAGGAGGAACCTTGACAAACTAAAAGACCGGATGTAATAAAATAGGATAACATGACGAAAGGTGTTGTTGATGTTATCGAAAAGCTTCATCACGATGTTCAATAATCTGCAGTTCTTTACTGTTGAAGTAGATAAAAAGGGGTTATATTCTGAGAGAGCCAGATCCACCTTTCTAAAGAAGTCAGCATTTTAGCTTGCAATACCACGAATGATTAGGAGGTTCTAATGCACTTTTTTTATTATTATTATTTTTTTTTTTGTAGCTTGTATTTTCCTACTTTGTACAAAATTTTTCAGTAGTAAATATTCTATAATATATCTAAGGAATTATATTAATCCAAAAAGGCTACAAAACATTCCAAAAATTATAATTAATTACCCTTGGGTCAGAATGACCCTGCCTTACCATTTGAGTTTCACCCTCAAGCCATTAGAGGTTAAATTGAATCATTACGTTACTCAAACAACTTCTTCATTCCTCCACCCTCCCACAATGCGAATCGTATCTTCGGCCTTATTTCAGCAGTTTTTGGCTGAATTAGATCTATCATATCCATGTTTTGTTTTTTTGTATACTCCTAATGTTCTCTGGTATAGAAGCGTTGTCATATGTTCTATTTTAGTATCTTAATAACTTTTTTTTGATTCTTTAATAAGGAAAAAATTGGAAAAGCTTATTTAGTCAGCAACATAAAAATGGTTGTTTTAGGTCAGTCAGTTTATTGGCTCCGTAAATTTTAAAGAATATGTCTTAACTGTTTTAATTCAACTTTTTTATATTTCAGGTTCTGTCTAAATTATGAATTAATTAAATTTAGTATCAGGTCAAACGTTTAGTGTTTGTTCTTCATGCGTGGAGTATTTTAACTCGGAAAAATGTTGTCCCGAAATAGCAGAATTTAAAGTACTCTTTTTAAAAGATTTTCACCTCTTTATTTTTCTCATTTTTTGTCCAGCACTACTTTACATCATCTTCCACTTGAAAGAAGTGGACATCTGATTTTATATTAGATCTTTTGAATTTTCTCAATGTTTCTGGACAAATCGCTTACGAATTGTTAACAATTCCATCGATAAAAGATTCTATTTCCATTGTTCTGTCGTTTGATAACCTAAAATTACAGGGGGCTTTACTCCAGAGGACCAGGAGAATTCTGTTAACTTTGAATTACATTTGAGCTAAGATTCACACTAAAACTACCATGACGAGTCAAATGACCCTTTTCGGAATCTTTGGCAGAAGATTTTGGAAACAACATTCACTACGTTACTTTTTTCAATAAAAAATACATCAAAAGTATTTTTACTCTTCTCTTATTGTTATTTTTTTTTTTAATCGAGAAATCGTTCCGTAAAAAAGTATACATATAATGTAGGTAGTTTTAGTATTAAATTTTTTCTTCTCCACAGGATATAAATATAGTGAATGAGTAAATATTTCGATATTTACTTTTCCAGGATGCAAAAAAAACGGTGGTTCCGAAGAAACACGCACACACTTGTCACTTGATTCTTCACCATTAAATAAGAGCAGCTCAAAAAAAAATAAAGTTAGGACAAGAGTTGCCAAAGAAGCAAACCTTTATTTCCTTATTCCTTCCAACTTGTTGTCTATAGAATGGATTAAACCGTGTAACTTATATAAACGTATGTAGAACCAAATGAGCTTCAGATATTCATAATTTGACATTAGAACAATTTCCCAATCTATTAGTATTCTAATTTGTCTATTCCTTTCGTTGTCGAATCGATTTGGTACATTTTCAAATAATCAATGGAAGTGTATTTGTTTATACTTTAGCCTTCCTATAAAATTCGGCAGTATGTTCGTGAACAATTAAATTTGTGAGTATTGACCACACTTCATGACACTGTAATATGTTGCGAGCACAAGATTACATGGCGTTGCAGGGGTCTTTAAAATATTAAGCTTAACAGTTGAGATGTTGTTACTTTCCATGTTTGATAAGTGAATTGTATCCTTTTTATCTAGTAGATATTATTGATGTTTCCCATAAATAAACCACACTCTATCAAATCTTTTCGAGGAGTGTGTACTATAAACATCAAACATATAAACTTCCAAAATATTTTTTATGAGAACTTTATACCATATAACCCAATTGTAAATAACATTTTCTTACTCCAATCATTCTTCTAAGACGTACAAAAAAAAAAAAAAAAAATCGTCTGAAGTATTACTAACAAGACTCTATCACATACTGAAGCATTTGTAATATCGAATAGAATATTGGGTTGTTTGTGTTGTCGAATCAACTTAGAAACATACTGAAATTTCAGCAAATGCCTTCAGAAATATTGTGGATTCTAAATATGTCCATCAATTCTGGAATATCATTTAGAAAATATCAATCTACAAAACAATAATGGGATTTACTTGACCTCGTGAACAGCATTGAATGAACAAGTAACAGAATGAGGTTGATATTAATTCAGAATGAGCGACCTCATATTTAAGGTCCGCCATCTCCCGAATCAATTGGTTAGGCCTTGTCTTTCTATCATTTGTCAATACCCGGATGTCATTTACATTTCTAAATTTATAATGAAATGTTAAATGACATGAAAACGTTAAAAAAATATTTTTTAGAATTTTTTTTATTAGCTTATAATTAATCATTAATTTACAAATTTAAGTGGTAAAAGTCTCTCTTGTTTAAAAACGGAACTATTTACGAATTATTGTTCACTTCATTTAAGATTTTTCTTTTTACTTAAATGAAAAAAGAAAAAAAACAAGGCTTCTAAAAAAGAAAAAAGATTATACGAACTTAAGAACCAATAACTGTAAACCTAAATGGTTTTCTTTTTATTTTAGCCTTGCGTTGAAAATTAGAATAAATAATATTTTTTTTTTTTTTTTTATCAATTATTGATTAATGTGTTACTAAGATTTCCTAAATGTTCATAAACGTAGCCTAAGAAAATGATAAGAATATAAGTAAAAAAAATATTTAATAAATATTTATTTATATTTATTTTCCATTTAGAACAATTCAAATAATATAATAATGTAATAATATTAGTTTATTTAGGCCAATATTCCCTAACATTTTTTAAAATAATATGAAAAAGATCCTCTTTTACGTACTTTTTCTCCAAATAAACCCACACAGGTATAAGTCAATTATACTCCTTCTAATTACACATTCTCTTTTGGTTTTTCTTTTTAATGACGCTCACAATGATTCCACACGTTGTGTATGCACTCCTGTATTTATATCCACAAATTTTTTGGAAAATTGCAGTATAACGTTTATATTTCATTCCAGAAGAGACCTTCTTAAGACAACTCCACAACCTCGAACAATCAGATAATGAGTATATTGTTGTTCCCGGACGTACATTGTAATACACTCTGTTAATGTATGTTTATTTCATACATTAACATATAGAAAACATTCACGAGTTTCATTATAACCTATTACTGATTACAGTTATAGAAATAGTAACTGTAGATACCATTAAAATTATATATATTGTTAAATAAATATGAAAAACTGGACGAATAATAAATCAAAAATTTAAGGAAAATATAAAAAAGACACGCAATAGTTATTAAAATCTTATAATTCCAACTTCGCTATACATTTAAAAATAACCATGAATTCAACTAAAACTCAGGAGTGAAACTAATAAAACACGTAGAAAATTTTCTAAAATAAATATTTACGAATAATTAGATATAATAAAATCATATACTGCCAATCCAATTTTTCTTTTAAGTACCAAGATAAATATTTTCAACAGCCCTAATTTTATTTATGTTAATTTAATACCATTTTAAATTTGTTTCCAGTGGGTACAGAAAAACCGATTAGTCAAAGGGAAGAGATAATGGATTGTCTATTTACCTGACTACCTTTCTCCCATTTTTCTAATTCTTTCCACTTTACTCTAGAAGCTTCTTAAATCTCTTCCACATAACTTTTTTAGGTTTGTATCAACACGTTTGATTTCCTGTCCTACATTTATGAATATTAATGTCTATGTAAATAAGTAACATCACAAAAATTGAAAAAATATACAAAATAATAGCTTATTTTCTATAGAAAACCGTTGAGATATTACTCAAGCTGAAACTGAAGATGGGTTCTAAGAAAACTTAAGCACTTAGCGGGTTTATATTTTACTGTTTACTTCAATTTAATGTTTATAAAAAAAAAAAAAAAATAGGATGTTTTTTATTCTTTTGGGGCGTATCTTCCTTCAACATGACAGTTCAACTAAAAAATGGCGGCGGAATACCATTGAAATCAGTTCGATATCAATGTAAATAATTTATTCTTAAAAAAAAAAAAAAAAAAAAAAAAAAAAAAAAAAAAAAAAAAAAAAAAAAAAAAAAAAAAAAAAAAAAAATATGTCATTAATGAATAGTAAAATACAAATAATGCTTCGTGACATAGAAATGGCCAGAACACACACATCTAAAATAAAAAAATTGTCTATCAGATCCAATAAATCAATAGGACTAGGATCGATATTTATAACAATTGACAGCCGAGCCTAATACCGCTATCTACCGCCTTGCGCAATAAGGCGAAGTGCCCTGAGGTATTATATGCAAATGATTGGGTCATTACCATGCGGGAGAGCTGTCAGGGACCTTTCTTACCACTCACTCTACTTCATCAGCGGTTATTAACTCCAATCACAGCTTGTACAGTCTAATCCATTGTAGTCGTCTTCGAGCCAGATAATAATTCAGCAAGTAAAAGTTTGACGTAAGACCAGATTAAATTTCTATTCCAATTGATCTACAAGAAATTTATCCCCCCATTTAATGATAGATGGCATCGTGATTCTTACCTTTTACGATATTATCATAGGACGGAATCTGTTGCCATATCAATGCGTGTCTATCTCACCTCAGTTGAGAACGGCCTATCTGTTTACATAATAGTTTTATGTAATGTTATGTATACAAACTCCATGTAGGAGTTTGTAATGAACCTATATATCAATGTGCGGTCGCCGCGTTTTGTTTATGCAGACTTACTCAAGTTTGTACTGAGAAAGTACATTCTACTAAGGATAACATAATAGTTAAAATCTATTATTTAATAATGAGTTATGTGCATCCAGCGACAAATATTGATAGGATTTATTTTTATATAAAATAATATATCATGATTAATATAATTAATCATAAAATATATTTATATTTAAAAAAATAAATAAAGCAAGTCTTTATTCCTGGAACCACTATTATCCAAGCAATATAGATATGCAATAACGTGGTAAAATAGTTTGGCTATTAAAATTTAAATCAGACCCAAAAATTATTATATATAAAACATTAGAATAAATAATAATAATATATAAAACAGCATTTAATTATTGAAAGTAGTAATTAAATTGAGCTTTTATTAAATATAAACACACAAGAAAAACAGACAATTATCACAGTATCCCTAGGAAAAGAAAAAGACACATAAAAATAATTATGATTAAGTAAACAAATATAAAAAGAGAAAATAAACTACAAACGCATGTATATCGTCTCCCTAGATTCTATCAAATCATTTTACAATTCTTTTCCAGATCTGCAACAAGTTATATTACCTGAATCATTCCTCCAGTAACCTTGGCAAAATCCAACAAAATATGAGGCAACAACATTCTTTCTGTTTTCTTAAATAAAAAACTTAATTTGCATATAAAACTGCTGAGGTTTTGAATGTTTGTATGTTTTGAGAACTGAAGATGGATGTTGAACTTTCATAAATCGTCTTCTAAAAAACTGAATATCGAAGTAGTGGAGAATAACTCATCGATTTCTGATATTGAGTATTCCTTTTTTTTAAATCTTCGCCTAACCGATAAAATAATTGTTGATCTTTAAATGAGAAAATGTTTTAAAACAGTTGGAATGATAGGAACTCTCTTATCAGGAGGGCTCTGGAAAAATCCCGTACAATTCCCTTCAAACATTACCAAAAAATGAAAAATTGGAATTTTGTTTTAGGTTCATAGGTAGCAATCAAATTTATGAAACGTGAAAATCGTATGGCAAGGTACCTACTAGATTTATTTAAAAATAAATGTTCGCTGCAGCGGCAATATAAATCAAAAGAGTGGTAGAAAATTGTGTTCTATTTATTTAAACATAAATAGAATATAAATAAAGTGTTTGAATAAATAAAACACAAAGAAAAAAAAAATTGTCTGGAAAAGATAACTCCGTACTCTCCTGAAACATCTATAAAGTAATACGAGTATAAACGATAAAGTTTGAGATCATCTTTTATTGACTAAATATTTACTTTGTGGCTGCCTACAAGTATAATTAGTGCTGGTTCCTGCCACTCGGTAGTGAAATACAATAGATTTTTTCATGGTGACTATATCACATGTGTAGGCTTGATTTGAATTTGGTCAGGGCTAACATGGCACGGCATTAGCATATTGGTTAATTAGAACAGAAAGGGATCATTGTTTGCAAGGGCTTCGTGGATGGTTTGAATCACTTACCTGTGAACTGATTTATGGCCGGAAGCCTATTGAGTCTATGTCCTCTGTGTCCCAGTTAGCGGTGCATTACCGCACTGTCAACCTCTCCGGTCTTAGTCTTCTAGTAATATTATTATCCCTCAATTAGATGTATATATGTATATATATATATATATATATATATATATATATATATATATATATATATATATATATATATCAACTTAATTATATGAAAAGGTAAAAAAAAAAAAAAAAAACTATCCCTGGTAAGCATGTTTGTGTAAAAAAACTTTTTTATAATATTATGAATGAATTTTATTTTTATACATAAATACGAATACATTTGTTCATTTTCCATGATTCTATTTCTTTGTTTTCATTTATTTATTGATACTTCTTACAAAGTTAAGTCGACTGGTAACTAGTATACGGGGTGTCCCAAATTTAAATGGCAAAACTTCAGGAACTTATAGGGGACTGAAAAACTAAGACAAAAAGTTTTTTTAAGGATTTTCTCGTTTTTGCTTAGTTTTAGAGAAAATTGCAAAAAAAAAACAAAAAAAAAACAAGTTTTCATTTTTATACTTATTTATTTACATTTATATTTATGTTATGTTCTTTTTAATGTAAATATTGCTCAAAATGTTGTGCTCTTGCACCAATGCAAGCACTACATCTAACACTCACTTGATAAATTGCAGCTAAACCTTGTTCTGATGATATTTGGTGCACTGCATCTATGATTCGGTCTCTTAATTGCTCTTTTGAGTTGATTGACACCGAATAAACTTTCTACTTCATGGGGAACCATACGAAGAAATCCATGGGTGTCATATCAGGTGATCTGGGCGGCCAAGGTACTACTCCTCCATGTCCAATCCATCGTTGTGGATAATTTATATCCAACCAAGCTCGAGCAACTCTGATATAATGAGCTGGACATCCATAGAGTTGGAACCACATTTTAATCCGCTGCTGTAAGGGAATGTCATCTAAATAATGAGAAAAGTCGTTCTCCAAAAATTGTGTAAATGTGATACCATTCAATCTTCCAGGTAAAAAATATGGTCCCACCAGTAATCCGTTCCAAATTCCAAGCCAAACGTTAATAGCAAATTCATGCTGAAACGTATTCTCTCTAATAGCTCTGGGATTTTCAAGAGCCCATACATGATAATTTCTTTGATTAACAATCCTCCTCTTGTAAAGGTAGCTTCATCGGTCCATATAGTTTTTAATGGAAATAAATTATCATCGCGAATTTTGTCAAGAAACCAGTTCCTAAAATTCAATCTCTTGACATAATCTTGAGGTAATAAATTCTGAACTTTTAGAAGATGGTATGGGTAGCGATTATCACCTTTCAAAGTTCGCCATATTGCTTGCAGTGATATTGCTAATGCAGCAGATGCTCTTCGGATGCTAGTCTCAGGATTGTTATCGAAGTGGCGTCGGACACAATTTCTTCTCCGATAATCTGCTCTTATTGCCGCCTGGAATTAGTTGCCTTCATTACGTATTAAGAATGACCCAGTCTCTCGTAGTCTATTAAAAGTTAACGAAAAGACTCGTCGATTAGGCACTCTTCTATTTGTAAATCGGTGTGCATACTCCCGCACTACTTCTAAAGCATTACCGTTACAGAAACCATACACAAAAATCATATCAGCGTATTCAACATTAGAATATGTATGCGGCATTGTGGCTGATGCTATTTACACAAAAATATCTGGGCAACTGACTGAAGACTGATTTAGGTATTATAATCCTAGAAGGAAGCCAAAATGTAAACAAATAAAAGAGTGTAAAGGATAACATTAAGTGTTTACATATCTCACTGCCTAGCCTGACGAACTTTAACAGGTGATAATCGCTACCTGTAACATTTTTGTTTTGTTTCTTTTTTTCTTAAGAATGACCCTGTCTCTCGTAGTATAGAATACATGAGCCTGTATTGTACGTATATATATATATATATATATGTAATTTTTGTTGATATAAAAAAATGATATAAAAGGTGGGTTATGGATCACTGAAGAGAGAGGATTTGCCTGGTTCGGATACGACTCCGGTGGCCTAGTTGGATAAGGCGCCACGCTAGAGAGGTGGAAACTTGGGTTCGTATCCCGACCGGGTCAAATCTTTTCTCTTCAAAAATAAAATTATATATATATATATATATATATATATATATATATATATATATATATATATATATAAATATACACATACATACATGATTTGAGTTCCTTGGTATCTCAGCTACCAAGAACGTGTTGCAGAAGTAGGTGTGCAAGTCTGCAAGAGGTTAGTTGATTAAAATGGACTAGATTTCGATCGAGTGGCATTGTGTTGAATTATTTACGAGAGAGAGGGAGTGAGAGAGAGAGAATGAGAGGGAGTGAGGGGGAGAGAGAGAGAGAGAGTGAGTGAGATGTATTCTGGTTAGAGAATTTTTTAGTTATTTTTTTATTTTAGTGGCTTCAGAAAAACAAAAAATCATTTTTTACATTAATTTAAAAATTTCCGTAAGACTAGCCAAGAGAATACAGCCATCTAATTTTCCTTTAAAAATGGTCACTGCCCGATGTTATCAATTGTTTACTGTCCAATGTGTGATAATCATTAGAGCATTGATCAGACCCATGCAGTTTATAACAAAGCAATGTTAAAAGTAAAGGCAACTCAATTTAATTCTACATAAAATTTATATTTGCTAAAATAGAAAGAAAAATTGAAAGAAAAAAAGTGTAATAAATAAACGATTGTTTGAGAACAGAAACACTCTCCACCTGAACTGATTATTTTAAATATATTACTTTGGGTATTTTCGTTACTTATTTTTTTATCACCTAATATAAATATTACATGTTAAATATTAATAACAATGCGAATATTAATTACAAAAGTAAAACTCTTATATATACATACATAATGAAGGCATTAGAGATTGTGATAATTGTAAAATATCAAAGAACTATGTCCAGAGTCAAATTACATTTATTAAGGTCCTTTTATGTAACTGTAAATAAACCATTGTTGGGTCCTTATCTAAAGGAACAGGCTCCTATCCTGTATCAAGTTCCTTGCAGTCTTTTATGACACTTCAGATAATGGGCCTCTAATGCATTCGGAATTATGCATCGATAAGATATCGCAGCCTGTAATGAATATATTATGTAAGCCCATTTATGTATTTACAATCTTGTATGGCAGTTAACATAAGCACTTTCTAAACATGAAAAATACTATACAGTAAAATTAAATGAAAACAAGACGTGACATGGGAAATCCTACAAAACAGTGTCACTTCATATATTAATTCAATTTCAGCAGTTACATATATAAAAATAATAATGTAATTTCAGTTCTATTAATTGTTAAAATTTTACTTTCATAGTAAAGAATGGAATACATATACATTAATACTCACAAAAATTTAGTCGAAAAAGTTGAGTATCTTATAATCGAACTAATATTTTACTAAGTAATGCCTAACTACTCAGCTAATAAAATTAACCAACCAACGTTACTTCACTAAATTGATTAATTAAGTTTAATTTTAGTTAAATAATTAAATAAGTTTTAGTGCTGTTTGCTTAAATAATTGAAGTTAAATAATTGACGCTTAAATTTGATCTGAACATTGGTATATGAAGAAAAATAAACAGACAACTATACTTGAATGATGCCTTAGTCTCAAATTTTAAAACCGATTTTCCTAAAAAACTATTAAATATTTTAATGTCATGAAATGAAAGGTTATTATAAAAGAAACTTATTGGTGATTATTAAATTTTATACTTCTCTTACTAATATTTGATAATAACTTCAAAATATCAATGCAGCCCAGACCATGTAAGATTAGCACAGACCAAATATACACATCAGCTCCATGATGAAGATAAAAGTATATTACCCTGACGATGTAACTTAGCACTAACCAACAAAACATATAATAAACTATCTGAAAATCAAGTTACTTCAAATAGACGTTAGTACAGTATATTTGGACACAAAATTAATATTTCATTCAATGCAATAAAACTTGAAGCACAAAACGATTTTTACTTCTTATTAGAAATTTTATTCTATCTATCATGTTAGCTCATCTAAAATTTAGGTTAATAATTTATTAACTCTGTTTGCCACTTTAAATACTGTTTAAAATTTAATACAGTTAACCTTAATTGATTAAATTTTCCGTTATATTTTAGCTGTTGCGTCAAATTTATTGGTTCTTTTCACGTTTCATTCAAAATCTTTAATCTAGTTTGACTCACCAAATTGTTGAATAGGGAAATTGCAGCCCTTATCAGCTAAAATTTGTACCTGTAATTTTAATAATAGTTTAGGCCTACTTTCTAATTATAGGGACACTTTTATCATTTCTAATATATTTTTTTACAGTGTTTATATTTGATTCGTATTATTATTATTATTATCGTATTTTTATTATTATTGATTCGTATTCTAATATTTATGGTATTTAATGACACTTCACCCTATCCCCTAATATAATTATTATTCTATTATAAAAACGAAATAATGCAAACTTTATTTATTAGAAACAGTAAAAAGATAATTGAAGAAATAAAAACTGTTACTCACTATACACATCAGTAATTAATATTTTTTTTAGTTTAATCCCTAATTAATGATATTATAATATTTCAATGTCTTAAGCTAATTTTTATTTTTATTTTTTTTTTTTTTTTTTTTTTTTGTACAAATCCTTTAAATGATTTAAATCTAACCGGAGCACGAACTTCTTATAAATAAAAATTAATTATTTTGATCTTATTGACTTTTAAAACTGATGGTCATTGTTAAATTAAAATTATATTAGTTGTTTTTTTTTGTTTCAATGAATAAGACTTTAAATTTCTTAGTTTCCTTTGATTTAATTAAACTTTTGCTGTTTTTTAACGCCTTTTTGAGTCGATTCGTAATAAGTAAAATAAAGAAGAAATTTATTTTTCAAATAATAATTGCCATTATTCCAAACTTTTACTAGCTTTATATTGTATTACATAATTATAATTTCAATAAATAGAATATAAGAAAAAAATTAATTATATCTTTACATATAAAATAACATCAGCGCATTTTTATAATATGGTAAACGAATTAATTTTGGAGTGCTAAAAATCACCGTGCGAAAATTGTTTTATTTTTCTGATGGTAAAAATATGTGATATTTATTTTATTTAATGCTAAGAGTTGATAGGGAGCTCGAAAAACTGGAGCAAGTTAAATGTTAGAGGTGATATTCAGAAGTCGTTTTGTTTTTTTCTTTTAGTTATTCTGAAAGGTCAGGAAAAAAGATGTTATAAGGAAAGGTCTCCAAACCAGAACCAGCTGCGAGGGGCCTGCTCTATAAAGAGATGTTAATGAGTCTGTTTTTTTTTTTTTTTTTGTTTTAGTGTACTAAATTTTGAATTGGTATAAATTATTATTTTACTAGTGTAATGTAAATTGAATTAAAGATTTTAGTCAATTTTAAGGGATTGTTGCGCCATCTGTCACAAGGTAATTAAATGTATTGCAAAATTTGAAACAGGTATATCTACGTAAATATTGAAGCCTAATTTGCCTAAAGTTCCTCCGCCTCAAAAAAGTATATATATATGTAATTATTACATAAGGAGATTAAGATATTCTTGAGGATAAAAAGCAATTAAATCTCCTAAAAACAATATTTTTAATTAATCAAAAATATTAATAATATTACGGGTGACGTTTCATGGCCATTGCTATATGTTCAAGCCCTAACAACATAGAATAACAACACAATAAATATAAACTGCACTATGCCATTATCAACAATATTTTATCACTTATAAGCAATATATACAATTAAATATTATATTTAAATTACTTCAAATATATTTTCCATTGTCATTAAAATTTTTCAAACAAAATGTTAACGTCAGTATCATAAAATTTCTGCAAAAACAATATATAAGATTACCTATTATAAATATAATCTATTTTGTGAAAAATAAAGGCATTCTAAATAGGAGGGTGAGAAAAATCATGAGAAGAATATATAGCTCTACTAAAGATAAGGAGGTGGATTAGAAACCACCAGGACCTAAGAGTCTTCTACAAAGCTCCAGATTTATTAGTAACAGTTAAGCAAAGATGAATAAGGTGGCTGGGCCATGTTTAAAGAATGAGCTCCCACTGAATGCCAAAAATCATGAGGGATGGACACCCTGATTGAGGGAAGAGAGAGAAAGGCCCAGATTGCGCTGGGTAGACGTTACACAGCGGATCTGAAGACCCTTGTTGTAAGGGAATGGAAGAAACCCGCTTGAGACAAAAATAAATGGAGGAGAATCGTGGAAGAGGCCAAGGTATGGACTGTAGTGCCATTTGTGTTGTTTGTGTTAATATATATATATATATATATATATATATATATATATATATATATATATATATATATATATATATATATATATAAAAACATATATATTATCACTAAAACGGCTTCTAGAAGAAACCAAAATTTTATTGCTTCAACAAAATTCAAGCTGTTTCTGCTTTCTACTAAACAAAAATTCGATGTACTTTATAGCCACATTCCTCCCGTTTCTTCTTCTTATTGCTAATGACTTTAATATGTCACAGATTAGGAAGGAGGCCTTCTAAATCTGTGAAACTTAAAATTAAACTTGTGAACTCTTAGTCCCCAAAAATAAACTACATATCCATCTAAGTCTACTAGATTTATATCCTTCTTCCCACTGGGTTTGTCATCAATATTGTCATTAGATTATTTTAACAAAGACCTTTGTGGATAGCCAGTCATAATATGGATGGATAAAATTCGGCCCAAATAAAAAGCCTTACTATGTTAAGAAACCTCACCTTTATAGATTATCTTTAATAGTATATTTAAAGCAACAAGCATTTTCTTTTAATTTTTCCTTCAGTTTCAAATTTGTCATTTACATATTAATTTTGTTAAAGAATTTAATTTTAATTATGTTCATTACATTTATTTCTTTTATAACGTATTACTTCGAACCCTCATATGATGTAGAAACAACAAGAAATTGTAGTTTTCGATTTCTTATATAATTTATTTACAAACTCTCAAAACACTCCATCAATTACAAAATAATATTTTGTAATATTTGGATATGAGACATACGAATTTTAATTAGGAACCTTGAAGATTTTTAGAAGGATTTTGGATTGGATACGCGATTAATTGGATTTAGGTTAGTTTCAAAGCTAAATTCCACATGCCTAAATAGGTCTAATAGGTTTAAATGTTTCTCTTATAAACTATGTAATATACGAAAAATGAAGAGCAGTTTCTTTTCCTCAAAATCTTGAAAGTTGATTTCAAGTGAGATGTTTGTCCAGACGTCAGAGATAACAAATCTATTATTATTTTTTACATAAATATTTTATTTTTTTAATAAATAAAAGAAAACTCTCCTATAAGCCTCATCATTACTATTGAAACTTTTTTTTTTTTTT
>RCWM02000292.1:0-72500 GCA_003667255.2 Euschistus heros | reverse complement strand
TCAGCTATGTCACTGGCGAAAAAAACCAGTAAAGGCTCAATTAGTGCACTATAGTTCAGTCACTCAAGGCATGAGTAACTTGAGTAGCTGCCCATTGGTGGAACATATTTACCAAAGGTCTCGGGCCAGAGCCATTTCTATCTGTGAGGTAGGGTATCTGAATGTGTGGAACTGCATAATGATTAAACCACAGGGTTGGGATAGTAGGAAAGGTTGTGATGGAATTTTAAAAATGTTTGGGGTATGATGTCTAGGACGTAAAATTCTATATAATAATATCATATATAAGTTATTCTTGAAAATAATATGGAGAATTCACAATAGTTCAGAGGACTTTGGATTGAAAGGATTGAATGTATTTGATATTCAACTTCTTTTTCTGTCCCCCACAGTTCAAGATCATAAGTTAATTGATGGTTTTGTAAATGAGAAATTTGTTTTCAGCAGAAAAAATAATGGAATATGGCAATGAGAGAAGATTAATCTTTTAGTAAAGATTAATAAGGATTGTTATAGAAAGACAAAACAAATAAATAAATAAATTATAATATATTTTTGACTATTTCATCCTTTTTTATTATTTTTTTTCCGAGTGTTATTCAATTAATGGCATTAAATGGTATATATAAATGGTTTTAAACTGTGCCATTATTCACATTTTATTGCAAATTATCATTTTGAATTCTAATTAAAAACCTCAAAAGCAAAAAGAAAAAATCATCAAAGGACACAAACAACTTGTGTTAATTCCATTAGTATTCAACCCTAACATAAATAAATAATATAAATTAAATAAATAAGTAAATATAATAAATAAATAAATAAATATAAAATAAATAAGAACATAAATTGTAATTTAATAATAAAAAAAAAGAGTAAAAATTAAGAAATTAAAATTACTTCACTACAATTTTACAGGGGGCGAGGATAGCCCAGTGGACTTAGACATGTGCAGCAGATACTTAAAGTTAAGCGCTGCTGAGCTTGGTAAGCACTTGGATGGGTGACCACCCTCCAGGTCAGAATACAGAGTCTCGAACTTTGGCTAATATGGTGTGGATTCAATTATCACATGGGGGCAGTACACTAGTCACCCTGAGAGATACAGGGAGGTGAGCGACCCCTGTGTCTGACATGCCCCCTGGTGCTTCAGGTAGAGGGTTGGGGATAGGGCTAATAACTCTAGTCTATGAAAATCCCCCTATTACGAAAACTTCAATTATCCACAGAAAGACACCAACTTTGTCTAACAAGGACACCACAGAACAACATGCGACACAGTGGAAGCGATAGCCTGAGCAAATGTGGAGCAGACTGGTTCAGGTGGCTAAAGATCTACAAAGTCTGTTGAGCGAACAGAAAAAAAAATCAGCCAATATGATGGTACCTACATTAATTGTAAATTTGAAAATGATTTAAAGTCTTGCTTTATTATAACAATCCAATTATCAAGATATTCACTATTATTTAAGTTTACGGAATCACATTGAAATAATTAATTTAAGAAGTTCACAAATCACACAATTACAAACATTATGGCTAATTACATGATCTCTATAGTACATAAGTAATACAGACCTACACATACACACTATACTGGACCAAATCAAAACAGAATACAAAATATTTCACAACAAACTGTAAGACCATCCAAACAGACTCATGTAAAACCTGGCTACATTAAATATTTCTAACAATAGGTACCAAAGGCTAAGAAAGAGCTGGATAAGGGACCTCCTTAAATAAGAAATGGCCTAAAATAATGTCAGGAGAAGATAACAATGAATACTGGTATCCCTCACGTTTTACATGTCTTGTATATTATATATTTTTCAGAACATTCATGGGTTGTCTTCATTCAAAGACAGGTGTTAATAAATAAATAAAGTTATAAAAAAAAGAAGTTCACACACTCTACAACAATACTTATAGGATGCTATGATAAGAATAAACATATTAAAAAATTAAATAATGAAATATAAAGAGAAATGATCATTTCAAAGAAGTCTTATTACTATGGTAATCATGTTTGTCTCAAAGATGAGTACTGTGTGATTCTGAGATCTGGATTTTCCCACCAATTGTTCCATCTTAGATGGCAATCCAAATTTTATGCCAAATACTCAATTTGGATTAGGGCTGTGTCAAGACTCAAGCCTACTATGAGTACGTGAAATAAGTTTGAAACTAATGCATTTAAAACAGTAAGATTTGAATCAAGCATATCTACCATTACCTGCTCTCCAAATCCTTCATGGGCCACTAAAAAGCTTACTTATTTATTTTATAGAAATAATCAGTAAAGTAAAATATCCATTTGAAAAAAATTTATTGAATACAACATGGTATGAAAAGGTGATTCAGAAGACAAAATCATTTGTTTGACCCTCAAATATTTCAGAAATATTCATAAATTTTCTTTTTACTGGATAGGAAATCATTCAAGTAACTACGCAATAAAAGCATTAATCAATTCAAGCTGGATTGCTAAAAGTTTTTTTTTTTAAACATTAACAACTATTCTACAAAACCTACAATTCGGTCCAACATTTTCCAATATTTGGTTTATTTATTCGATTAATATAATATTACAAAATATACCCCAGATAGTTTTAAATAGCAGATTATTCCTTACAAGGAATAGAGAAAATTTGGATTATTTCCTAATAATCCGCTATTAGGTTAAATAGCAATTATTTTATACTTTATCAATGGTTTTCCTTTTTAATTTTTCAGAATTTCCTTAAGGTATTGTTACTTAATAAAATTCCATTAATTTACTTATAACAACCACAAAAATTTAAATATTTAGATTCCATAGAATTTTTTTTTTTTTTAATTTGCTAAACTTAAAATGTAAGTTAATTGATATGGATCAGAATGGCATAAATACAATACAACAAATTTATATAATACAGAAAATTTCCATCTGAACAAACCAACTTATCTTATGTTTAGATCGCTCATAGGCAGATTTGTCAAAGAAAAGTTATTATTACAGAACAGGAACAGGAACAGGAAAGTTTAATGTTCAAAAATTCATTTTTATTCTTTCATTGATGGGATAATTTTAACAAATATATTATAAATATATCATCCTTATTCTACATGCCAATAAAATTAATAAATGTATCATTTTCATTTATGTCATAATCTAATGTTGCTTCCCTTCATTATGTTGTAATATTCATTATGAAAAATCTTTTAGATCCTCATTGTACCACTTTAATGGAGATGTTCATTTTGTAAGCACTTTATTTTTTTTTATTTAACCTTACATTACTTTTCCTTTTTTCTTTCTCGCTGGACTAATGAAGCACATTTACTTGTTGTAATCTCTGCTAAAAGTGCAGCAACGGCTGCCGCCATGCCCCAACATAGTACCAAAAGCCCAGGGAGAAAATCACCAAAGCTAACACTCACAAAGCCACTGTCCTTGGCCATGCAAGCTGGCTTTTTTTCAAGGACACGTTGTGCTCTTTTGATTAATCCGCTTTCCCGCTGCCTGCTTAATCTACAATAAGAAAAATAAATTTATGGAATTTATCAATCCAGAATATTGATCAGAAACACTTTATAATGCATTAAACAGTTAAACATCTAGTAAACGTGATTACGATTTTCTATGACAAAGAATTGATATTAAATATATATATATATTTATATATATATATATATATATATATATATATATATATATATATATATATTTCTAATTATTTCAAAATAATAAGACTCTCATTCAATAAATTAACTATTCTACAACTATACTTACCGAGAAGCGAAGAGATCTCTGAATCCAGAATCTTTCAAAACAGGGATAGAGAATCGAGGGTAGGTGTATACATGAAGTTCGCTTAGCCCACACTTTTCCTTCGATGTGTACGTCTTCGACATTATTTGGTAAGCAAGACTTGTCTCCACCTTTCATCCCACAGAAAAATTATCTCATTTTAGATCAAGGAATAAATAAAGCAAGGAAACCTTGTACCTGTTTTTCGGATAGGTATATATATTTACATTCTGGTAGGATCAGCATTTACAATCATTTTTCGGTTATTGTAAATATAGGTTTATGATATGGAAGTAGGTAATGTAATTCTTACTGGAGAGGTTGACATTACGAGCGAACAACAAATCTATACAAGAACCACTACGTGTTATACTGCATTTTTTTGTTTGTTTGTTTATTTCGTTTAACTTCACTTTATGCTGCTATGGCTAATCGGACGATGCTACGGTGGGAGTCCTAAATTTTGCCTATCCAGGTATAATTAGGATAGGGATCTTTAACGAGTACCTGACATCGCACAGGCTCGGGACCCCCATTTTACGTCCCTTCCGAAGGACGGCATAGCTAAGGATTTTTTACTCCCTTTAAAAAATCCTAAGGTCATCTGCCGGGCTGCGAACCCGCGATCTTGGGTTTAGTAGGTTGCTATGCTAACCACTACACCACAGGTGACCCCCTGCATTTTTTTTTTTTTTTTTTTTTTTTTTTTTTTTTTTTTTTTTTTTTTGTTATTAGTGAGCCACACTAGAATAATATTAATATTGTTTGAATTGATAATAATAATATTAATATTAATTAATAATATTGATATTTGTTATTAACGAGTTACACTAGACTCTATATAACTTGAAGCGGAAACATAATAGTTTTTTTTTATTAATTTTATTGCCACTGAGGTCCTCGAAGGTCCTTGGCCTCCTCCATCACTTTATCCCATCCCTCTCTTTCCCGAGTAATTTGTCTCCATCTTCCGACACCTAGGCTCCTGAGGTCCTCCTCTGCGTCTTCTGATCATCTTTTTGTAGGTCTTCCCCTCCTCCTTGAGCCTCCAGGGTTCCGTTCCAAAAATTTCCTTCGATACCGTGATTCCTCCATCCTTATAATGTGTCCTAGGTATCTCAGCCTTCCTCTCTTTATCCAACCAGCTAAATCTTACAGCTGGTACTCTTTTATATTCTTAACTCCTCATTTTCCCTATTTCCGTACCTATCACCATCTTGTAATAGACCAAAGATTTTAAGCAAGATCTTACTTTCCCAACAGTTCACCATCTTTTCATAAACCTTGGTGAGTACTCATGTCTCACTCGCGTATGTGATAATAGATCTTAATACTGTTTTATATATGGTTTTATATTTCGCTTCTCTTGATAGCTCTATAAAATTTATAACCCTTTTAAGTGTCCGAAAACTCCTATTGGCTGCAGTTATTCATCCTTTTATTTCCTGACTTATTTAATTTTTTTTTTTTTTTCAGTTAGAACGGCTCCCAAAGTTAGAAGGATTCAACTCTTTCAAAGTCATAGGGCGTGTTTATTGCTGCTTCATCCTGTGCCATATTTTTCCGTGAACAGACCATATATTTTGTTTTTTGTTCATTGATTCGAAGCCCTGAACGTAATAATAAAAATATTAAATAATGAATGATATTAATTTTGTAATTGATGAGTAACAATATTTATTGTTAGAAGAGGTAATCGACTGTTACACTCTTGAAACCCAGTTAGTCACCGTAAAAACATGTATCATGTTAAAAAAATTCAAACATTATTTGTAGTAAAATTGGCACTGGTATAGATTAAGAAGCAAGGAAATCGAAGCTCATAGATTATTACAAATATTCTAACCATAATAGTCAATTACTCCACTGGTTAACATGCTGAAATGCTTCTCGAATTTATTCATTTCAAGAGAGAAGATTGGTGTCAATCTAAAACGGAATACTGTATGTTGAAAGGAAGGTGCAATGGGTAGTATTATGAAATGAAGAGTAAATTACTAATCGATTGTAAATCATCTCTATACAAATGTGAAAATCAAACAATATTACTGTCACTGTTCAATTGCTTTTGATGATTCAATTTAACTTTTAAAATGAATACATCACAAGGATAAATATGAACTAAATATATGTGATCATCACAATACATAAAGATATTTATTTATTTAAATTGAATTTTGAGAGCTATATGACGTTTGGAGATTTGGTGATAGACATGAATAAATTCATTGCTGGAGGAATTGATTTTCTTGAATTTGCATTTTGTTGCCTCATTATTTGCCCCAAACACTGATGGTAAGGCAAAAGGACATTCGAATGCTTATACAAACATGAGTATAGAATCCGAACAGGACTCCATTTTTTTTTTTAATTTATTAATTGAAATTTACAACTGTAAAAGGGCATCTCGTAAATTTGCTGTATTATGAATATAATGGACATGAATAAACTTCTAGAGAAATCACCCATTGGTAGCACTCGAATAAATTATTTACATCAGAAGAACCCGAGGCCACCTTCTTTTCAGATGCCTTCGAGGATTATCAGGAATGGAATGGGAATAAAATGAATTTGGATGGGTATGTAGTTAATTATGAAAGGATAGCTATATTGTTCGTATCAAACCAGCTATGTAAGTGACATTAAGGTTACTGTGCATTAAATTGGTAAATTTGTGACATAGTAAGGGGCATGTGTTTTATGAAGTATTTTGGATTTGAAAGACTGGATACAGTATAAAAATTTTATGATAAATTACAGGATCATTTTTCCTGAATTGTCAATTTTTCTTCTTAATATTTCGAGGATTATTCAGAGACTGACAATGGACTTTTAAAGAGAATGGATAAGTCTTTAAAGAATTACTCTGGAATGGCGAAATAAATATTATAAAGGCAAATTGACCCCCACCCTAGCAGAAATAATCCAAAAAAGAATCAGCTAGAACAGCATTGTGAAGAAGTATAAAAACAGCCGTTATAAATATAAATCATGGAATCCACAGTTGGTCACATCACATTGTTGCCGTTAATTTACTAACCAAAAAATAACTACACTATAAAAATGAATACATACGTGAAATGCAAACAGTTCGTTCTTCATCTTCTCGATTCCTTTATCTGCTGAGATAAACGGATCTATATTTCCTTTCATGATTTTTGTTTCGTACAGCTCTTTTATTTCCTTACCGCCTTCCTGGGACAATTGAGAATGTTTTTTGTATAATTTATATTAGTTTTTAATTTTAATTTCAATCTCTAAGTTCCATCTAAAATAGTACCAACTATTTTGAGCGAAAATACATCTTATAAGAAAAAAAATTGAGTATTACTGTTACCCTGAGAACGATGTAAATCTTCAAAAAATTTAAAATATTACAAGAGTGTGGATTATCTGAAATGATATACCTTGGAACTTCATCTCATCGAAATTAAACATGAAAGCGAGGTCTATGAATGTAGCTCCCTTCAAGAGGGGCTTAACCGAGTGTTAGGAACAATTAGGGTCTTTTCTAGCTATATTGCACATCTTCTAGATTACATCGTCTCTTGCATATTATGTTTTTAATATTTATTAATATTTGAAATATTAAATAATGAGAAAAAAAAGTCCCAAAAAGTGACAAATATTTTTATTGTGTTACTATTAGAATATTCAAAAACATAGCCTTTAGTCTTACAGCATCAGTAGGACATAGGAAGAAAACAACATATACGAGTATGTATATGCTAACGTCTGTATATAAGGCATGAAGTATTATAGTCGAATCAAGTTATTACAAACTATCGAAAATATTACCGATTCCGAACAAGTAATGCTCTCATGAAAAATTCCACGTTTAACACCTCGTGGCAGTCTCCTCTTAGTATATCTCAATCAAAAGTTCTGGCACCGTCGCAAAATGGGACAAAATGGCCAAAAATAGGTAAATACCTCATATTATCTAAAGGAGTCGTGCTACATGTATGAAATTTCGGAATTATACATTTCATCAGGTGCTAACTCGAATGAAACCATAACCAACTCATCAGGTGGTCATAAAGGGTTAAAGTTTTCAGTTTAAAAATTAAAAATAAAAATTATCCTGCTTATTATCGTTGTATATGTTTATGTTTTGACAGCAGAGAACTGAGATAATGAGTGATACAAATAGTAATCCTGCAACTTGGTCATCCAACGAGGAAACAAGTAATAAATTTTATAATCATTGATGATTTTATAATTGAAATTTTATTATCACTCGACATTATTGTTATTTATTATTTTTTGTAAGAGCTATATTTGAAATTTAATCTTGCTCCTATCCTAAGACTAACATGGGGAGGATACACTCAGTCTCTCACAGATCTTGTTGGCAATTTTTTTGGAGGTTCCTGGTCAAAAAATATTAGACACGTATTTTGCCGTTCCGACCAATGGACAAGCCGAGAAAAAAAATAAAATAGCATTAAACTAATTTATTTTATATCTCGAGTTTAAAAATGATATCGACATGATTCTTGCACCAAGATGTTTAGTTTTGATTTCTAGTTTTAGGAAAAATACAGCTACTCCATATATTTTGGTTTAGGTTAATTAAATTCTAAAATAATGATTAGATTTTTAAGCAAACTACCTCTATAGATTTTTTTCACACAGAAATTGACGTCAGATTCTAATTCAGCATCCTAAAAAATATTGAAAAACGCTTATTCAACAAAATAAAAAAATATTATTTTTTTCACCCTCTTCGAGAAAAATGAAATTTTTAAACCGATTATTGGTTACATACATTTAAATCGCTATTACTTTGTCACATAATTCAATGGTTGGTATCGCTGGAAAGAGGAGAGCCTCAGCTTTCTTTTGATGTATATAATGTGAAATTCGATGAACATGAACCTATTAAAAAATTGGAAAATCCGAAAAACATTTTGATTTTTAGCTTGAGTTTGAAACCAGATAGGATGATGAAACCAAAGACATTTCAAGCGTATTACCACCCTTACAAAGTTGATACGTTTAACTGTTTTTTACAAGAAATATATAACATATATTAAATAAAACAGAGTTATAAAAACAATTACGCATATACAGTAAACAAATGTTTACATCCTGGTCGTATAAAAAAAAAAAAAAAAAAAAAAAAAAAAAATTACATGTTTCAAAAAACTATCGATCAATTTTTCGACTAAAAACCTATCGATTATTTTTCTATTTGGTTATGCTTTACTAAATTTGGGTCGTGTTAGCGTTATATTAAGATCTTTTGATCTAAAGATACTTGAATCGATGAGACATTGACCAATTTGTTATTAACTATTGTTTAGGGAAATTTAAGGCTTAATTTTGGAATTTTCTAATTGTAACATGATAGGAAAAACAATGCAATATTCTGCATTCTACTTATTTTTTTTAATTTTGGGCCACAATAAACTTTAAATAAAACAATTTTACAGCTAAGCTACTTAACGAATTATTTTGTATTGCGTTTAAATAATGTTTTCATTGATTGATTAATATGTTTTTAATCACTCTTAGAAGTATCCAGAAAGTACGAGTTAGAGTAAGAATTATACTGACCTTCAGATAGATATTGATAAAAGGAACGTCTTGCACAGCGAAACTGAGCGGTGATTGGATTAGTTCTGCAATGGTCGTTATTGTCTCAGCCCCACTCTGGATGAGTGCCACAATGTTTGCGGAATAGGATGTGCTCAGAAAGAGAGAACAGATAGAAAACAAAAGGAGTACCATCCTTGCTGAAGGAGAACGAGCACCCAGGTCTATTCCTGTTGAAACGAAAAAATTGACTGTATTATAGTTAAAATGGACACTTACCTGTTTCGATACGTACCTTGCTGGCTGGCTACCCCAATCAGAAGAGTCATTATATCCGAAGGAGTCGAGTAGCTGTACCTCTCGAACACTCCAGGATAGCTGAAAGTGGCAGTTAGCAGAAAACAGAAGCAGATTAAGAATAAGCCAAGGCAACAAAACCAAACATAACGGTGAAAAGGTAAAATGTAGATATTCTTCATCACAGGCAGCCTGGGGTGCTTGAAGAGGATCATACTTCTAAAATGAAAAAAATAAACTTAAATAACAATATTTTTGCTTTCACTTTCAAAGCGTACTTGATATGTAAGTAAAATAAAAAAGTAAAGCGATTATAAAAAATATGAATGACAGGTTTTATCAATTTTCATTGTCAGCTATTAATAATTATATCAAGAAGGATACGTAGTAATGCAGTGAGTAAGGCATTGTACAACTAATTCTCGGAACCAGGTTCGATTCCGGCTGAAGCAGATAAGTATTTATTTAGTTCAATCAATCAGAGATTGATCCAAATGTCAGGAGATCCTCCTGGAGCAAACCCAGCCACTATAAGTACATACTTATACTCAAAGAGGTCTCCAGTAAAGCTGCTGTAGCCCATTCTCTCAGGTATTATCATGACGGCCGTGGAGCTGAAGTCCACTGTTCCTCCAGAGAGGGCATTGTAAACGGAGTTGCAATCAGACACTTTCTTTTTCTTCACTCTAAGAACCAAATCAAGAAGTTAATGTTCAGTCTTATATCAGAGAAGATACTTTATATTCAACACTAAAGATTGCATTGACAGTGAATCTAAAACTTTTAATTTTGAATGATCCGAATCATGAATGGATCTAAATAATAATTACATTTTTTTTTTAATTATAGAGATTTTGAAGTGCTATTACTTAAAATTAAGCTGTAGTGCTAAATTATCCACCAAAACATCGCTCATTTGAGGTGACCATCCTCCTTCTTTCCAACTAAGGCAACCATACTGTCCGTACAAGTCTTTCGTATCTTCCAAGTGTTTTGATGTACCTTTACCTACCTTTTAAAGAAGAGAAAAGCTAAATTATTACATTTTTTATTAAATGTATTATGTATTATTGGGAATATGTGTCCCTGAATATAGATTATTTAAGAAAATGAATTAATAAAAAGAATTTGTATTAACATTGCTAGTAATGCTTTGATAGACATACCACAGTGACTGCCTTCAGAATCACTCCTTCAAAGTTTGAGTGGTCCCTACGCCCTGTATAGTTGGCCATTCTCAGGGGTGAAGACATGGTCGGTCTGTAGATATCCATCAGCCGGCCATCAGCTGTCAGGAGGGTCACCCTGCTGTCTGGTGATGTCCGAAGTGCCGTTACATCCTCTGCGTTGCCCAATACTAACCATTCTCCCTCCAAACTAACTCCAGGCTGTAATATATAAATATGTTTAAATTTATATTTATATGTTTCGGATATTGTATACATAAGCTATAATCTATAATATACCAAATGTTAATATACCTGAATATTACAGTTAAGGTCTAATATGGTTCCTGCTGAATCAGCATTATAGCCAAAACTGATTTGGAAGCCTTCTTCAGAAAACTGCCGTAGTGTACGGGTCTTGAGCTCTATCAAACAATTATCGATGCTAATATTATTGTCTTTCTATTTAAGTTTAAAATCAAAAAAGATATAGATTCTGTACTGTAATAACATATCCTTAATATATGTATAGATGGATATTAACACCATATTATGTATGTGACAGATTCTCAAACTATGGGCAATTTTCGTGTCCTCATGAGATCATTGCTCCAAAATAAATAATAAAATGTTTTTTGCTTGCATATATGCTTAGTAATGCTTTTCTTTTTGATGTGTTTTTAATGAAAAAACGGATTATAATGCAATTAATTGGAGAATTTTCGGTGTATTTATTTAACTAAAGTGCCCAGTGGTAATTAACACGGTTGTCCTGAAATTCAATATTCAAAATATTAGGTTATCCATCAAAACCTTACAAACGATTATCAAATGGTAAATTATTATTTTTGAAAATTAGAAGGATGGAATTTAACTAAGCGATTATGATATTTTGTATATCATGCCTAAACTCTGATTGAGACTACTTACTGTGTTTTCCTTAATTTTATTGTAGTTACCGATACATCGTTAAAGTTGAAGAAGAGGGGGTGCTCACCCTAGAGTTTGGCGATTGGCAGCCCTATTGGAATGATTATAAACTTCTTCAAGATAGCAGCCATCAGTAAAAATAGTTTTTTCAACATCGAAGGATTGCTTTTATCGTAGGCAATTATCAGTTAATTATATTTATACTATCTCATCACAAAAAGTTTGAATATTTTATCGATATTATTAGTTATTCTATTAGAGATTATAGCATCAAGATAATTTACTTCATAAAATGTCATTACCACGGCAGGAAACGTGAAATTACCATGGATTTTTAACATTCCACGATAATTTTGTTTTTCCTTGGTAATTACTGATTTTGAGCATAAACATAAGTTTTGACTTTGGCAAAACTCGTTTTTTGTACCTCAATCCTCAAAGTGTCGTTCAGGAATTTCTTCTTGAATTTTTGAATATGGTGATTTTTGGAAATTTTCCACTTGAAAGTTGCCCTTATTTTGAGAATCACCCATGTATAAATATATTCATCTGCATACTAATTATCCCATTTGAGATGGAGGTTATATTTAACCATAATATCTATAGCTTTTGTGCGTACATACCTAAAACACTGGAGAATGGTTGTGAGAATCCTATACCCTCGTACAGGCACAAGATTTTTGACCTTATAGTATCCTAAGAAAACATGTGCTTTAAACAAGGTCCCTTACTAAAATTATTGAATTTTTATTTCGTGGAGCCCAGATGAAAATAGTTAGAACCACGTAAGTTAAAACTAAATAAGAGACTATAGATCAAAATGCAGCAATACAGAGGTGGTTGGTTAAAGCGGTCAACAAAAATAAATTAATGTGCTAAGTGAGGGTTCGTTAATTAACTAATTTACATTAAGCCACTTCGTTAAGTTAATTAATTAACGTCGTTAAGCGAAAGAAAATTGAAAGAATACAATTAAAATAGTGTGCGATTATTAATCCTCCAAAAGGCTTTCAGTTTCTCAAATGCCAATGAATATCTAGATACTTATAATCATTACCCGAATGTAACATTCAATTTCATCCATTAAATATCATTAATTTTGTTTCAGTTTTTATTTATTGGTGAATGAAAAAAAATAGTAAAAAACCAAATTGATAGACCTTAAAATGAAACCACAGAATAAGAAGCAGAAAAAAGTTCAAGAAAGGATAAGGTGACCAAAAAACAATAACATCATTAGTACTAACCGAAAAAATATATATCTTTTGGCAGTAGTTTCATCAGAATAATTTATATTTTCAGTTAATATTCTTAACCTCCGCTTTGCTGAATATATACTACATACCTTCTGAAAGGCATAGAAGAAGAGAGAGAGATGATATTTTTAGTGTTCCAAAATAGTTTATGATAGTAGGGATCATCGTGGTAAGTTCAGACTAGAACTCGAGTGAATCTGGAATCTATAGAGTATATTAGGGGCATTTATGTACACCCTATGCCCTTAATCTTCCAATCAAGCTGTATTGATTCTGCCTTTCTGAATATTCCCTTTGTCACCGCAATAGGTCAATTACTTAATACTCTGTCAGACATTGAATTGAGTCTTGAATATCTTATTAATTAAAAGCGTTTTTGAAGGAACAGTTTCGATGACTACATTTTGTACTGCCAGTACGTGTAATTATATTAATGGATCGATGACGATTTTAAGGCCCCACTCGTCAGTGGAATCATCACTCCACTCCATTTTATAGGCTTTCCTTCACTTTCCTGCAATCCATTTTATAGGATTCCCTCATTTTAGAGGCTTAATAAGTGGTTTAATATTAATAATATTAATATTATCATTTATAACAAATATTAATATTATTACTAATAAGACGAGTTAGGACAGGCTTAATAAGGGATTCGTAGTCATGGATTTTATTATTATCATTATTATAAATTTAATATTAAAACTAAATAAAAATTAAGTAGTATGTTTTTATATTATTATTATTATTATTAATTTTTTATTCGTTATGATGTATTATATTTATATTAAAACAAAAACATGGCTTCTAATTACCAGATAATCAGTATTATGAATTGCGACTTAACACGTTTTACACAAAAGAATTTAATTTGATTGCTGTTAAGTGCATACATTTTGAAACGATTGTTTAAAAAAAAATGGTAAAAACCACCAATAATTAAAAGAAAACATGAAGGTTGTGAAGAGGAATGATTTATTAAAAGTTTTAAGCCATAAAAAAGAGATTTTATAATTTGCCGATTACGGAAAAAAACTGTAAACTTTCAATCGCGTTTCTTTCCGGAAATATGATTTTTGCAGTTAACACACTATTCGTAGGTACCATAGAATAATTATTTATCAAAAATATATAATAATAATAATTTATTATCTAACATCAAAGTAAATTAAATTTAACACGCATATTTCATTCTGAATATTGAGCTTTGAGTAGTGTAAGTTCCTCACTAGTTTTTCTCCAGTTTATTATTTATATATTTTTTGTATCATATTGTAAAGAATATTAAAAATATACTTATTATTTATTTTGTCGTTTGTGCCTACTGAGGACAACGGGCCTCGTATTTTCTTTTGGCTAGGTAATTCTAATAAAACTTTGCTTCTTTTTTTTTTTTTACAAAACTCCTTACTTTTTTGGCTGAGAGACAGGTTTCTTTCCTCAGTCCACTTGGGTCAGATGGGTCTAGAGCTCTTGTTATATGTAAGAGATGTTTGAAAAACTCTCTGTCGGATGACTTGTCGGAACTCTCATCGGTCTTGTATGGACTCTATCGGGATTGGTAGTTGTTCTATGTCCGACTTTACTGAAGTAATCCATTTATTTTTGGAGGCTTTCCCTCCACCCGTCACAGTGAGGATCCTGCTGCTGAGTCTACCGAGGCTCATACGAGATAGATGTCCGTAGAAGGCCATTCGCCTTTTTGTTACAGATGTGTCCTCCAGATGTCCATAGAGCTTATTGCTGTACCTGATTCTGTATTTGCTTTCTTCCTCTTTTATGGGTCCCAGGATCCTCCTCAAGAACTGCCTTTTTTTGAGTTCTAGTTTTCTCAGACTTCTTTCCGATTCATTACAAGACATTCAGAGGCCTAGAGTATAGAAAGTATAACTACTGAGTTGTAGTGCTTGATTTTTAGGTATTTTGACAGGTTCTTGGAGGTAAGGAACTGGTACTGGTCAAGAGCTGCAAGGGACAGAGACGTTTGGAAGAAGAAGTGGACCGAACAAATCTCCCAATAGGGCCAGTCATCCCAGGAAGTGCTGATAATTACTCCCGAAAGGGAAGGCCTAAGCATGAAACAATGAAGAAAAGAAAGAAACCCCATATAATAATTTATAAAAATATATGTTATATATACTTATTGAACAAAAGTCAATATTTTTTATTTTCTTCCACGTATGTAATGAATATTCATCTGTTTGAAATCATGTACAATATTTTGCATAAATAAAAGGCTACATTATTCATTCATTCACTTGGAGATATAATCCTTCTGCAGGAGTGGGTAGGTCCTTTCAAACTTAGTGCACCAGTTGTTTATGGCTAGATTCTCAGTTTGGTTAGCTGATATCCACTCTCCAAGGTATATGACTGCAAGGACTCTATTAATGGTGGTTTCTTCAAGTGGGATTGAGGAGAGTGAGGTCATCCGCAAGGGCCATGGCACACTGAGGTTGTCTTTTTTTGTACCCAAGCTTCAGTCCAGCTCCTGGTGGAAGCATTGCAGTCCATGCTCTGATTATCTTCTCTAGGACGCAGTTGAAGAGGGTGCACGAGATGCTGTCTCCCTTAAAGGCTGACCCCTAAAAAATTAATTATATAAATAGAATTGACTATTGTTTTTTTAATCTAATTATTGATTATGTTTTCACACCATTTAATAATTATAAATTTTTAATTAGAGTGAAATAAAATAGATCGGAAAACCCGGCCACACATACATTACAAACCCGTTGTCTAAAATAATGGATTTCCAAAGTTTTCATTGTCCCATATGTGAGAAAGTGTGGGGCACAATCAACCATTTTTGAATAGGAAAATACCTGATTTCTAATTCACATGAGATTTTGCAGACACTTTCCTTTATATAAAAAGGTCAAGGAGCTCACTAAAGGTGTACTTAAATTTTATTTTTAAGTTTGGTCTGTGGTGAGTTTGGTTGAATCTTTACTACCAGTTGTAATGAAAAGCACAGAAGTTAGTAAATAAATCATGATAGACTTATACATAGCATAGTCAAATGTTAATGAATTTTATGAAAATAATTAGTTGTAGAAAACAAAGTAATCTATGTAATTTAGATAACTTTTTTGGTGTATCATAATTTAAAGTTCTTGTTAGTTTTATAAGTTAGATTTTTTTTTCACCTTGTAATTTGTTATATTTACATGTATAATAACATAATGAATTGCTATATCATACTATGATGTACTATTTATAATACATTTAAAAACTTTAAAATTGTCACTTCAAACTTTTGTCGCTTAGAACGTTTTTCGGCGGACCCATTCAATTATCTTGTGGTGTTTTCAAAATTTAGTTTTTATTTTCCTTATATATATATATATATATATATATATATATCAAATTATTTCTTATACTTATATCAAATTATATATATATATATATATATATATATATATATATATATATATATATATATATATTAATTTGATTGATTGGAGCTACGTATATTTTGGTATGAAAATTACAGTAAAAATGTAAACATAAAAAAAAAAATTCAAGAAGAAGAGCATACTAAATAGAGCCAACTTTCAAATGTTGTGCATCTATCGTTATTGTAATTTTAATTGCAGCAACTACGATTTTATTTTATAGGGTTTTAAAGTGATAATATTAATTGTGAGTCGTCTAAATTTGGTCTAGGACAAAGTATTTCTTGATAATAAATGAAATAGACTGCAATCAATTATAATTTATTGATAATTATCTATTAAAGATTTAATTCTTAATGTTCGTATTTCAATATTTAGTATTTGTACTGGTATAACAAAAGTTGATTAGCCTAAAACTAGCCAAAGTGTGATTTTACAGTTTGTTTATTATTAAAAAAAACACCAAAGCTGATAGGTTGTATATTTTTTCACATCTAAATGGTTTTATCTTCTGAGCAGACATGACCTTTATCACTTTGAAACTCTACTACTAAATGACGTAGCCAAGAATATCTTTCATATTATTTTCACTGTGGCATATATTGATCGACTTTTGCTACACCACTATAGACATACAGTAGAATGTGATCACGGTTAATGTTATCAACCGTTTTGTATGGTCATAATGGCTTGGAACGGGGGAATATTGTGATCATTACAAAATTTTGGAATTTCGGATTTTTGTTTTTTTGTCGGAAGCATAATTCTTTCCAGGAACATCCCTTTTTCTAAGAATGTACAATATAATCATTCCCTTCTCCCTACTTCTATGAAAATAACTTTACTAGCTCAGCTCAGTATGATTTCGTCCTCAGAAGGGTTCGGACCATCTTTTTTGCTTTTCGAGTAATTTTTTAGTTTTTTTTAATGAGCGCGGGACCATCAAAACGACGGGACCTGAGTTTATCTGAAAAGATGGAGATCTTAAAATCGTACGATCGCCTGTCAACCAGAATAATTCAGCGTAAAGCCACTATAACTTTGAATATTTCTCAAAACAGCGGAAGAATATCGAGAGCTCATTTCTGCAAAATAAGAATCAAAATCAGAAAAGAAAATAGAGTTGGAAAAGAATTAAAAAGAAGTGTATTTTCTACGTACGTAATAAGAATTGTTGTCTATAAAAATGTATCTTTTAATTCCCTGTTGTTGTATTTTGCTTAATGTTATCAGTCGGTTAGTGTGATCACCTTGTGCGAGTCCCACAGCGATGACATTAAGCGACGTCTACTGTAAATCTGATACAAAATCTGCATGGATGCTAATTTATTTAAATGAAGTAATTATGCTGCTAGCTAAAACTTACAGGATTAGCTTAATATTCTTTATTTCCTTGCTCTAGTTCCCACTCATCCCACCTCTTAGCACTTTAAAACGATGAATTCATAGAATTGAAGTCCTGAAAGTGACGATGAGAACGTCTACTGTAACCTACTGATTATGATCATTAATCTTTTACAGGATAGCTTATTCTTTATGTCCTTGCTCTATTCCAGTTATTAAAACCTTCCTAATCATCCAAATTCTAATGTTCCACTCATCCCATTAATCCTCTTAGCACTTTAAAACAAGATCTACTCTAAAATTCAGTAGAATTGAAGTCCTGAAAGTGACCAACTTTTTTTCTCATGATGAGAACGTCTGTTGCTTAAGTGCACTCAACCTACCTCCACTGACTTATGATCCATTAGTAACAGGATACTGTAGATCTTTCATGGTCTAATTTAACCCTTTTCAGGGTGGTGAAAGTTCAGGATACTGTAGATCTTTCATGGTCTAATTTAACCCTTTTCAGGGTGGGAAAAGCTGCTTTAGGAATGCTTAGAAAGGGTGTAAAGATTGTACATTAGGATGGATGTGTTTTTTATCTGTAGCATCCATTTATTTATTTATTTTGATTAATTCCATTATAATTTTACTTTATTTTATAGATAAGTCCTTATATTACAATTTAATTGAAAATAAAGGAATGTTTATTTTATAGGATCATTACTCACATCTTGATTAAGGCAGATTGTATTATTTATGGAAAAAAATCTTCAATTAAAAGAAAGAAAAAATTAGATAGAAAAACATTTTTTTTAAACATTTATTGACAATCACACACAAGTCTCATACATACATAATAAAATCACACACATTATAAACAAAAATATAAATAATTCAATCATCACTAACTTCCACATTTGTAACTATCATATTGTATAAAAACAACTCTTAAAAGCATCACTGACAGCCTAAATCATAAAATACTCAGTCAAACATCTGTTGCAGCCATAAAATAATATACATTGTTTTTACTAACAACATTAAAATTTAGTATATTACTGTTACTAGAAACAGATACATTAAAATCACCACATATACAGATAAAAATAGAATACAAATAATGTAAATTATCACTGTAAAGACTCGTAACTTAATGAAGCTACAACAGACAAACAGATAAGGAGAGATAAAATAAATAGGATTTAATAAAATTATTTTCCAATAAAATATTGGAAACTAATAACAATAATCAACTGGCTGAAATATATAAACGATTGCAAGAGACTACAGAAAGCAAGAAACCTTCTACAAATTCATCTGCTTCAACCAGGCACCCTGTGGGCTTTATTAAATTATAAAGAAGGTGTTTAACACAATTCATTATATTATTGTTCAAAGCCATCAAATAGTATCTTACACATTTACTGCAATTTACAACCCTAGAAACATTATAAATAAATTAACTTATTTATTAAGAAAATAAATAATATATTTTTTGGTTTTTTAATATTTATGTTCACCAATTCTTTACTAATTTGTCGAATTAGCTAAAATAATAACATTACCCAATTCTTCTGTGTGCCAGTCTTAATATAAGGATATTTAAAAAAAAATTAATTTATTTCAACAAAAGCCTATTGATTCTTATTTGTTTTATGGATAAAACTGAATTTAAATGATTCAAGTGAGATCTGTTAGGTTTGAGTAATGTTTGATTGGTCCTTAGAGGGAGGCACTACAGAGGCCATGATTGATAGCTATCTGGCTAAACTTCGTTACATGACAGGTAAATCTGTTGGCAATCATCTCCACTTCGCCCTCTCCTACCAGCTTCATAGTAGGAGTCGAATGGTGTGAGTCCATTTCTTTGTAGCATAAAGCTAGCAACATACCTGTGAAAATACAATTTGATTTAATACATGTAAAATTATATAAATTAATTTAACAGAGTTGAGCATTATTCAAATAAATTTTTATTTAAATTACCAATACGTTTTTGTTTCATTAGTTTATCCTCTATTCGATTTGTTCACTAATGGAGTTATTTAATGACAATATCAATAATTCGTTATTAGATTATTTGTAATTTATTTGAGAAATCGTATTTACAAATAATCCAGCTTGCTATAACTGAAAATGATACTAAAAATAAAGTTATAATAATGTAGATAGATAATTGAAAGTAAGAGAATTAAATAGAAGAGAAGTAATTAGAGAGATGTAAGAGCAGATGGTTAGGATATGTGGTTATTACAATAACATAAAAAACAATTTTTATCGAGTTTTTTTATGACCACACCTTATTGGGTTTTTTAGTTATTTTTAATTAATAAGTATCAGAACTTTAAATTGTAAAAAGGAATCTATTCATTATTAATATTCAGTAAACAAAACCATATTGAGAAATAAATTGATTGATTGCTTTAAAGAATATTTTGTATTCAGCAAACAAAAACATGTCTGTCTATATGTAAAGATGATAAATTTGTTAATGTCGGTTTACAACTTATATAAGTATATGAAGGCTGTTAGGCTAAAAGGAGGGTAGTGTCCAAAAAAATTGAAACTGAGATTTCATCGCCATCTGTTGGCTTGTCCCATGTACTATCACTTAAGGTAGTCTCATGGAGACTAGAAACAGGATTTTCACATGGTTAAGAGTTTAAAAATCAATTCCTAATGATAAAAAATATAGAATTTGCAATTTACACTTTTGATTTTTTCAGAAATATGGTAACTGGACAATCCCCCTTCTAGCCTATGGGTGCCAATTGTTTCATAAGTTAGGTACAGCCCAGCTTGGTGACTACTTGAACAGGTGACCACTTAGGTGGGTAACCACAAATGACCCAGGTGATTACCGAGTGAGACCTGTCAGCCTACAGGAAGTAACTGATTCTGTGTGTAGGACTGGTAGCCATACCCCAGTTGATAACATCAAGCTGTTCACTAGACTTGAGCTGGCAGAAGCTGTCAAGCTTAGAAAGCCATTGTATATTGTAGTTGTATTATTACTACGGGAAACCTATACCTCCAAAACCTATTAATGGTCATGGATTCATATTTTTTTTTTTCTCGTTCTCCTTCCTGCTATTTCTGCAGGTCTTTGTCGGCTAGAAGGGTAGAGATGAAGAATTCCATTTATAATTTATTTCACTCTGCTAAAAACCAGATTTGAACTCAGAATCTTCAGGTTATCAGGTTGCTAGGGTAATACACTTTTCCACCAAGTGCAAAACAACTAAGCTATACTTCGCCCTTATTGTTTTATAACCAACAGCTATACAAGAAAATACTGAATGAATAGTTAGATTTTTCCACTAACCCAATGAAGGGCCAGTAATCCAGGTAAAAGGAGGAATTCAAATCTCTATTGAAGCTAAATTTGAAAAAGTGAATCCGCAAAATAAGAAAAATACTTACGATCCTAGTTGGCAGAAAATAGATGATGATCCATTGGTGTCTCCAGTGCATTCCCTGTTAGCTTCACACATGTATTTCAGCATACAGCTCTCATCTGCAGTTTTCATTGTTTTCACATAGCCCTTTAGGTAATACATAATCATTTAAACAATTGGCACAACTTGTAGGTATATATATATTGAATTAAAATATTAGAAGATAACTGTTATCAAATTAAACAAATATATTTAATTTTTGTATTCTCCCTAAAGTAAATTAATATTTTTCTTCATAATTTTATTTTTAAAAACTCCAAAATAGTATATTAGTTACATATTTAATATAAATAAGAATAAATAATGCATAAAAGTACATACTAAATGATATAATAAAATAAATAAAATCTTATATTATATTGTTTTAATAATTAATCTTACCTTAACAAGAGTCAGGCTTGCAACGGCAGCTTCTGAAACTGAATCCTTCTTGCCAATGGACCTGGCTGCAAGAGACCGATGTGAGAAAGAAGTTTTCAAGGCATCCAACAGATTAACAACAATGTTGATAAACTAAATATAACAGAAAACCAGTTATAAGTATGCATTCATTTAAATTCTTTATCTTTAACATGTTTCTTTGTTTTTTTTTAAATAAAAAAAGGCATTACATTATAAAATATGGTAATATTGATACTAATGAATAGCAATTTTTTAAATAATTTTTTTTGTGGTCTTTAAGAAGAAAAAGTAGATCTTGTGTCTAAATATTAACAATCATATAAAGTTGTACTTACTTCTCCAGCCTGCTTTGCCATAGTAGCTACTTGATCCGGGTCTCGTGATCCAAGGAATGCAGAAAGGACAGCAGCTAAGACACCCTGTATGCCAGGCGGACCAAAAGCTTAGCTATACTATCAACTATCTACTCCCACACAATCTATTTATACTCAAATTCTGTTCTTATTATGCTTTAAGATTAAGTAAATGTTATGTGTTGGAAATATTTAGGTTTTATTGATAAAAATTACTTTAACATTTAATGTTTTTTCCAAGTGATCTCTACATGACATTTGAAGTTATCAACAATGGAGGGGCAGGAAAAAACCTGACATCATAGGTATACTTCCTCTCAATAAGATTAAAATTATGGGGGGGGGGAGTGAAAGAATAGTCCTCTGGTCCTCCAGGTTAGGGGAACACTAAAACTGTTACTCACACAGTACACTTTCTACAGCACACTTCAAACACCCCAACATATATATGCACGTACAGTACACATCCTAGGATCACCTTTCCTAGATAGCTGACCCAAATGGGTGAGCAAGCCAGGGTGCTCTAAGAAGGCCTGACTAAGGGGCAGAGGGCCGATAAATGTTTCCCCCTAAAACTAATAATCATGAAAACTGCTAATATTTCAGGAGGCCTCATCCCCATGCAGTATGTAGAAGCCATCTATGTATGTATTTTATTTAATACCATAAATAATGATTATTTACTGATTAAATACTGGATGACTGTGTTTTTTGTCTACCATAAATAAGCAGAATTATTTTGTTATTTCTGGTACAAAAAACCTTTTGGGTTTGAAATTTTTAACTGTGGTAAAAAATTATTTGGATAAGCTGAATATTTTTTGAGAAATTAATTTTCACTTCTGTAAGTTGTGAAATTGATCAGTGCAACCTTGATGATCAGTTGCAACAATGATCTTTAAATTTAATTTTTATAAAAGTAATAATGTTTCACCTACAACTCTTAAGTTAATTATACGTTGAATTTACAAATGTTAAATTAATTACTGAAATATATAAAATAGTTTTTAATAAACGATTAGGTTTGGGTAATTCAAGCTTCAAGGATAAATAATACAAAATAACTGATAACACCTCAAAGAAATCAGGTTATGATGATTAGAAGTCATGTTATTATAATTATTAATCTTTCATATGTATTGTCTCAGTATAGCATCATTTCATTACCTCTCTCTCCCTCTCTCTCTAAATAATTAACATGGAGTGTAGTTTCACAGGTAAAGTACAAAACATAAACCATAGAAGACCGTAGGAATATGATTAACTAACTTCAGAGGACATAAGTTGAGATGGGTACTGATTAAAACTACCAGAACTTTATAAAATTATATTTCAAACACACTAAGGAATAATAGTGAAATGGGTTTGAGTATAAAAAGATTGCTTCACCTTCTATAAAGCAAGAAGTGCAAATGTGCAAGCAATGAAATTCAAAGACTAAAACAAATAAATATATAGTAAAAATAAATAAATTAATAAAAAAGAAATAAGAAAGTTCTAATATTAATGTAATAGTAAGTTACTAAAGATAATTCAGAAATGAAAAAAACATTATACAATTGAATAATTACCTTAGCCTTAGAATCCCTTTTGCCCAAATAGTATAATAAATTAATTTACAATAGCTAATAATGTTTAAAATATAAAAAGAATTATAAAGTGCATGCACAGTATACTTGAAGAAATGCTTATTTATAACAAATGAAGAAGACTTTGTGCAGAAGAAATTACTTTAATATAACTAGTTAATTTACATTAATAGATTTTTATTACAGTCATTTGTCAATAATTTGTTTTAATCATTTTTATACGATAGTTTACATATTACACCTATAATAGTTTCAATCCTTTTTACTATTAGATTTATAATATATTTCTGATTATTTTAAATAAAAAAAATTGAAAACTTTAACAATTTTATCTATCCTAAGCCACATTAATTATATTCTCTTGTTTATTAGATAAAGTTCTATAACTATTTTTTTTTAAATTATCATAGTTATTCCTTAAAAAATATATAATTATAAAAAATAAGGGAAATGTCTGATTCAGAAAAAAAGAAGTAAGAATGATCGAACAAAACTAAAAATTGCTTGGTCAAATGAAGTTGTTTACTAGACAAATCAACGACCAATTTCCTTCTTTAAATTAATAAAAGCAAAGTATTGCAAATTAGTAAGCTGTTTGAATTGTCTTAATTCAATTTATTTTCTTTAGAAAGTCAATCTTTTATAAGAAGGCATTAATAAATCTGAAAAATTGTATATAAGATACTATAATAATATAAGTTCCATATAAAAACATCAGTTAAGAAATTATTTTTATTTTAAATATCTTAACTTGAATATAATTTATATTTTCCAATTACCTTTTCAATTACGATAATTTATGAGATTAATATATTTATTTTCAATAAATAATATATCAAAAATATATGGGACAGTTAAAGATAGGTGTTCATGCGAAGAATCAGAAACAGAAAACAAATTTACAATCGTCATTTCTATTTATTATTATTATTATTTTTTTATTTTTAAAAAACATGATCTTTAAATTTTTATACTATGGATATATATTTTTTCTAAAGTTACTTTTGTTCTTTTTTTTCTTCCATTATTTGATATTAGCATTTAATATTTATAACTATAATAGTATTGTATGATTAAAAAAATTAATAATATACCAAGATGCTTAGTAATTTAATGGTACCCAGCTCTTTCCTACTGGTATACCTCTAAATTCTATGCATATTGATATAAATCATACAGGGGCCATAATGTTCATAAGTAAATTACTCAGATAATCTCAAACATCTTTCAGAAATTATAATTTGTAATTTCATCCTTTATATGAACATTAAAATTATTGATATTTTCTTTTATTATAAATAAAGTCCCAATAACAGTTCAGTCGTAATAAGTATCATTTTTACCAATAAAAATCTTTTTAAAAGGGTATATTTGTTAATTCATTGCTTTCACATTAACATGTGAATTTCAACTAGCTCTAAAACTACTAAGAAGGTATATACAAATTAAAGCTTATAGAATGTTAAAGGTAGCTTTTTACAAGACTACTATTTACAATTAATGTTTTTTTTTATTTTCCATTTATAATGTGAAATCATCATCTAAGATAGCTATGATACTGTGCATGCACTATTAACAAACTCTATTAAAAAAAATAATAAATTAACTTATTACCTGCATTGGTGAAGAGTTATCGACTTTGTCAATGCCGTCACCTCCAACTCCACCGCCTCCCAAGAGAGCAGTGAGGATCTTCAATCCGACAGTCAAGAGATTAGCCCAAGGTGATGGGGCTACACCCTGAATTGAAAAGATAATTTATTTTCATGATTTACAAATAGTTTATTATAAAAACTTAATAAAGTTGATATTGTACAGTAATAAGCATTTACATATAGATTTATAACGATTGAGGGTTCTGGTTAAAAATACACCTAAATAAAGCAATATTAATGAAACATAAAAATTTCCTCTGATGCTTTCCTTTGTTACTCAATAAATTCTAAATACCTGTAAATTCCATCTAATTTCAATATATGCAACAAAAATTCAACAAACCAGGCATTATTTATATGGATTCCATTCTTATTCTTAAAGTCTAATAAATTGAAGTTCAACTCCAATAATGTTCCCTTTCTTTGCTCCATTAAAAAAATTTAATTCAAAGTGTCTTTAAACATATTTACAACAGAAATGCCTCTTCTGAATTTTCTATCTGTCTATCTATCTATAATTTGTCTCTACAGCCCATGCAGGACCTTGGCCTCTGAAACTATCCTCATCCACTCATTCCTGTCAACATCAACAAGCCATCTCATAAGTGGTCTTCCCTTCGTTTGGCTTCCATCCGGCATTTGACGCAGTAAACCCCTTAGTTGACGATCTGCTGGCGTTCTTTCCACATGGCCAAGCTATCGTTTTCTAGCTACCTTGATGAATACTACTATATCGGGTTCATCATACATGGCCATTAGTTCTTAGTTTTTTCTGGAACGCCATTGTCCTGATTCATTCACCGGTCCAAATATTATTCTTAGAACTATTCTTTCCGACACCTTAATGATTTTTTCAGGTTCTTCTGTCAGGACCCGCGTTTCACTACCATACATTACCACTGGCTGAATGATTGTTCGATATATAATAAGTTTGGCTTTACAGGAGAGATTCCACCAACAGAGAGCCTTCCACAGTGCATACAAATATCTACTGCCAACTGCCAGTCTTGATTTTATTTTTTCTCTATCATTTTTTGCCATGACAACCAACCCAATATATCTAAAAGTGTCGGTGTTTTCAAAAATCTGGTGGCAGATCTCTGTGTATAGATCTTTTTGTCTTTTGTTTCTAGAGGACCTCATGTATTTGGCCTTTCCTATATTGATATGAAAGCTAGATTTACGGGCCACTTCCTGGAATTCTGGGAAAGCACCAGACATAAATGAGAGAGTTCTGCCTGTGATAATCACATTGTCAGCATAGGTTATATGCTGAGTTAATCTATTCACTATTGTCCTTCCTGGGTTTGTTCTAATAGATCTTGTTGCCATTTCTAGACCTAGATTAAACAGGGTAGGAGACACTGGGTCACCTTGTCTAAGATCATTTGATACATTAATATAATAACCCTGGAAACACTGGACATTGTCCTCAGTGAGAATATATGGTCAATTGTGGATAAGCCAGACATAAAACTGCTCTGATACTCTGAAACCAGTCTTTCCACCCATTTCAGCATTCTTTTATTTATTGCTACAGTTAAGACTTTATAGGTGACACTAAGGAGCGTTATACCTCTGTAGTTTTACAAGGAGAGTTAGTCAAGTTGCATCAAGAGATGCAGTGACTGATGAGATGTACAGTCTAATTAATGACATATGGATCACAGAACAAATGCCCCAGGAATGGAGTACAGCATTATTATGTACAATATATAAAAATGATATTACTGACAAATTAATACTTATTTTTTACACTGTAACTACAGTTATAAATTAATAGATAAATTTGATATAAGCATATTCATAATAAACTACAATATCTTTTAAAAAATATTTGGTTCACATAATCAGATACTAAAATGAGTCTTATAAATTAAGAGCAAAGATGGTCAACCAAATATAATTCATCACTACCTGTGTTGACTTCAATCAAGACCTTAAAACCATCCAAAAAAAAAATTCTTTAGGGACTGCAGGAATCATACCCAGGTCATGTTTCATTAGCAGCACTTCTAATAAACACACCTTGGGAATGGTCAATCAATACAATTGATTAAAAAAATAAAAAAAATAAAAGTATTTTAAACTGATCATTTCATCATAAAACTTTTAAAGGAATAAATTGTAATAATATTTTGAAATTTTCCCAAAGCATAAATTATATTTTCATAACTTAGCACTCATATTAATTTCGATTGAAATTTAACATTTAAATATTTACCGTATCTGTATCAAGACTGTCAGATTTGTTGGGGCCACTGTGACCTGCAGGGTTGAACAGCATTTGCATGAACATGGCGATCATGTTACTCCATGAGAAACCACCATCCTGAAACATTTAATATTTTATTCAACATAAAATAAATAGATTATAAAAACTTCTATGTTCGAGGTATTCTTATAGATTAACTCAGATGTAAGTAAAAATATATACATTTTTTAAATTCTTTTATTAATAGAACTTGACAGCTTTATTAGAAAACAAGTCTAGTAAATATGCGGTATTCAATGCAATATAATGACATGATTAAAACTTGCAGAGGAACTACCCATTGGTAGAACTCTAATGAAATATCTACAAAAGATCACGAGGCCATCTTCTTTTCAGACGCCTCGGAGGATTGCCAGGAATGGAATGGGAAGCAAGCTGCGCAACAAGTGTATTAGGATGAGTATTAAGTTCATTATGAAAGGAAAGGTATCTGGTTCGTGTCAAATCGGCGAAATGCGGGATATTAAGGTTATTGTGGATCAGTTCATTTGTGACAAAGTAACAGCATTAAGGGTTTTTTGAAGGATTTTGGATTAGAGTGATTGGATGCGGGAAGAATTCGATGAATTGGTGGATGAAAAAAATATTTAGAAAAGAAAAATGCTTTATTTAGAACCAGCGAATCCTGAGTTCATTTTTTTATTAATCAGTCAACCAAAGATAAAAACTAATACTAAAAACCTTACAATTCATTTTCTAATAGGGAAATTATTTTAGTATAAAGAACTGTTTATTTTAACATTAAAGAGATCAAAACTTATTAAACAAATAATACAAGTTATAAATTACTTGAACAAAGTAACTAGGATGTTGTTGAATCATTAAAATTTTTTTTATTTTTGACAAGTATGTCGTAAATATTTCCGTCTAAACTTCAATTACCTCTTACCAATAAGTTTCTATAAATATCTAAAAAGCGATTGCTGGGTGTTGGCTGTTAGTCTTCAGTGAAGTATCTCTGCTGGTGAAAGCCTGTTGTGGCAAACTCACTGTTGGACCATCGCTCAATTTTGTTCAAACATATCAGCATAAGGAAGAACAACGCCCAGCGGTACTTCCTACCCTGACTTATTTTAAGAGATGATAATCTTATATCTGCGTCCTTTTCAACCTTCTCATGTGTTATCATGCATACACGTTGTGGATAATGTTTCTATGAGTCAGCTGCTTACAATCTGTCATAAAATGGTTGATATCGAATACGTTTGTGTTTGGTAACTGTTGGCATGCGTAAATCACAATGTTAAGTTGTGTTACTAACATATAAAGAAGCTCTAGTTGTAAATATAATAATTTCAGATCGGAAAGTCTGCTGGTTTTGTTTTTTGTCTTTATTCAGTAATTAAAATGTAATAACTCTAAGCCTGAACTTTGAAAGAAAAAAATAGAAAGTTTCTGTTTCAATTTGGAATATCTTCGGAATGTGACACAAATTTAAGGTTTGGACTTCAGATTATTTGCTTACTTAACACCAAACATTGATAACAAACTATGACTGCCTGTGGTATATATGTGTTATCAAAGTATGCGAGAGAAAATTGTAACGTATAAGTAATTTCTCAACTTTTGTCATAGATGATCAACATCAATCATGTAATTCAGGAGAAGTAACTTAAATGAAGCATGTGTAGGATTCGATTGTACGATTTCACTGTCGTATAAGTATGAGCAGTTAATATAGAATACATTCTATCTAAAAATAAGTAAACACATATTTGTTAGGATGAAAAATGTTATTTAATTGGAGAATCGAACAAATGTTTAATTAATACCGAGAAACACTTGTTCGATTCTTCTTTAGGGGTTTTGTGAAGCACGTGAAATATTAATGGGTAATTTTTTTTTAAACATGTAATTACCGTGATCTGGTTGGTGCTTAGGTCATCCAAGTCGTTCCTGTCTTCAAGAGCCTGGACCTTCTTGATCGAGTTGGGCTTTTCGGCGAATTTCCTCTCTTCGGCCTGCTGTTGTTGCTGCGGCTGATACTGAGGCTGGTACTGAGGCCCTGGGTATTGCCCGTGCTGGTATTGTGGGCCGCTGATCTGCTGGTTGCTGGGATACGACAGGACCGGGATGAACCCGCTACTGGCCACCAAGCACACCAGGCTCCATCCTATCATTTGTTGCGTCCTCATCCTGCAATAGTCAATTAAAAAAATAATATATATATATATCGATTTATAATAAAAAAATAAAAAGAAAACAGTTAAATAAACAATAGAATAATTTCAAACAAAAAATAAGTATAATTTATCACACAGTGATAGTGTTTCAATTTTTTAATGAACCGCAAATCTCGGTAATTCATTATTTGGAACTAATGTTATTAACTGGTTTATTTTTAAGTATTTTCATATAGACTGTTATTATTTGCGTGAAACTGTTTTTTTTTTTTTTTTTTTTTTTTTTTTTTTTTTTTTTTTTTTTTTTTTTTTTTTTTTTTTTTTTTTTTTTTTTTTATTTATTTTTTTTTTTACTAATACTGACAGGATTAGAAAGAAAGCAGAAAACGGTGGGATTTCTCTAGCTCGGTCCCTTTGTATTGAGTGCCTTTCTCCGCCCTCGTTTCGACACCTACTTCTTCACAACTATCTTCTAATAACCTTGCCTTGCTAACTATCCAATCTTTTAGCAAATAGTCAGTTTTTAAAACTTTCCTTTTATTCGATAATTATTAAAGTATATTTTACTACCAAAGGAGTATGATAAAACGTAATTAGACATAACTTGTGACTTTTTATCTTAACATGTTTTTGACAAACCCCATACCTTACAAATCATTTTATTTTTATTTTTTTCTTGTTTACTTTCCAATTTTTAAATTAGAAGTACCAACCTAAGCCAATTCGAAATAATGCTCCTAAATGATAAAATCAAGCAAATTTCTTGTGTGTGAAAAAATATTATAGTTTTTTTTACGATTTAAGTTTTTTTTTTTTTTTTATAACAAAAAATGTACATTTATACTTTCATTTTTACCAATACTTACTTAGTGAACAATATCTTTAGTAAAATAAAAAAGTTAATCAATCACTCAACTATTTTATTCAAGGAGATTTAATTTTTATTTCTTTTAAAGGTATTACTCATATTAATCTTTAATCATCTTCGACATGTTTCGGAGAACATTGCTCCATCTTCAGGACCTACAACTCAAATTATATCCATTATAATAAAAAGTTATTTCATCTAAATGAAATATATTAGCATCCAGGCTTATTCTAATTTTTTGATAGTTAAATAGCTTATTTAAAAATCAACGGAACGAAGGGGCTGGAATAGGAATCTCCTAAATGAACTTCAAATAATAATCTATTCTGAGGAGGAATACCTGGATTACCTCACACTTTATAAGGTATAGTATTTTATTTATTTATTTATTTATTTATTTATTTATTTTACAAGCATCTACCCTAGAGGGTCATTAGCAACAACAAATATATGTGTTTTTTAACATTCAGTTAATTCAAACATTATTGGTATTAAAAGTAAGCATAATTATACAAAGTTATAAACATTGGATATTTTCAAAAATTTAAATAAACTTTGCACAGACGTTTCACTGTCACCAAGAGCGATGTCCATCCGGTTGGCCATTCCGCAATCTTTCCTTACATCCTTGTATTCCTCGCAGTCCATTAAGATGTGCTCCACGGTCATGGGTACATTGCAGATCCTGCAGGTCGGTGGATAGAGTCCCTTTAGAAGATACGTGTGCGTTATGGGTGTGTGTCCCATTCGTATCCTTGCCAAGACAGCTTCTTCGCGGCGATTTCTCCTTTCTGATGTTCTGCATACGTCAGGACTACTTTTAATTTTGCCTAATTTTTCAGCTGTTTTGTTCCACTCTGTAATCCATGATTCATATATTCTTTTTTTTATATGAATACGCCAATCCGATGCAGTCGTTTTATTGATGTATATGACGTCTGAATTGGGTTTCAATCTTGCAGCATTTGCAGCTTGGTCTGCTTCTTCGTTTCTTCCGATGCCCAGATGAGAAGGAACCCAAAGAAATCTTACCACTTTGCCTGAACGTAGACATTCCTTCTCAAGAAGTTGGATTTTCATCACCAAAACGTCTTTTGAGTTTCTGTTTTCCAGTGATTTCAGTGAGCTTAATGAATCGGATACAATCAGATGATATTTGCATTGACTATTCATTATAAATGTCAACGATTTCCAGATTGAATAGAGCTCACCGGTGTATGCACTATTCGATTCTGGTAGAAGAAATTTGTAACAAACAGAGCCCATAATAATGGCACATCCAACTTCAGAGCTGGATTTTGAAGCATCGGTAAACCAAAAACAGTAGTTGAAGTACACTTCTTTTCGTTCATTAAACATTTTTTGGTAAATGTGATGAGGAGTCGTGGGTTTTGAAAAAAATGATAGACTGTAATCAATCGTACTTTCTGTTTGTATCCAGTTAGGTATTGGATTGCCTGGGAATTTAAAATATTTAGGGAAAGATAATTGTAAATCATTTGCCCATATTTTGCATCTACAATGGAAACATTTGCAGGATCGTCTATGCTCTTCATTCAAAATCGTATGTGTTGTAGGATCGTAAGCGAGGAGGTGTTTTTTTGACATAATTTGGCCGAAGTATGCTAAACTCAAATATTTTCTCCTTAATTCTAAAGATGGCTCACCACTCTCTATGTACAAACTTTGGGCAGGTGTGGTTCTGAATGCACCAATACAAAGACGAAGTCCCTGATTATGAATAGTATCTAGTGATTTCAGTGTTGAAACACTAGCAGAACTGTAGGCAACAGCTCCATAATCAATGATAGGCCTGATCAGAGTACGGTACATCATTAATAAAGTTCGTCGATCTGATCCCCACTGAGTGCTGGACAGAACTTTTAATAAATTTAGCCCTTTCTGGCATTTTGCTTTTATTTGACGAATATGTTCAGACCATGTTAGCTTTTTATCGAAGTAGATTCCTAGGAATTTGAAAACTTCTTCAAACATAATAGGTTGTTGAAACAAACTTAATGACGGGTGCGTTTGGCATTTTCTCCTTTTACAAAAATGGATGGCCACCGTTTTGGAACTTGAAAAGTTGAAACCAGTATTTTTAGACCATGATTCGAGATTCCCTAGAGTTGTTCTTAATTTCCACTCGATATATTCTATTGACTTGCTTCTTATATAAATAGCAAAGTCGTCAGCAAACAAAGAACAATTTACTTCTGCAGGCGTTGTATTTACAATGCTATTTATGGCTATTAAAAATAATGTTACGCTTAGCGGAGATCCTTGGGGCGTTCCATTTTCCTGATGGAATGATTGAGAAAGGTTAGATCCAACCTTAACTTGAAACGACCTATCTTTAAGAAAATTGTTAATAAATGTCAATAGCTGCCCTGAGAGACCGAGTTTGGATAGTGTACTGACAACATTATAGCGCCACATCATGTCATATGCTTTTGTGATATCTATGAAGACAGCTGCCAGGTGTTCTTTGTTTGAAAAAGCCCTTTGAATTTCGTTTTCAAGCTTCGTGATTTGGTCGATAGCAGAGCGGTGTTTTCTGAATCCACACTGGGAAGTTGAAATGAATTTTTTTGAGTCCAAGAAATAAATTAGTCTATTATTAACCATCTTTTCGAGAAGTTTAGAAACACAAGAAAGTAGTGAAATAGGCCTATAGTTATCGATGTTTATATCTTTTGTAGTTTTCCTGATTGGAATAACGATGGCCTTCCTCCAGGCTTCGGGAAACATCCCTGTCGTCCAGATTTCATTATAAATTGAAAGGAGAAATGAATGTGCAATTGACGGTAGTTTCTTCAAAAAAATATATGGGATCTGATCGGGGCCTGCAGTAGATTTATCTTTGCATGTGTTTAAGATAAAATTCATTTCAGCTAGAGTAAATGGCTGATTAAAAATTTCTGAGCCATGTGTATGAAATTCAATCGAGCTTTTTTCTTGTTCACATTTATGCTGCAGAAAATCGATGTTATAATTATCAGTTTTCGACATAGTAGAAAAGTGATTTCCAAAATGCTCAACTATTTTACCAGGGTCAGTTATGATTTGATTATCTACTGAAACCGAAGAAACAAAGTCAAGTTTTTTGGATCCTTGGATGGCATTAACTTTTTTCCATACTTCTGTTATGGTAGTATTATTGTTGATAGAATTGACGTAAGTCATCCATGAATTTTTTTTGCTGGCCCTCAATATCTTGTTAGCAATTGATCTCATCATTTTTTAAATTCAATTAAATCTTCCAGCGATCTTGTTTTTTTGTATCGGTTCAGTGTTTTTTTTTTTATTCATAATTGCGATCCGGCAGTCTTCATTCCACCAAGGAACTAGACGTCTGTCATTATAAATTACTTTGTGTGGAATATTCATTTTTGCTGACTCTATGACACTTTGGTTAAAGAAAGTAATTTTGTTCTCCAGATTGACATATGATTCTTTTTTCATTACCATTTCTGATTCTATCAACAATGAAAACTTTTCCCAATTCGCTCTTTTAATTGACCATCTCGGAACTCTATGTAATGTAGCATTTGAAATATCATAAAATTTAACTGTCACAGGAAAATGATCACTTCCATACAAGGTGTCCTTTACGCTCCACTGAACTTTATGTAAAAGTTTAACGTCTATGAATGATAAGTCGATTGCGGAAAAGGATCCATTGGCACAAAAATGAGTAGGGGAACCGTCATTAAGTAGAATTAAAAAACTATTGAGATCTAAAAATTTCTCTATTTCTCTTCCTCTATTCTTGTAGTCTGATAAAGTTGAACCCCACAATTTATTGTGACCATTCATATCTCCGACCATGATTAGAGGTCTTGGGAGTTGGTCAACTAAAGTTTGGAGATCATTGGCAGTGAAGTCTCGGTTTGGAGGTATATAGATATTGCAGACTGTGATAGGTTCAGGTTTGTATAATTTTATAGCAACAACTTCTAAGGATGAGTCAATATTAATCCGTTCAGAATATACTTCTTTTTTTACCATAATCGCTACTCCTCCCCAGGCAGATCTGCAATCATTTCTGTCTTTTCGGTAGATGTTAAATTTTTTTAAATTAACAGCTTGTGATTTTAAAAAATGTGTCTCTTGTAAACAGCAGCATATGGGATTTTCTTCAGCTAAAAGTAATTTGAAGTGCTCGTAATGTTTGTAAAATCCGTTACAATTCCACTGTAATATGATTGGGTTTTTTGTTGTAGTCATTTTATTAAAGTAATGAAAAGTTGTTAGTCAGTTCCTAGTTGTCGGTGCTGTCGTCTGTATTTAATGTATTTTCTGTAGAGTCCCACTTTCTTTTTAATATCTTGGATATCCTTAATTTGGATCGTCTGTCAGTTGTGTGTTTCTTTGCTTCGGCAAGCATGTCTTTTAAGCCCTCTTTGTTGTTCGTGAACTCGTGAACTAGTTCGCTGAAGTTTTTAGTTTCAGACGACATTTGAATGAATTTCACCATTTCATCAAAAGAAATGGGATATTTATGTAAATTATCTTCTATTAACTGTCTAGCATTTTCGAAGTTGGTTTCAGTATTGATATTGGTCTTTTTCAGTTTTTTTGACTTATTCCGAGAAGGTTGAGGTGCTGGTATTGGTGGGAAATCTTGTAAATTAATGGTATTTTCAAACTCATCCGGAGAATCTAGAGATAAACTTAATTCTATATTGGATAAAGTAGAAGCAGGAGGACTTGAGTAACATCGTTTAGTGCCAGAAACCGCCACGGGTAACGCTGCTAAATTATTGCTCGAATTAACAGCTGATTCGGCACCGGAACTATCTACAGTGATATTGTTTGACTCATCACCATGGCTACGTGATACTTGGTTTAAAGGCTCTATTCCGTTACTGTCTTCTAGTGACTCTATTTTCAAAGGGTCTCCATGACAACCTCCTATGGTCGTTGGAGCCTTATTAACCATATGATTTGGTGTGTCTAATATTGAAGAATTTGTTATTGTTTTACAATTATTTTTAACATCTTGATCAAAATGTATTAATAGGTTTTCTTTCCCGTTAGATGCCTCCTGAATATTGTTATCATTATCGCACTCAGGGCAATCTGTAGATATATGACCCGGTTGTTTACAAATAAAACAAGTGACAATGTCTTCACTGAAAAAAATTCGATATGATACATTGTCATGTTTTATAAGTAAAGACGTTGGAAGTTTATTCAAATCTTCGGGTGGAATATACACTTGCCGTCTAAAACTTAGAACGTGCGCCAGCCTTGGGTCTTGGTAACCAGCTCTTAGAAAATGCATGGGAGAGACTAATTTAATACCTAGGCTTCTGAGTTCATTTTCTATTGCTTCGTGTGGAATTGAAGGGCAAGCATTAGAAATTATTATACGTTTGGCTGGGTTAATTAGACGTTTTATAATTATTTGTTTGTTGTCGATGGTTATCGATTGATGTTTTTTTAGGAGGTTATCGATTGCTTCCTTATTGCTAAAATGGATACAAAATCTTGAATTGGATATTCTAGAGGTGTATCTTATGAATTTTGGGTCTATTAATTCTGCGATTTTGAGAACATATTCTTTTTGTTTTATGCCTGGTAATGTATGTAAAATGATAGCATTTTCTCGTTTTGAAAAACGGTCTGAAGTTTGAAAAACGGTGGCTTTAGCATATGTGGTTTCAGTTGCGTTGAGGTTAGACTGGGTTTTCGAGTAATTACTGCTTTGGATTAGTTCCATTTCTTTCTGTTTTTGATTTGTTGGTTTCAAAACATTCTGAGACATTTTTGAGGTATTAAGAACTGTTGCCATATTGTTCCAGAGCCAAAGCTCTGTACGCCTGTAAAAGGCGTTAAATAAATTGACTGACTATATATATCACTTTTTTTTTAATAATGGTACACGCGCACTAATATTGTTCAATGTGCACAAAATAAAGTCAATAAATGCATAAATAGCACTCGAAATATATAAATCTTTGGGACTGACCTGAAGCGTGTCTTCTTCACATGGAGCCCAAACAGCTGATCCCGTATAGTATTTTATTAGTAATTACTACATCCTCGGTTGTAAATGTATTTACTGCTAGAATGAATGAACTGAAGAAAAGATATAAAAATTATTATATAAAATATGAATAACTAGAATAATCGATTATACTAGCTAACATAAGATATAGATCAACATTATTAACTATTTTAATGTCATTCTTTACAAAGTAAAATTTATTCATATATATTAATGAATTTATTTTGCATTAACCTGCATGTAATATATTAATATAAACAATCCAATATATACCAATACGAATTAGTACTACATTGCAACATAACCTTCTACCTGGTCACTATCAAACCACCCCCTTTCGACTATCGAAGCTATCTGAGGAATGCGAGGCAAACAACAGAAGAAAGCACTTTGAGTAATAACTCTCACTATCGTTCCTAGAATTCCATTCCGATAAACTCACCCCTTCGACAACCCATCTCTCCGTCTCATGTTTTAAAATAACAGTAATAAATAAACATTTAGCTATGTCATTTTGTTTTATATATATTTTCCAAAATCATAAGAATTAGTGATGTGTCGGTACCAAAATTTTTCAATTCTCGATACCGATACCTAGGTTTAAAAATAAATGACAATTTCAAAGAATAATCAGAGAAAGAGTAAACCGGATGTATTGCAGAACAATCATTATTTAAGAAATAAATTAGCAAACAGCAAACAACATTTATTATCCTCAATAGATAAGTTGACTTGGAGTCCAGGCAATGAACAAAAAAATATTTTCATTTTACAATTCTTACATGAGTTTTTATCATCTTAATTCTGGAGTATCAAAAATCCTTTTAGAATAACAAATTGTACGACGAAAATTTGGCCTGTTATTTAAGATAAAAAGAATATTCTTGGCAACAGTTACTTTTTCGTTCATTAAGGATTAGAATTGATTTATAATAATAAAATAATTAGGTATTATAAAATAATCGCCAAAGTCCCCGCTATCGATCTGTTCCAAGGAATCTACTTTAAAACATTGATCGTGGATAACTTTTTCTTTTCTCAAGAATCGGTGGAATCGAGAACCGAGATTACGAATCGACACATCACTAATCTCAATTGATATTCACGAAATTCGGAAACAGAGCCCGATTAACACAGTTGATTAGGTCCACTCTATTTTTTTTTTTTTTTTCTTCCGATTCCCAATCCTCAAAATTATTCCCTGTTTATGAAGAGAGATCGCGGAGAGATCTTGTGAGAACGGGGTTAGGTCGAAGGAAGGAGAGAGTTTCTAGGGGAAATCCTCGGTGTCCCAGTTGTGCCCTCAGGGGTCATCGGGCTCATGAGTTTAAAAGTCATTACGAAACTTTGGGAATTCGAATTTATGAATCGCGAATCTTTATTTATTCGATAGAAACCTCAGTGAGGGCTATCGCTTGAATCACAATCAGTTAGTCCCTATTTCACGAGTCCTTCTTCTATCCCGAGGAGCAATCATGTAAATCTACAGAATGAGATTCTTCTACAACTAAGAATTCTTGGTGAATCTCATTAAGAGTTATAATCTTTGATATAAGAGATAACTTCTAAAGATTACTTTCTATTCTACCGTTAAAGTCTCTTGGTTTCCTGAACTTATAGGAATTATTTGTTAAATTGATTTTGTCTGTCATTATCTTCCTTTTACTAAACAATATTATTTTTTATTTTTAGATTCATTAATACGAAAATGATCAGAGCCCTTAAACTAAACCGAACAAAAAACAACACTGAAATAATCTTTAAACATTTTAAAAGGAAACAGTACTTCATAAAAACTCACCCACAGAATTGTCTGAAATATATATAATTCTTTAATAGAAAAAACAATTTAAAATTTAATTAAGCATAAATATAAAATTTTCGCTCTAGTGACTTGATGGAGAGTATAAAAAATGAGTAGAGAGAGAGGGGGAGGTGAAAGAAGGCTGGTTAAGGAATGCAGTTAGGGGAAGGATCGCAGAGAAATTGGCGAGTCCAGTTATGCCCTGAATTCCAAAATATAGCCCAAGTTTCACTTCACTCCGTCTTTAGCCATTTAGACTCATTCACCTCTACCGTACTCGTGTTACATATTAATCAAGAAATTAAACTACCGTTCGTATTTGGAAGTGGCTAACATGTTACGGGATCATACATTCAAATTGTATAGGCCTGAAAGCGTTGTAAGCTACACATAAATATTATAATCCCTAGTTTAGCAAATTATTTATGTGAAAATCTTCTGAATACCAACCATGAGCTATTGCAAGTTTTTACATGGATGTCTTCTGCGTAATTTAGATATCTTTATATATGAAAAACGGCACAATACAAAGCCGTAAAACATATCCAACAAGACCCTACCTTTTTTGCAAAAATCCATCAAGATAAGAAATTATAAAAAATATATATATTAGAGATGAAAAAATGGCAGTAACAACTTTTTTTAAAATTTCTAAAAAGTATTCAACATTGCAAAAAGGAATATTTATAAGGGGATCCCGAATAACTCTGTATAAATTAATTATATTTGATTATTTTATTTATTTCAATTTTTAATTTATTTCATTTTATTTTATGTATTCAATATTAGAGTTTTTTTATTTTATTTATTTATTTTTTATTTTACATATTGTATGATATGTAATTAATATACATATTATGTATTGCCGTTAGAATGAGGCAGATTGTAATTTTTACTCAATAAAAGGTTAATAGAAAGAAAAGAAAATAATCTAAATTTACTAGTACTGCATACATTAATTTAGTAATTGAATAAATTGTGTGCTATATCATGTATTTAAAAAAAATGTGCATACTCTATAACATTATTTATTTTTGCCATAATAATCTATTATTAAAAATTAACGAAACATGTTAGCAGTTGAGCATTAAAAATAAATTTTTATTTTCATAAAAGTATTAAAGTTTTCTTTTACTTAATATTTACTTCTTCCTACTTCTAATAATATTTAATGTAAAATTTATTAATTGTTAATATACACACAAACACACACACACACACACATATATATATATATATATATATATATATATATATATATATATATATACATATTAATAATTTGTATTACGAATAGTAATTTTTATAAAACCACCAATGCTGTCACCAACTAAAAATGTTCTACAGCTGTAGCCCCTACAAAAGATACGATAGCTGACCCGCAATATTGCAATGTAATGTTGGCATGTTTCATAGATGTTAAAACTAAAATTTAGGCGAAATAACCGAACATCAATTATATACTACGAAAATTAAAAAATATCACAGGTAATGAAATTCTGATAATAAAAGAAAATATCTGTTTAAATAAAAAGTTGTAGGTACATTTAAAAAAAAAAACTATGATATTCAAATATTAAATTTCCAATTATAAGGTTATAATAAAAATAATAATAACAAATCTTGGAAATCTTAAAGTGCTATTTTCAGAAATATTATGGTTTATCCAAATACATACTAAGGCAATAACATTAATGGGTAAACAGATGATATATATGTCAATTTCTTCAAAGAAAGAATTATAAAAATGTTATTTATTAATTTAGAGTCCTTGATTTCTGTTGAATGATCCTAAGATCCACTGAGTAACCCTGAATTATATGAAATAAAAATACTATGTAATGCAGAACATTCATATATGGTAATAGCCTGTGTGAATGAGATTATATTAAATATATTCCATAATCTTATTTATAAAACCGAAAATTGTTCCTAAAAATAATTAAGCAACGGATCTCAAAATTTTTATTTTCAAATTCTTGTTAGATCTTTTTATTATTGAATTTGATTCTCTACTGTAATTGTCTTAAAATTAATAAATACGTTGAAAAGTCAAATTAGCATGACAATGTTTTGACGACTGGCATGAGACCTTTTAGAGTATGTGTTTAGATTTAGAGATCACTCATCAAAACTCCTTTTCGTTTATAATGTGATTTCTCTTTTATCCTTCCCTTATAGTGCATAATTCAGGACCATTGTATAAGAGAATACAATAGAGTACTTATTTCATTGAAAAATAATAGAGTGCTGTTTGTTTGTTTTTTGGGGTTTTAAGGGGCAAAACCCCTGGGGAACAGAGTGCTTTTTCTGTACTTTCTTACTAAAAGTTCAATCAAATATCTATAGGTATTAAATTTCGAATACCTGTGAGTCCCGAATAAATTTGTATAATTTAATAGCAGTCTGTCATTGTTTTGCTTTATTTGTGACATATTCATTCTCTTTCAACCTTCCATCAAACATTATTAACAATTAAGCACTTCGTAAATGTTGTCTGGAGGACAGCTATAAAAATAGATAATTTCTTTCAAATATAATTATGATGCTTATTTATGAAAAAAAAAGTGTAATAAATGAAAATTGAAATTTAACGATGTCTAAGAAAAAAATGTAACGTTTATACTACATGAACCTTGCCCAACTGTTTATTTAGATAAGCACTCAATATCAGAAACTTATTCCTACCTGCGACTAATATAATATAATATTCGTTACTAAAGTAACACCGTAAATTACTACTAAAAAGAAACTTAATTCATACTCCTATTTTTAAAACTTATTTAGACTTATTCATGATGGATTTTTGTAACAGCTAAAAACATGCATATCCCGAAAATACAATCATTTCAATCCAAGCTACCAAGACTGCAAACGAACTCAACAACATCCATTTCTGAAAAGACTTTAAGTATATACTTACGCATTCCAACTGTAACAAATTACACCAATGAAAAATATACTCACAAATTAAATTTCACATAAATAAGCTCCTTTAAAAGATAGATACCTGACACACGGTTCATATATAACATCAAGTACATAGGTATTTATTGAAAATGAATAAGCAAAAAGTGCGATGAATAGAGATATATGTATTAAAATCACTGTTACTAAGTTTAAGAATAATATTAAAACATTCCAAGGAGAAAATAAAAAGTCAATTATTAAGTGGTTGTTAGTATATGGTAATATAATGACATATGGACCGAGGACTTTACAACACCGATAAGTTAAAGCCTCGCATGTTATGAACAACACTGCTCAAGAAATACTGGGCCTTGTAACAAGAAAATCTAATAAGGGCTGTTTTGATGAAGAATGCTGCCGCCAAGTATCATCTATGAAAAATGAATCTTATAGAAAGATGATCTAGAGACGCACCAGACAGTCTTGCGAAACATACAAGAAGTTTGGCCTGGTAATCAATGAAGGAAAAACTAAATACATATATGATAGCTGGAACAGAGCGTTTCCGGGAAGAGCATATTGAGATTGGAAAATACAAGTTTGAGAGGGTTCAACATTTCGTATACTTGGGGTCGGAGATTAATTCAGAAAACGATGTGACTAAGGATGTTATACGTCGGATCGCAGCAGCAAACAGGTGTTATTTTGGCCTCGCTAAGCAATTTAAAAGTAGGTTTTTAACCAATAAGACTATAGAACTATAGTACAAAGTCCTTGTACGTCGGGTCCTCGCATATGGATCTGAAGCATTGGTATGGACAAAGGTTGATGAAAATAGGCTGCTAATCTTTAAAAGAATGACCTTGAGAAGGAATTTTGGTCCGATCCGGGAGGGTGATGTCTAGAGAAGAAAAAAACAAGAAATTTACACACTCTTCAAGAACACAGACATAGCTAGATGGATCAGTGTGGGGAGGCTTAGATGGGCAGGGCACATCGGCAGGATCAATGAGAACGAGATTCCAAAAAAATTAACTATCGAGGCGATTTATCAAACTAGAAGAGTCGGACGACCCTAAATGAGATGGATGGATAGCGTCAGTGCAGATGCCAGGAACATTCCTGAAACACCAGAGTGGATGGCACAGAATAGAGATGAATGGTGAAAACTTTTGGAGAGGGTCCTGACTCAGCAAAGAATTGTTTCGCCGTATATGTATGTAGTACATGGTAATAACAATGAACTTTTTTATTTTTCATTGCCCCTTTTTTATATCTTTTTATGTTAATCTAATATAAAGTTCTACCAATACCTCCTCTTACTGCTTCTTTACATTTTAAGTAGCCATGTTTTATTTATGACAATTATGTTTATCTATTAATGCAGTTTAATTAATAATTCGGTGGCGGGCTCACCGTTTTTCATTTATACGCCTCAATAAAAGGGGTTGATAACAAGAAACATAATCAATATAATATAATTAATTTATTAAAAGGAAATAACGATTTTACCAAGTGAAAAGATAAAGATGTTCAAAAAACATAACTAATTCATCAACTTACCTTTCTTTTGAAACAATACAAACCAAGTATACCTGTCCTAATTATAAACGCTTTCACGACAAATTATATAGACACATGAATGAAATCTTTATAAATATAGCAATAAACGACATACTTTACCTTACATGGCGAAGGCTCAGAAGGAGTTTGGTGAGAGACCTCCTTGCCTCACCTAACAATATCTATTGACTGAAGGTCAGGAGTGTGCACCAGCCGCGAGCTGTTCCCCTCAAGTTTGTTCATGCCTTTATTATTATTTTATTATTTCCTTTGCTGATTCTCAGTTGTTTATAAATTTCCAATTGTTTATTTGAAATAATATGCACGATTCGGCGAGTACCTTCATAGAACCTCTTTCCGAGATGTATTCATCGATTCGCACCAATAGATCTGACATTCAGTTCTTTGTCATATTCTCCTTTATTTTTATCAATCGATTGGTATATCTGATAAGTCAAGTTCTATATCACAGTCAGTTGTAAGTCAATTTGTAAAGTTTCGTGATTAACGTAAGCTTTTGTTACTGGTCTGTTTTTATGTCTTAAAATTATTTATTCTCTGGTGGGTATGGATTTTACTATGATATGATAAGCATCTGGTTTGGGCGAAATAAGCAACATATAGAACATACTGATCATTATGGATAAGTTTGTTTGTTACATAGTACGGAGCATCGAGGATTTCACGAAGAATTTTAGATCGTAAGGATTGAATACGAGAAAAATTGGAAGCTCAACTCCGTATGTTCAAATGTGTCTAATGACTGTCATGTAAATTTCTTTTGTAATTTACTGGGAGCTTTGAACGCTTGTCTAGTAAATGTTGGAGAAGTCGGAAACGACCAGCAGTTTCTTTTCTTTCAACTCTGGTATGTTAAATTAGATTTTAAAATTAAAATTATATATGTCGAAAGAACCTATTTTCATTGACCCTTCACAAAAATACCGCAGCCGGCGAGGTAGTCATCATCATTTCATCCCTAATGACTTCACATCCTGGGATTTCCTCCGCCTCTGAATTTAGCTTAATAGACTTGGAGGTGGATGACCGGATAATTCCGAAGTGCTGACCATGGCTAAAAGATGTTGTTGGCCAACGGGGGGGGGGGGGGGGGGGGGGGGCTAATTGAGACAGACTGCTAGCGGGAGGAGGATCGAGAAGAAAGCTGCCAGGCATTTCACTGACCTTAGCTCCCTTTCTACCTGTGACCCACATTCCTCGCCGCCGTATCTCCGTTAGCCCTTCCTTACAAAAACACTTCTCGGATTTGGGGAATCTCAATCACCGCTACGTTTAACACATTAGCACGATATTATAGAATCATGTCATGAAAATTTTAAAATCTTCCTTCAGTCTTAAACCAGTTATACTATTATATTGTCCATAACGTTATATAGATTCCAGTTAAATGTGACTTCAGTTAATCATGGTATAAAATTCGTAATGATCCAATCAAAATACATTAGGGTATCTATGATAGATTGTTTCTATAAATTACGGAGCTCAAGATATTGACTTAAAACTATCTATGGTAGACCTTGTCTTCTCAGACATAGGAATAGACAGAAAATAATACATTGTTTAGAATATGAGAATATTACGGGGAAAAAAATAACTACGGCGGAAAAAATAGATGCAAGAGATACTAGCCGATTTCCTTTATTTATTATTAAAAAATAATATACCCTCATGCGTACCTCAAGTGATAAATAAAATACTCATACTTAAATTATCCTATAACAAGATAACGTCTAATTATTAATAATCAGATTATTTTTATAGCTTTGATTTGTTTTTTTTATTTACAATTGTATAAACAATATATGGACATTGAACAAGTTGTAATAAAAAAGGGGGGTTTTGGTGCATCCTCCTAACCTAAGGCAAGGAGGTCACACATTCAACTCATTTTGTGCCTTCGGCAGCTAAGGTCAAGTATGTCGTTTATTGCTATATTTGTTACGATTTCGTTCATGTGTCCATAATTATGGATATTATTACAAAAATATAAATGGAGAAGAAGATAGTCAGGGATGCAGTCAAAGTAACACCACGTCAAAGAAGAATTCTTTAATACGTATCAACGTTTCGACCTGCGTTGCAGGTCTTCTTCAGGGCCACCGAACCACATTTGTGAGGAGAAGGACGATGACTGATGTGAAATGGTAAGAACAGCTGGGTAGCTCGAATATTTGTTACGATTTCGTTCATGTGTCCATAATTATGGATATTATTACAAAAATATTAATAATTTGTCGTGAAAGCGCTTATAATCAGGGCGGTATTTGCAGTTGTAATGCTTTAAGTCAGTGTATTGTGTTTCGACAATGACATAAGTTAGTGAGTTCGCTATTTATTTTTTACTTCTTTAAATTTTCCTTTGATAAAACCACTAACCAGTTTCATTACATATGTTATTTTTGGTGTTTGATGCTATTGCCATATACTTACAACCAATTAATAATAAGGTTGTTATTTTATTCTTGAAATGTTTAAATATTATTCAAACACTTAGTGGCAGTCATTTTCATACACTTAATTTCTATTGATTGCACTTTTTGCTTTTTCCTTTTCTATAAACATATATTTAATATTATGCATAAACTCATAGATCTAATAGGAATCGCTTATTATTGAATAAGAAGAATAATTTATTTATTTATTAGATTAGGAAAATAGGAAAACTAGGAAACGGGAAAACTGTTTCAGAACACCAGATACAACCAGAAACCTTGTGAAATCAACGCTAAAGCAGCTTCGAGAGTTTATTAGAATGAGAGGATACCCAACAATGCTAAGATCGTGGCACCTCCACGCTGAGAGGCACTGAGGAGGAAGGAAGAAGTATATACAACAAAGTTTAAATTTTATTTTTATTTATTAGAATAATGAATTATTGAAAACATGAAAACGAAAGTCGTATAAATTAATAACACATTTATTTATTCATTGTTTCTAATTTAATATATTCGCATTAATTTATTATTAATTGATATAAAATAAGTTTTCTTAAATTTGGGCTGTTTTCCTTTAAATTAAAAAATAAACTTTAGGATGTTTACTGAAAAATTCCGGATTCATGATGTATGAATTAATTAGATATAAACTTAATATTTCATCTATTTATAGATACCATCCATATTACATTTTCATATTAAACTACCTCAAGGCAGTACATACATATAGTATAGTGGGTCATCCTAAACTAATTGGATTCTAAGTGATAAAGGGACGAAGAAACCTCAATAAAAACAAGGCTAGGATCCCGTTGGAAGCAATTATTATTAAAACACATAACTGCAATCTCTAACGGTTCTCCAACCTGCACCTCGGTCTACGTGCTCCTCTTTCCATCCTCTTTCCATCTTCGGAGCAAAAAACAGAATACCGAAAAAAAAGAAAAAAAAAAAAAGGTCTGATGCAACAGCCACCCTTTTTTTTTTCTCCCGACCATTCAAAATACTCCATCACGAGCTCAGCTTCTCCTGCATATTTCTGTATTTCATAATATTTATCTCGAACCTCTTTGCATTCTTAAGAAATTTGAACTTATCGAAAAATAAGTTAAGAAGTCGACGAAAACAGAAAGGCATTTGTTCCCCCAAAATAATTTTTTTTTTCTCGTGTTTTTTTAAGTACTTTGGACATCCATATTTGTTACTGTTTCTTATTTATCTCTCCAGGAGGTCAATATGTCTATCTCATATTTCGACCCATCTTAACGGGGGCTTCTTCAATGATTGAATCTCTATATAAAAACATTGCCTCTCCCTTTAGAGATATAAAACAGAAACAGTACTAACTGTTTTGTTTTCGTTATTTAGAATATATTTTACACTAAAGAGTTACAAATCATTTATGGGGAAAACTGAGAAGGGGTGTGATTCAGATTACGTCGACGTATATTGCTAAAACTTTCTTGGATAGTTTGAGATCTGAAGAAAGTGAAGAGATTTGGGATTAAATGTAAGAAGAGAAGTGATATGCAGAAAACTTTGAAAAAAATAAAATAAACGAACAAATAAATAAAAAGCTAAGCAAGGAATTAGCTAAATTATTATTATTATTTTTTTTTTTTTAAGTGAAACACTGTTTCTAAAATTATCTCCTCCAAGAGTGATACAATAAATCTATATTAGTTGATTCTAAGAGATCTGCTTCTTTTCATTCTTTTGCGTCAAGAACCACCAACCTAAGCGACATTCACTTTTTTTTTTCTTTTTTTTTAACTGTAATAACTGTAAATTGTATCATTATTATTAATAGAATGGACCCATACCTTCTGGCCAACATGCGTCAAAATTTATTTGTTTTTCTTTTACTTTTTCCTCCTTAAAGACGTTGAAATTATAAGGTAATCGAAAATAAATTACTATGTGTATTAGTTTTTATATTGTTTAATTATTTGTATAGATGCTGATTATATAAAAATGTCGTTGTTTAGTAACTTCAGTCTGCTCCAGATAATGTGGTTAACGCAACATTCCATGATGTTTATTGTTTTTTTGTCTCATTCTCATGTTTCATCCAAATCCTCCAGGCAAAAATTTTTCAGATTGGATATCGACCTAAGCATATTCTTCTTAGCTTAAGATGCAAAACTACCCATTGGTAGGATTCAAATGAATATTCTGCATCAGAAGTTCCCGATGTCATCTTATTTTCAGGCACCACGGAGGATTACTCAGGGCAAGGATAGGAAGAAAGTTAAGAAAATTGTGTATTTGAGTGGATAAGCAGTGTATTTCGAATAGCATATCTTAATACACTGCTTACCAAAAGATCATTTTTGACAAAATAATTAGAATTGAGAATTGAGTATTTTGGGAGGATTTTAGATTGAAAGGACTCGATCCGAGATGAATAGTTTTTTAATAGGTTCGACTGATCCTGGTCGAATAGATCCGCTGCTTAGGACTCCAACTGGACAAATGTTTAACTTGGTACCCACATACAAGACTAAAACGGCAAGAAACTGCTCGTCGTTTTCAACTTCTTCAACATTTACTAGACAAATTATGATGCCTCTTATCTTTATCTTGTATCCAATCATTGAAATCCTTCGAAAAATCTTTATTGCTCCTTGCTCAGTCACAGATATTATACGAATACTTATCTGTTAAGACATTAATGTTCCATGTGTTGCTGATTAAGCCAGATATCTATCCTTTCATCGTAAACTCCATAACTACTTGTCCCTCAGCTTGCTTCCTATTCTATTCCTGATAATTCTCCAATGCATCTGAAAAGATGATGTTCTCTGGACCTTGCTATATAGAACGTTTATTGAAGTACCATACGATCGGAACCAGAGTTAGTTTCATCACAAGCAATTTACTTGTTATTAAGAACGTTGCTATCATATTTACTTGATGTACTTTTTTTATTATACAGTTGTAAATTTCAATAATTAAATAAAAGAAGTTTCATGGAGCACCGAGTCTCAGCTCCGTATGTCAAAAAAGGATTAGTATAGACATGTATATGTATCTTTTGTAATTGATTGAAAACTTTGAGAAAGGTTTTACTGAATTTAGAAGTAGTTGAAAACAACTTTCACAAAGTTTTAGGCAAATATATGTGATCGGATTTCGAGTCTACATCAGGTTGTTGAAGTTGGATGTTACTTGTCTTTACTGATGTGAACTTATGTTCTTCAGTTCTGATGATGCCTCAAATCGTAAAACGTTGAATTGTCGGTTACCTACGTGTATCTTGAAGGCGATCTTCCTTCAATAATGGAGGATAATATTTCCTGAATTTTTGTTTTCTTTAATTGTATTGGAGATTTCACAGCAAATTATAGTAGATGGGCAAATCTGTAGACTCCGTTAGATGTAGCTGAGGAGAAGAAAGCAGCCGGAGGAGTTTTTGCCGCGTGTGCTACATACCTGAGGAGAGGCCGACTTTCTTCTCCTCTACGCCACGCCTGAGAACCGTTAGTGGCCACTTTCCAGGCTCTCCTATCAACCCCAGCTAGAGGTCACTTCCTTATCTGGAGAAATATTTAAACATCTACCTTACAATATCCCCTCCCCCCCAAAAAAAAAAATTAAAATCTTATTTATGAAATTAATTGAAAGAATCTCCAAATAGAAATAAAGTTTTAGAAAATTTAGAACGAATTAAATAAAAATTAAGATCTTTATAAATAATCTTTCAATTTAAAAATTATCTTTATTGTATAATAAAAATTAATTATCAGACACCCCTGCCTTTACGACACTATATTAGTTAACAATATAAAATTACAGATGTCATTATTTAATATTATTGTTTTAAATCATAACTATTTCCTTGTAAAACTATTTTATGACTTCTTATATCTTAAGATATTTATGTCAATAATATTTATAAATAAATGATACAACCAAGTTGTATTAAGTCATAGGTAATGATGTCTATACTAAAAAAATAGATGGATCGATTATTCAGTTAAACAACAAGCAATTATCATTTTAAGAATACTTAAACATTAGTGAATATCATAATTTTTTTTTAGTTATATCCAGAATCAGACTGTCGTTTTTCGTTCATAAGCCATATAGGCAACCCGTTAATGGGATGTAATCAAAGTAAAGATTAAATATTTCTAGCAAAAATAATTAATCATGCAAAAATATTTTATACCATGAGCAGATTGTCGTCAATTGCCGTCAATTATAGTAGCGAAAGACTCCTATTATATTTTACATTTTATAAAGTTCACCAGTAAAATGATCATGTCATTAACATCAACGAGTTTCTTACACATTCTCAGTTATTAGAAATATTCGTCTAAATTAATTGTAATGTAAATAATTCAAAAGAAATATCATGTTTTTATATATAATCATTAAAACCTTTAAAATATTGAAATAAGATTATAGTAGTTTAGGAAAAACAATGAATAAGAATCGCTTAAGGGTCAGTGTACAGACTATTTTCATGTTTATTTTTGGAGAAACTTTCAAAGAATATACACACATATATATATATATATATATATATATATATATATATATATATATATATATATATATATATATATATATATATATATATATATATATATATATATATATATATATATATATATATATATATATATATATATATATATATATATATATTTTTTTTTTTTTTTTTTTTTTTTTTTTTTTTTTTTTTTCCCTCAGATCACATTTACCAGAGATCAAAAATACATTTTATATCATAGTTACACATGTATGTGTGTATATATATATATATATATATATATATATATATATATATATATATATATATATATATAATATATACATGTTTAGTAAGGTTCTTCAGGTTCAGACATCAAAACCTTACTAAACACTTAATAGTAACAGTCAAGAAATTTATCCATATAAATTAGTATATGTATGAAAAATATGAAAAATGTATCAGGGCACCTTATTAAAGCTTTGATCAATATTTTTTACATTAGAAAATTCCAGAAAAGCTATATTAAAATCCAGGAATTTCATTGAATAATGGTCAAATGAATTTTCGAAATAAATATTTTAAATAAAAGACTCACTTTGTAATAGAAGGGGACTGAGAGAAGCGATGTTCTTTCTGTAAGGAGTTGCAGAAGACTAGTCACTGAGTCACAGGTGATGGGACAGTTGTAGCCTCCCACCCCAGCGACCAGGGGCTATATAGCCCGACCTACTTCCACCCCTCTTCCTCTTCTTGGGGTCTTCTGGAGGGACATGGAGGATTAGGACTCTAAGAATAGGTATATTAACCAGTACATGATAATATAATAAACTAGATTCAAAATCAGACCCAAAAAAGAACCAAAAAAGGAGAAGGATAAAAAACTTATCCCAGACAAATCAAGTGAACTGATCTCTCATCCAGCTCCTTTTCTGTTTTTGCCGTGTCTGTGCTTATAAATCGGTAACTATCAATTTTCGTAAATAACCTTTCGTTACAAAATGAAAGTACATAAAATTTCCTACACATTTTACAATTTAGGTTTCTTTCTACGACAAATTATTTTGGCTCTAGTCCCGTAAAAATCCCATCCACGCAAAAAACCGCGTTTTTGGAACATTTCACGCTATAACTCCGAAACTATTACTCCGATTGAAAAACTGATTAAATTTTCTATCAGATCCTATATATGAAATTGTGATTAAATTCCGTAAAATAGCCACGTCAGCACGCTGAGAACCACGTACTATTGTGAAATACTAGTTTTTTCTCGATATAATTCCGAAACAGTTTATTAGATCCGAAATTTCGTTTCTTCATATCTCAGCTGGCTAAGTTTAATATTAGATCTTATATGTAAAAATTTGATTAAGTTTTATATATGCCCACGCCAGCCCACTGAACAGTTTCAAATTGTCATATTTTGCGAAAACATTCATATTTAGCCTGCTGGCGTGGATATTACAGGGAACTTAATTAAATATAAATATATGAGGTCTGATAGTAAATTTAACCAGCTTTTAGATGAAAGAAATAACTTCCGGATCGGAGAAATAGTTTCGGAGTTTTAGTGAGAAATGTTCCAAAAAAGCTTAAATTTCCCAACAATACGCAGTTTTTAGTGCCTTGGCATGGGTTTTTAACGGGACCTAATTAAAATTTCATATACGGTGTCTGATAGTAAATTTAACCAGCTTTTAGATGGAAAAAATAAATTTTGGATCAAACCAATAGTTTCGGATTTATAACCAAAGAGTTCCAAAGAAGTCCGACTTAATCGCAACTTTGAACGCGTGTGGGGGCCAATCAGCTAAACCCATTTTAATCTTATATGAAATCATTCGACACAGGATTTAATGTTCATTAAAAAAAGAACGTATATACTTTTCTTTACACGGATTTTTTGGAGACACAAGCAAAACACCGGGAAAAATGCCAACATTTTGCGGTTTTTTAATCTACCAACATTGTTTGGTTTTATTGACCTATCTCAGAATAGGAACTAGCATATTTTGTGTTATTTAATCTTATCTTGCACGAAATTTAATAATCTACAACTTTTGTTATTTAACATATTTTTTATTGGACTAACCACTTTTGTGTCATAGATACAACACGATCAAAACTAACTTGTTCAGAAAGATGAAAATTTGTACGTGATTTGATCGGAGCATTGATCTAATTTAATTTTTCGTATAAAAAACCTATATAGTAAAACTTGTAGAAAATTTCATGTACTTTCATTTTATAGAAAAAAAGTATCTACAATAGGTTGATAGTTTCCGAGTTATAAGCAAAAAACCGCTAAAAAAATTAAATTTTTTATCTTTTTTTGCATTTTGCGTCACGAACTTTTATTAGCAAGCCTTAGATTCAAATTCAGCACCTCAAAAAATCATATAAAACGGATGAAATTAAAACTTCCTTCTAAAAACACAACTTGACAGGACTACTAACCCAATCTGTTTCGGTCAATCGATTGGATCTTTACATGTTGATTCAGCACTTGAATAGCGTAAATTGGATAATTCCCTTTTACCATTTTTCCTGGGGAATTATACATCCTTGCATCGATTACATAATTCTTGTTTGATGAGGATGAGAAAACTAGATATAACAATAATAGAAGAAAGGAAAGAATAAGTATTGGAATAGATAACAACTGAACATATTACGCAAGTAACAAAGCTGCGATTGTTTTGCCCATTAAGATATTAGAAGAATTGAAAAAAAAAATCTACTTTTTTTACGATACACACACTATTTAGAGCAAAAAAAAACAACAAAAAAACCTCATTATTTTAAAAGTTTCAATTTTATTTGTATTCAAATTGTAGGAATTAATAAAGCTTATATAATTTGCTTTCAGAGAGATGAAGTAAATTAAAAGAATGGTATTAAATGTCTTTAACTCTTTAAAGACATTTAATACCATTAAACACATGGTCAATGTTGAATAGAGAAGTGGATTTGGAATTATTAATCAGATGCTATGATTTTCTTAAGAGGATGGGCTCTGGAGGTTCTAGAGTGTATAGATTAGTCAAATTTAAGAACTTTAAAGACAAAGAAGAGTCAAAGAAAGCCTATTCAAGTTCGATAATAAATAAAGAATGAATAAAATTGACATTTCGGGGAAATTGAAGTTTGATACGCGTCACTGTTAAGTTATGGGGTAAGATTGAGAAGACACATTAACCAACTTCAGCTTTTTCCTAAAGCAAGAAAACTAGTAATTTTTGGTCTATTGCTCAGTGAATTCAAGTTACAAATGAGGTAGAATCAAAAGCATTGTGAGTATTGAGCCACAATTAAATTTTTTGCGTGAGTCTAGTTCTGATTTTCCTCATCGAGTCGTCGACTTCCATCACGATAAGTAAAATTAAAAGCGAAGCATAGGACATTCAGTGAAGTGTTAAGTGCAGAATAAATGAAAATAAATTCAATTCAATCGTTTAGTTTCTAAATAAGTGGGGGGGTAAAAAAAAAAAAAAAATTAATTGGTTTTATATACGTTTTATATAGTAACAGTCAAGAAATTTATCCATATTGACATATCGAGTCAATACTGGAAAATATCTGTAGTGGAAGAATGGGATTTTATGAAGATATCAACGCAACCCACGGTCCTGAAGCAATTAAAGTGATGAAGGAACTCCTGAAATCCAACAGAAATTCAGCAAGTGTGAAGAATACAAGGACATTCCTACTAAGATCCAGGACATTATAAGAACAATATATTCTCGAAACGTCGCCTAAATAGTTGTTTTTATTTATTGACTGAACTTCGAGAACATTACTAAACATATATACATACACCTATATATATATATATATATATATATATATATATATATATATATATATATATATATATGGATAAACTTCTTGACTGTTACTATTAAATGTTTAGGAAGGTTCTTGAGGTTCAGTCAATAATTAAAAACAACTATTTTGGCGACGTTTCGAGACTATATTGCTCTCATAATTTATTTATTGATCCACTCGTCTTTTAAGATATTGTTCCGATGAACCAAAATAAGACTTGCCGTAACTATCATCACACGGAATTTCATAAACAATATTGGACTGTAATTCTAATTTTTCCGTTTCTTTGGTTTTGGTGAATAATTTTTCAATGGTTGAGGTATTTTTTAATGTGACAGTGTAGTCAGTTTTATGTTTATTTGTGGTTATTCATATTTTAACTTAATTTTTCTTAGGGATTTCCCCACAACCTTTGTAACTGTCTGTTCAAAATTCCAATAGGTTAGTTGTGTACTAGAATTGTTAGTCTATTCCATATCCACTAGTAACATTGTAAGTAGCTTCATACTCCTCTATATTCTGTTAATTATATATTTTTTTATTATTCTAACACATGTTGTTATATACTTGTACTGTAGCTAACTTTATGTTTTGAAGTAACTTGTATAACTTATATCATTTTATTGTAACCTGTTTTATCACTGTAGGGCATGATTATGAGAACAATATAGTTTCGAAACGTCGCCAAAATAGTTGTTTTTATTTATTGACTGAACCTCAAGAACCTTACTAAACATATATATATATATATATATATATATATATGGATAAACTTCTTGACTGTTACTATTAAATGTTTAGTAAGGTTCTTGAGATTCAGTCAATAAACAAAAATAACAATTTTTGCTACTTTTCGAGACTATATTGTTCTCATAATCATGCCCATGTTACTGGTGGATATGGTATCGACTAATTGAGTTACTGACTATGAGAACAATGTAGTCTCGAAACTTCGCCAAAATAGTTGTTTTTATTAATTGACTGAACCTCAAGAACCTTAATAAGCACACTCACACACACACACACACACACACACACACACACACACACACACACACACACACACACACACACACACACACACACACACACACACACACACACACACACACATATATATATATATATATATATATACACAAACATGCTTAATATTATATTAGGTATGTACAATATTTTTAGAATGTAAACATTGAATATAAATTACATGGAAGTAAACCAATAACTAATGGAAAGGATTTATAAGTTGATTAATAAATATAAGAAAAGATTGAAAAAAACAGAAACTATATACAGATATTCCTTTAAGTAAATGATAACAATAATATTTTAATATTTACGAAATGTGAATTTAATTTAAAAATTACATTGATAGTAAAAGGAGATAAAATTATAGTTAGGCAGATCAGTTGTTAAGCTCTAAGAAAGTTACTATCTAAGTTTTTATCAAACACCCATGATTATTCATAAGAATTATAAAAACATATGAGTCTATCACACTAACTAAGTATTTATTGATAATTAATATTAATTAGGTTTTCAAAATCGATGCTCATAACCTAATTTGTGTTCATTGTCTATTAATACGTAGTCAATGTGATAGATTCGTAGTTTTATTATTGCTAATAATAAGTATGAATGTTGTTAAAGTGGTATTTATGACAATTGCATCCATTTTTAAAAATATTGTAACGTTATCATCATATTATAAGAAATTCTTAATGGACGTGGTTCGGAAATCATACCCATTTCCTTATTGAGTACATATTTACTCAACCTTCATTAATATTGTATACTTTTATATGAAATCAAACATTTTTCAACTGAAGCTTTATCTGGGCAGTTTAGTGTTCTAAAAGAGTACTTTTCATCCCCATAAACCTCGGTCTTTATTAATAAGAAAACAAAACTAGGAAATTAGGAAAAGAAAAAGTTTTTTAATCTAAATGAGAATACGTTGTTGATAAACAATAAATAGGATAAACGTATTAATAATTCTTGAGATTCATGCATTTTGAAGTAATTTTTATCTTCCCTATTAAGTAAGTGACAAACTGTGGTGAAACCAAAGTACAACGATATTGCCGTGTATGTTATAAGACCTCTTTGAAATGTAACTTTTTTGTATTGCGATGAACAATTATTGATTTTTTGCTTTTATATATAAATATATTCCAGTTATTTCTAATGTTTTATTGTATAGTCTCTTAAACTTAGTATCATTGTACTCAGGGTTTACAGTTTTCCCTACTTAATAGGGAGTATAAAAAAAAGAAGAAATGACTGAAAAATTCATGAATCCCATGAATTATAAACGAGTTTATCCTGTGTTTAGTTGCCTACAGGAGCCTAAGACGAGGGACTGGAATTATTGGCTGAAATAATTCTTCCAACTGTAGGAAGAAGTCGAAACCACGGTTCAGGAATTTTTTTATAGCCATCCCAAAGAGTGGTTATAAGCTGGTTATAATATGGAAAATGGCAGTAAACCACAATGAGTTTTACTTTGATTATTAGTTTTATGTTTATATATAAAACCTAAGTATACGAGTAATTTAAATATAAGTAAAAACATGTTTTTATTTATTGACTGAACCTCGAGAACCTTACTAAACATTTAATAGCAACACTCAAGAAATTTATCCATATATATATATATATATATATATATATATATATATATATATATATATATATATATATATATTATTTATTAAAATACGCGTTATGTTGTGTAACGGACCGTGTAAAAATATATGTACCCATTGCAGGAGTACTGCGATGTAGAAGTAACTGAAAATTGTTTTAAAGTATTGTTATTTAACAATTGTATCCATTTATTTATTGATGTTTATATATATTTTTTTAAATTTCATCTTACTTTTCAAATATTTTATGTATACGTTCTTGTATTTCCGTGATTGTTTTGGAAGTAAAGGGTGCATCTGTAAAAAAAAATGTCTATTACTTATTCTTCTTGAATGTGGAAGATTGTAAAATTTGTCAAAATAAAAGTGTTCTTTAAATATATATATATATATATCATTCGTTTTTAATCCTTTTGTTAACAAAGTTTGGCTAGGCCTGGCCAATTTTTTCTTTCGAGAAAGTTCTCCGAGGCGCTCATTCACCGCAGCGCAATCTCCGCCACCGGCCGTGAACTTGCACCCTGCGGTCAGCCTTCTGTTCCTATCGCTGCTCTTCAAGGCTATCCACTTTCTTCACCTCTTTCTCCCTACAGTTGACCTCTCTCGTCCATCGTGCTTTGCAACTAGATAGCGAAGATTATAAAATATTAGTCTATCAGTTAGTTATTTCTTGTATCACTTAAATCTACTGAAGGTCACAGACCTACTTCAACAACATATCTTCGCATGGCATAGATATAATGTCTTAAATTTATAATTACTTCGTAAGATTTATAACTGAAGAGAAATACAAATAAAATATAGTTTTTTGACTTAAAGAATCAAAATGAACTTGAACCTTAGTGAATTTAATTTGGCATTGAAGTCACTGGAATTAAGCCTGAAGAAAACGCTATCGTTTCAATATTATAACTCAATGGATACAACATTGAAAGTATTACAAGAAAGATTTAATAAATTAAAACAACTTATTCAACATCATTAATTCAATAAATAGAATTGATAGGTATAAAATGATTTCCTTAAAAATGTTAGTTGTAATACAAAGATATTTTTTTAAACTGCAATTAGTTGCCAAATACAACTACAACTAATTTAATCGAATAGCTCAGTTCTGATTTCCATTTGGTTGCTAGAGCTAGGATACGTAAATAATTTATTTGTTTTTATAGTCGTTAGTTATATTACAGAAGAAGAAAATGAACTTTATTCTGGGACTACTTGTCCCCTAAGAATAACATATGATTACAGTACATAGGACAATCGTCTGGCTTTGATAATTAATTGGTGGTGGGTTTTTTGGTTTTCAAGGTTTGAAATATGAGAGCACCCAGGAAGTATTGACGTCAAAAACTAGGGTACAGCCACCCGATTTCAGAATACCTTTGAGATATGTGAGAACGTCTGGAGATCCCGAAAATAAATCTAATAAAACAGTTCATTACTCTTTTACATCTCATCTCGAGCTCATCAGACAGTCCTCCATATACTACGCATCCATAGTCAAAGTTAGGAAAAATGAGTGATGATACTAAAAGTTTATGAGTACTTAATGGTAATGAATCACGGTAATGTGAAAGTTGCTTAAGAATAAAAATAGATTTTCTCGTGATTTGAGAGATATGGCTATTCCATGCAAGATGTTTATCGAAAGTTATTCCCAGATTTTTAATGGAATTTTGGAAATGAATTGGACGGTTTTTTAGGAAAAGCAGTGGATAGTAGAGAAGAGCTTTTAGGTGAGGTTTTGACCCAATGAGAATAGCCTTTGTTTTTTCTGGATTTAGACTTAATTTATTCTCCACTGCCCAAAGGTTAATGCTATCTATGTCTTTCTGTAGCTTACAAGTCGCCTCTAGCATATTTGAAGGATGAAAGGATAAATATATTTGCAAGTCGTCAGCATAAAGATGACATTGGGAGTAGTGGATGCGATTCGGCAAGTCGTTAATATAAATAGGCGTAAAGAGGACTGGGTGAGGTTTCTAAGAAGCTTAAACGATGAATAATCATCTGAATGTCTAGTACGCCTAAAACGTCTCCTGGCAGCATCTCTTCGCTTCATCAGATTTCTAATGTCAGGGTTGATCCATGGAGCTGGTAGTCGTCGGATAATTGAGGTTTTGAGAGGGGCAAGATGATTAAGGACAGTATAAACATTCGAAGTTAGGCATTCCACCATTTCGTCTATTGAGGGGGAAGAATATATGGATTCCAAGGAATGGGATAGTGCGTCAAGTAAGGGTTCTATTCTATCTGGGGTTATATGGTCTAGATTTCTCCAAGATATTTTCTTAGGAATAAGAATAGGAACAGATATGTCATAGGAGATTTGGATGAGATCGTGGCATGAGAGGAAAGGTACTGGATTTTGAGAGAAGGATAATAGGTTTATCTGAGAATCAACAATTATAAGGTCAATTAACGTATCTGTGAACTGGGTGTGATGGGTGGGTTGGAAAGATACATTTTATCAAAAGAATCTGAGAGGAAGTTAGTATTAAAGTCACCAGCAATGATGACATTATTATACAGAGAAACATAAGTAAAAAGAGATGATTCGAATGATGGGTCGAATTTGACCTGAGGAGGGCGGTAAACTATGAGGTAAAGGAGGGAGAATGATTCCGAAGAGATTATTTACAGGTGTAAACCTAATAGATTATTTCAAAATGGGCCTCTCTTACTTTCTATTCTTACGGCCACAACAATTCTTATACACTATTCGACACAACAAACCAGATATGTTGCTTACAGGCTTATAAAAACAAAATAAAACATAAATTGTTGATATTACCATTCCTAATGATAATATAAACTCAACTGTCGGAAGGAAGCTACAGAAATACCAAGAACTGACCATTGAATTGAAGTTATTGTATCGTCTAGATAGTTGTGACGCCAATTGTAATATCAACAAGCAGGCTGTTTCCGATTTCAACTGCAGTAGTAATGGCCTGAAATTGTAAGTCGATGTGCTAAGGAAGGTACAACAAGTGGTACTCTTTATCAAAAATTAAGGTAAAAATTATTAGAAAACTAGAATACTTTTTAAACAATTAGGATAATTTTTAAACAAATGAATCTAATCTAAAGATAGTTGGAATTGTGCCCCACCTCTGTTTAGAAATACGCGAGGTTGCAAAATAAAACAAAAATATTATAAACCCGCAAGGGGCAGTTAATGAGTGTAGTTGCTGGGGTTTTACGCTTCCTCGGGTTCCAGAATACAGTACAGCTCTCACATTCATCAACACTGTACACATACACTTATCACTTACACTGACACAAGGTCACCCACCTACTCTGCACACCCTAGGAAGAACTAGCAGTTGGTACAAAAGACACCCCCCCCCCCCCCGTAATCCATTCTTTATATTAATAAAGACCATTTTTAGAATAATTATCAAACTATTGCCTTTGAAACCTAATCGAACTTTTGTCCAGCGAGATCAGTTATACCTACATATCTTAAACGATTCTAAACAGGCTTGTGCACGGAGCCAACGGAATAAATCTCATTCTCGGTAGAATAGGTTGAATACTCATGGGATAACCTATCTTACCTGGCCTGTTTGAATTGCATAAGAACACAAAACCTCAGTAAATGACTCCTCAATTGGAAAATTACTTCCGGATTCCAAGTAATTTTACTTTTAAAATTATTATATTTTTTTCTTCCATTATTCTACTTTACATCTCGGCTAAGAGAAGACATAGGTTGAAGATGGAGCCGGTCCAGCGAGCAAGAAGACTGCAGCGCACAACCAGAGCATAGCAACAGCTTTCTTTATTTTCTCTCTAGCTAAAAGTGAGAAAATCCTCTCTTGAGGTCTATGAGTGTTGATGGATTTTGGTATTGTCTTGACATTTGCCAAGTCATTCCTGGTCGAAGACCGTAATGATGAGTTATTTGTCAGAATGATTAGGAAATTTGTTGTTTCGAGATGTGAATAAATTTGTAATTCATTAAACCATTAAGAGAAAAAAAGTTGTATATACATATATATATATATATATATATATATATAAATAATTTTACCTAATATGGTAAGTATTGTTATATATATTCCAAGCTCCAATAAGTTATATCAGCCAAGGACTCTAGGTTCGAGAGAAACTATTTAAAAAATTTTTATCCTTCAACCGATTCCAAGAAAAATGTTATTTTTGAACATAGTCATCTCACCTCCTTGCACCAAGGGCTTTAAGTAAGCCGTTTGTAGTAAAAAAAACAATTTTAACTTAACAAGAGGAGCACGGAAGTGCTGCTTCGTACACTTGAACACTTACACACTTTGCAATTTAAGAACTTCCAACCTCAATATCTTTGTCAGAACATTCTGCTTGTTGTGAAATTCTCTACTGAAAAACTCTACTGCAAGTATTTAAGTAAGTTAGTTTAGTTGGGGTCAGCGTTCTTACGAGGTTCGTGTGAAGTATGTACGTGAGTGGTGAATAACTGTTCAAAACGACGATTTTCAGGATTAAAAAAAAAAATTCTCTCAGCTATTCGCAAAAAAGTACAATGAACCGTTCTCTGTATATTTTTATTCGAAATAGGAGATAAATTATTTCATGAAGGTAACATACCGTTTTCAATCTATTGACTGACGATTTTGCTTGGATCAAAGGTTCGACCAATTGGTTTAAAAGGGTTTAAATAATTATTTAAATGCGTCGAATCAAATTATATCCCTGGCTTTCACGAAGGAGTCAAAATTGTAAATTTTTCAGTTGTGCATTTATGATCGTTTTTCAAAATCTGTTAATAACTCTAAAAACACCATGTACACACAAATAGATAATTTAAGGCCTTATTAAGAAGCACAGCTCAACTATTTTTTCTCAAAGGAGATTTTAAAAATCCTGCTTTGAACATTATTAGGTTATAGTTACTAAAAACTTTGAATCGTGTTGGACATGCTCCCTGACATTTTAAAAATCTGGACGCTTTTTAAACGATGAAAAAATGTATTGATCCAAATTCTATATAAATTAGATATAGTTAATAATGAAGATTACAAATTTTTTATTGAGATGAGCCAACATGCTGGCTGAAATTTATTGAGAGGAATGAAGCTTAGTTTAATAAATACCGATATTTTCTAATAATTTATTTCACAGTTTTATTTTAAAAACATAAACATACATTAACTGCTGGAGTACCCAAAAGAATCCTACACAGCCTGGTAAAGATAGTTAATGCTATAGCATTGCAACTGTTTAAATAGGTTTGTAAAATTTAATTTAGATCTGGGCTTTGATGGTGTAAAGTGGAAAGAGAGATAATTATTGGTGGCGTCGTCATCGAGCTTTCGGGTCCGCTAAGCCTTGTAAATATTAGGGCTGCGAAATATATGAAGTAGCATATTTCTCCTGGCCAACTAACACATCTAATATCATCAAAATGTATATGTTTTGAGGCATTTGGAATCAATTTGAGATATTTTTATTTTGCATACTTGTGCATATTTTTCCATAAATACATATTTTGAACTGTAATTTCATATTTATCTACATACGCGGCAGATCAGCATTTGATTTTTGACTTATTTTATTTAAGTGAGTTCTAAATTAAGACTTTTTATATTGTCTTTCGATACCGATTTATATTGTACTTCAGTTCTAGCTGACATACTCTTTACGTTTTATAACGTGTTTTCTTTTTTAATATTCGCCTAGACTCTTTGTTTTTTAAGAGTCTTCTTCCTATTGCTTCCATTTCCAACATAATTATTTTCTTGATCTTGTACTTATAAATATAAATATACATAAGTACAAGATCAAGAAAATAATTATGTTGAAAATGGAAGCAATAGAAAGAAGACTCTTAAAAAACAAAGAGTCTAGGAGAATATTAAAATATTAAATTTATATGTATCACTATTTTTTATTTTTCTAAATAATCTGATAGCTTACCCAATATATTTGCATATATATGAGCATATTTTTCAGTTTTTATTGCATATAATTCACAGCCCTTATATTTTTTTCTCCAAAGGAAATTAATTCTCAATAGATTTTCTGGTCTTATCTAGCTAAGTTTAAAATATTCAATGATCACTAAAGGCAATTCGACATTTTATTAGATTAATAATATTAAAAATTGAGTCAGGATTTGTTTAACTTCTTTACCTAACTTTCATAATGATCACCATCGGAAAGTTTTCACTAGTTTAATTTAATATCTTTATGATAGGAATATCTTTATGATAGTTATTCATCTAGTGATTTAATTATAAGTTTCATAAAATGACCTTATGGACCCTACAAAATAATCCTTAATGATTCCAGTGAACTGAAACCTCATTTTTTTTCTTACCAGTAAACGTCTATAACAATTAAGTTGTAACTCTTACAAAGTTGCTGATTATAAAAATGAATTCGGTCACTCGAGAAATGAACTAAGACTTCTTGATTGAAGACTGGGATAGTTGCACGAGTAATATTGAGGAGCTAGGATCCAACAACCCCTTGCGTGCCTACCATTAGTCGTATTGAGCTATATCAGGTTATAGCCTTCCTTCCAACTGCACCAGATGCTTTTTCGCCATTTAAAACTAATTACTATAAATTCAGTATCACAATAAGATGAAACTGACTTCATCTATATTTAGAACGTTTTCGGTTTATTTAGTTTTCTAAAAAAAAATTTTATATTCTTTAATTTCTCAAATTTATATTTCGGAATTAAGATTGGAAATGTTCGGAATATGTTTCTCTTAATTAAGTTCTTGTTTGAGCGCAGGTCTCACATTCGTATATCTATCTTAAGGTTTCTGGAGAATAAGGAGGAAATCAGTATTCTTGAAAGTATTCTAGAAAGATCTATTTACGCTTGTTATGCATAGGTCTTTATCAGGCAGTTAACTATTTATCTAAGTTATAGCAGAGCCAAGGTATTCTAATTTGTCAACGCAGATTCTGTTAGTCGGTGAAACTTTCTGCTTTTAATCATGTACTTGGTTTTGTCTTCGTTTCATTATAGGCCAATTTGTTATGCTTCTCTCATCAGAGTCTGAGCGAGTTTTTCTATACTATATTAGTTGCTTCCGAGGACTGCAATACCATCATATGCAAAGATTTTCTGCTTCATTTCGACATGCACCTCTCCATATCCTTATAAGTTCCTTAAAGGCTAAGTTTCTTTGTATTATTTATTTTTACCGAAACAATTGTCTATAGAATATAGAATTTTTGTTTTTTAATTCTAACCTGTTCTATAAATTATTCATAATCACACTGGCAATACAACACCCTCATCAAGAAATTTCTATTTTTGCCGATCCCATTTCTTCTACGTTTTCTATGTAACTCTCAAGCTTGTTATTTATCGACCAAAATCTCTCAATCTTTGAGAAACAGTTTTTGCTATCCACTAAGAAATCATCCAGGGCACATCAACTAGCTTCCATCTTTATCTATCTTAAATATTTTTTAAGCTTTCTCCATTGCGACGAACCGACAGAGGCAAGTTGATATCTTCACTTTCGACAATCTAGTTTCACCATTGTGTCGGTGCCCCCAGCCTTGTCCTCTTCCTGGTTTGCTGTTGATGTAACGATACATCTTGGTCCATCTTGCTCGCATTGTTGTTGTTTAACTAGACTTATCGCTTCCTTGAAATTAATTGATGTCGTGTGTTATTTTACTGAGAACTGTAGCAGGGAAAGCAACTCATATCCTTCTTCGTTACTAATTAAGACGAAAACAATCAACTGGTGCTTACTAAGGAACATAAAGCACTTATTTTTAAATTAAATGTGCAAACAAGATTTGAATAGTGATTGCAATGAATGAGTCGAAAGTAAAATCAGTAACAATATTGGTATTGGTGGGAGGAACAAGCCTATTGGTCCTTTTCGCCAATCACTGACTGCTACCAAGAGGTCGCCCGGGTGGGAGTGTCAAGATTAACTTTGCAACACCGCTACAAAATAAATATTAACCGACCCAGGTGGGAAACGAATCCATGAATCATGGAGTGTATTCGATGAACTAGGAGCACTGGAACCCTCAACCTAACGAGCTCGGCCATGTTTTCGTCATAATCAACTAAAAATATACATAAAAAAAAAGTTTAATATAAATCTGCCTTATATAATTTTCAAGCCATTATTTTTAAAACTATCGTATCAATATTTTTAATCAATTCTGCTGAAATTGTTCTGTAAGATAATTTTCGTTCATCAACATTCATCCATCACCTTTCTGTTTTTGGCATGGATGTACTCCACCAATGTTTTTTCCCTTAAATCTTCTTTTCAACCAACTTCTAAAAATAGGAGGTTCTCAATCCGTCTGTATTTTTTAAAAAATGAATTAGGACATATCCTACACATAGCTAGTTGTGGGTTTTTGTTTATCGATGAAAAATATAAAGTTTTGTCTATTAAGAGTTCTATAGATTATATAAGCTAAAAGATGCAGTACCCATCAATGTCACGGAAAAACACAGATTAGTACCACATAAAGAAGAATTACTGTACGAAACCATAATAATAAATCAGTGATGAATCAGTTAGAATAATTGAAATAAAGCTGATTGTCACATGATCAGAAGCCCTCAACAAAGAAGGTTTTAAATTTATGTACACTATTACTGAGTGAATCCACACCCTTTGCCCTTACTGACAGACCTAGGCTTAGTAAGAAATCGAACTTGAGATGAGATTAATTCCTTTATATAGTGAAATATTTTGATTTTAATTATACTAGAATTATCATAATTAAATTTTTGTTTTATTAAATTTAATTAACGCTTCTAATGAAATGAAATATAATCTTTAGTCTGGAACATAGTGTCACACATAGAGGGCACATTTTTGTTATGCTTAGGAGACTCCTAAGAATAACAACAATGCGCAATAAGATACAGTAGTATAATACAGTAGTCTGGCTTATACCACTTCAAACAAAGATAATTATATATATATATATATATATATATATATATATATATATATATATATATATATATATATGTATATATATATAATTATCTTTGTTATAAATATATATATATATATATATATATATATATATATATATATATATATATATATATATATATATATATGATCAAGAGACATGTAAGTTCAGTAAATAGAAGATCCAGTTGCATATAGAACTTTCATTATATATTCTAACATAAAAAAAAAAAAAAAAATTAAAATCATAGTGCTAAAAATAATTACAATACGCCAATCAAAAAGAAAGAAAGCTAGAAAAGAAATAAAATAAAATAAAAATATTTATGAATAAGAAAGAAAAGATATATATAGATAAGAAACTATAACTATATTATCATATATATTTACAAATATTATATTATATATACATATATAGATATACTAGCTGAAAGTGCCCGTGCTCCGCTACGGTTTAATATCATTAGGATTAAGGACAACTTAAATTAGTAGAAGCTAAGCTTATCGTGGATAATTATTATTACTTAAATAAACCTAAAGAATTCCATTCTTAGAATAATTTCAATAAGTAAATTTGAAAATTTGCAGAAGTTAATTTTTTTAATTTTAACAGTCCTGCAGTGAAGCTTCGAAGCAGCACTACCATCTTACCCAGCTCCGATACCAGACCATCAGCTTCTTTTATGGCATCCTTCAAGTGAATATAGTCTCCACTTCTCATTTTTTTTTTCGAATTAAGTTTAGTGTTTCTGTTTCTATTTTTCCTTACATATCAAGCATAAATTGGTTGATGAGATTACGAAAGTAAAATAAATAAGGTTTTTCGCATTCTCACTCCATCAACATATAGGCGTAAAAATCAGCTGCAGACACAGTCTTCTTAAGTGGTGTATTTGTATTTGGGTCCCACAGAGGGGTGTTAATACTGTACCCATCTTCTCCATGGCAGAACATGAGACGATACTGAAGAGAATCATACACTCGATAGAACTCACTAATTCTTATCAGTCGAGAATAATATCTCGCTTTTCCAACACCTGGCCAACAATCAAGAAAGCAACTTAGTTAGAGGTAAGAGTATTGTAACGTCCTCAGTGAGCATTTAAAGACTTTTTGTCAGAACTGATAACTACCTGGAAATCTTATAGATCTTAGGAAAAACTTGTAGATCTTGTAGATCAATAGAAGCTCTGAAGTCCTTGATATACTTGTTATGTTCTTGAACAATTTTCTGGAGTTGGCCTACCAATGCATGCTTCACATTCTGAAAGTACCCACAACAAATGTCTCTTTCATGGTTGACATCACCAATAAAATTTATTTGAAAGACGGCTGCTTTTGTGTTCGAGGCATCAAACTCCCTATTCTGTGGTATACATGCCCTTGCACCTTAAATGTTGGCATGAAATGTCCCTCTTTTATCTCTTTTGCTCCAAACGACGTCATTTGGAAACAACCGTTCTATTTCCAAATATTATATTAAGACTTCAACATATTCTTGAAATGGAGGAAGTTGGATTTTTTCCGTTATTACAACACATGACAGGGCTCTCGTTCTTCCATTTTACATCATAACACCCATTGGAAGTTGACCGTTGTCCAATATCGACTGTTTTATCTTTTGGATATTCAGTTTTTGGGTCATACTTGTAACCTGAATGCTTCCTCACTGTCCATGACTACAACCTTTCCATTGAACGTCTTTCATCATGTTTTGTTACAGCTACACGTTTAACATGAGGATTATTTTCCGAGTATTTTTTTGAAGACTTTCTATGGATTTCAGGATGGGTTTTGTTATACTTCTATGTACTACAGCCCCTCTATGTATGTTTGGGTGATCCTCAATATATGTGTGTACAACATTTCTTTTAACTTCGTGTTGGTTCTCTTTATGTTTGTTAACCGCTTTTCTGCTAATGTTTTTCCAGGATAATTTTTCCTGTATTTTTTAAAAACTTCCCTGTTAACCTCTACATGTGCTTGAGTATATTTTTGCAGCCGATTTCCTTAGTTGTTTGTTGTGAACTAAATCCGCGAATCATTTCCTGAGTTATTCTCATCTGAACTGAGAATAAAGGTAGATTGTTGGTTCAAGGAATTAAATTCATAAAGGCTAGGTACAACTTGTTCAGATTCGAGAAATACAACATGGGCCTGGTTGAGAAAAGCCAGGTTTAGAACAATTATCTTGTGACCGGAAAGCTGAAGGAAGAGCAGTTAGAGACGAAGCTACTGGTGAAGCAAGGTTGGTAGGGTGCTCGTAAGGAATAAGTTGATCCAACTGGCTTTCCATGTCATCACCAGAGAACATAAGTCTTTTAACCCCCTCAACATCCTCTCCATAGCAGGCTAATAGTTTCTCGTCACGAAACTACTCAAACTTGTAAGGGTGCACCTCTGCAGCCACCATGAGTTCACAGAAGGTACCATATAATAATGTTTCGACATATCAGTAATGTTTTTTTGTTTGTTTACTACTATAAGGAACTTAATTTGTGGTCAAAGTGTGCGGCTTAAGCATCTAACCTATTTTTTAATTTAGCTTGTCACCATATACCATATGACAATAAATCTACTATTATTCACCCACTAAAAATTGTATAAGTACTGTTATTTTACCCCATTGTAGTACCGATAAGGGACAAACTACTTAGAAAATAATTGTTATTGTGCATCTAACATCTAATAAGAAATAATGTTTCAAGTTTCATTACGATCCGTATTGTTATTTCAAAGAATTGCCAATGCGTTAGAAATCGCTTTTTCACGAATTAGCCGCGATCCAGGCCGATTTTTTTAAATTCCTAATGACCGTATTAAATACTTTAAATGCATTGTTTTAGCGTATTATATATTTTATGTTTTTACATTTCAGAATGTATTATTTATATTTTACGATTTTTCTTATGTTAATGACCATTTTTTCATTTTATCTCTCTCTGCTACAGTCCATGGTGTACCTTGGGCTCCGCAACGATTTTTCTCTACTCCGACCGATACTATGCATGCATTTCTCCAGCCTGTCACTCCTAAGAGCAGGTCAGCCACGACGTCTTCTGACCACCGTAGTCTAGGTCTGCCACTTCCTCTGGTTTATTTTTGTTAAGAAGTATAAATATAAATATAAGAAGTATAAATATTCTCATAATTTGTCTTTTTAGTTTACATATGAGAGTGCCCAAAGTGCAGTGATTAATAAAATCGTAGATTGACAAAACTTCATATTTTTCAGTAATTCTTAAAGAAAATATGTGCATAAAATAATATAAATTTTCTAAAAATTTAAAAATTACAAAGGGCATAAATATTATCATGTAATAAAGATTTAAGAAATTATTAAACCTGGTGAGCTGGATGCATCTCCATAAAGTAGTAATGAATAGTTTTCTAGTATTTGTCTTAGGTTTTTTTTTTTTTTTTGTTTTTTTTTTTTCAAAAAAAAAAAAAAAAAAAAACCATATTTCATAATACTAGGCCAGGTTGAAGTCTCTATTCCTCAACTTTCGTCAAAAGTATTTTCTTGCTACCTATATACATCTTTCGGGCCATTTTAATATCTGCTTCTGTGCCATTTCCAACAACCGTTTTTAACGGTTCGTGGTGAGAGATTGATCAAAAGAATATCTCAACAATAAATCAGGAAATCCTTTGCGAGCATCTACAGTCTTACGACCTGTGATTCTGTACTTCACATAACCATGATGGAATACGAGAAGTGAGAATGGTCTTCGGCGAGTTAATAGAGACGCCAATATCAATAGATGAGATGTAGTGTGGATGTATGGGTAACATCGTCTTAACAAGAAAGAGTTTGATCTGGGATATTGCCATACTTTGAAATTTATTATGGAGGAATCGCATTGTATGGAGAAATTATAGAGGTTGGCTTGATATAGTGGTGGACATATTTAACGAATCCTCACCTCCTCTCACTGGTATAGCTTGTTACCTGTAGGATAGTCCGTCCTTCTGCTCTGATTCGGGTACATAAGGACGTTTGATTTCAACAACGCATGGCATTATGTGGCCAATGATAAGAAAATTTTCCTGTGCCATTTTGACTCTTATAAAAACAATTGTCAACCCTAGGAGTGGCTAGGGGTCACTATTCTTACCATTTCTATATTTTTATCTTTAAGAGATATTGATAGCTTGAGTATTGGAATGAGTACAAGATGGATATATTACTCATTCTAAACTCTCTACCACTTAATCACTAAAAGGTTCCGTTTGATTCGTAATTCATGCAAAAGCTGGCCGTGGTGAGGGTATGAGCCAGCGAACCTAGGAGAAAGTGAGAAAGGGCGGAAGTAGGTGGCCCGGGCAGGAAGTGCCGGCACACTTTGGATGGGCCAAGTATCATCTGAGGAGTCGTAGTCATGACTACAATGTTGGATTGGATCTTGATCTTACAAATAAATGCTTATTTTTATACTGATATTAAGGTTTGGTTTATACTAATAAATTTCAACTCTATGAGAGACTAACCTCTTAAGGGGATTATAATTGGGCTTCGAAAGTACAACAATTGAATACAAAATAGTAGATAAGACTGTGAATTCTGAAAAGCCACAAATAATATCGTCACCACTATGTAAAACAAACGAGTGTGAAAAAACGCATTTTTTTATATTGTTCGTTTACCGATGTATTCTACAAGGCCTACCCTATGTTAAAATGCTAAAAATTCGTGAAAATGACTTTACACTGATTTTGGTCTTCTACTTACCGATTAGTTTCCCGACGTCGATGTATTCGATAGACGATAGATGTATTCCCGGCGTCAGAGTGCCACCTGAGGGGAACACCACAGGCGTTGGTAGATTTCTACAGAAGGTTCAAGATATCAAAAACCATATGATAATTTTACAGGAATTTACAAAAAAAAAAAAAAAAAAAATACTTGGACACTTCTTTAAAAAAATATTCATTATTTACTCTTCCGAGACCTGAAATAACTTTATTTTTTAAATACGCTCATTGTAAAAATACTTGGACACTTCTTCCGAGACCTGAAATAAGTTTATTTCTTAAATACGCCCATTGTAAAAATACTTAGACACTTCTTTAAAAAATAGTTCATTATTTACTCTTCCGAGACCTGAAATAACTTTATTTCTTAAATACGCTCATTGTATAAATCCCTTAAGACTCGAAAGCATATCTTTACAGTCTATAGTTAAAAATGCTAACCACAATTCCACAATAATTTATTTCTGTCGAATTGAAAATTATTAAAAATCAAAAATGCCGATCCTTCAGCTGTTTAATATTGTGTGTAAAAATATGAATTTTTGAACCTTGTAGTTGTAAGCACTGATAATGCAGTTTCCTTATCACCGCAGTTTCTTAATAGTCCTTCTGTCCATCTGGATTACTCAAAAAAAAAAAAACTCATATATTAAAAATTGAAATTGGATGTCTAATTATGCTTTCTGTTATCTTCAAATACCGTAATCATCTAAATTTAACCAGTTAATAATACGCTGCAATGCGTGAAAATATTATCAAAAATATAATTTTTTCAATGGTTCACTTTAATAACAAGATTTTTATTGATAAAACAAAAAATCAATTATTAGTTAAAATTCCTCGACGGGGGATGATGAAGTTATATATAGAAGGACAAGCCATTTCCGTTCGTGATCACTAAACCCGCGAAAACTATAGAACTATTCTGTACCAAATATAACTACATCATCTTCATAGTTCATCGGAAGGTTTAGCAATAATAAAATTTACATAACATTTTCCTCTTAAATTACTGTTTATAAGCGATAAATATGTGGTGGGGTAGTAAGCGAGCGCCATTCAAGAGAGGTTACAATGATCCAGTGTTAATTATAGCTAGAAATTGATAATAAAATTACTAAATTAAATTAATTTGTTATCCAAAAAGCTTATAATATGTGGTGTGACGTGTGGGATTCCAGTGAAGATTTAAAATCGAATATGTAGCAAGCGACAATAGCATTTTAGTAAAACTAATTGAACCTATCTGAACCAAAAATGTAACTACATCATCTACATATTCCGTGAAAGATTTACAATTATGAAATTAACTATAATAATAACTTATACTATTATATAAAAGGACAAGCCATTTTTTCGTTTGTGATTCACTAACCGCGAATATTACTGAACAAATCTGTACTAAATATTAACTACATCATTTTCATAGTTGCTAAGAAGGTTTAGCAATATTAAAATCTACTGATTTTTAATTTATATTTTTTATTAAAAAAGGTTGTTTATAAAAATGTATCGGATAATTTAAATTATTGATTCCGATTGTTAACAAATTTCAGCTCCAGTTAACACATGGTACGGTTTGCATCTCCAACTGTAAGGAGAACAGATCCTGATAGCTTTTCTTTGGTCGGGGAATTCCTAGGCGGTTGGCGGATTTCCAGGTGACCTCACATCTTACAAGGGGACGTTTTGAGTTGTAACTCACAGATTTGAATGCTGATTTGTGTGTGGGTAGGAGGGACCTATAATAGTGCAAAACTAGAGTAAAAGCCGCCAATGAGCATTAGGAGCCGAGAAAAAAAATAAAATATGAAAATCACGTTTTATTATTTTTCTCAGCTCTCAGTCAAAATAGAGAAATGATTCTTTCACATTTAATTGCAGTTATGTATGCTATTATAAATAAAAATACTTTCGTTGTAAATGCACTTTTAGAGTATTTATCTTTCTAAATAAGAATTATCCTATTACCATTAATGAATCTACAGTGCAGCGATGGTTTCAAAAATTCCGTAGTGGAAATTTTTAGCTTTCAAACAAAGAAGGTGGTGGTCGTCCCTCTGCTATTAACAACGACCAGTTAAAGGCTATAGTTGAAGCTGACCCCACCAAAACTACTCGAGAAATAGCGGAGGGACTCGATGTGAATCAGTCAACAATCGTACGCCATCTCAAGGCAATTAGAAAAACAATCGATGTTTTTATTGAATACCAAAAACCTGCATTATTTTTGCATCAACCTAATATATTGTAGATGCTATTTGTTATTCACTATTTTATTTTTATAATATTTTTTCTTAATAAATTTGGTTTACTTTTTTGGCTATCATATGTTGTTTTATTTTAATACCACTTTATTTTTAAAGGTATTGGTACCGAGAACTGGGAATTGACAGTTTGATAGCGGTACGAGAACCAACAATCAGAAGATTTTGATACCGACTAGTATTAAATATTATGAATTAATATATAAAAAAAAAAAAAAAAAAAGAGCAGGTCTAACCTCATATGACAAAAACAAAGTCTTGTTTAAGACAAAGAAAAAATGTCTATTCTTAAAATTTTAGAGCGACAATAATTCAATGTTATAGGATGTTATCAAAATAATAAATAAACTGACTCTAATATTGATGAATTGACTTAGATTCCTTATTATTATTGATAACACTGCTATAAT